>OZ010789.1:56186774-56611774 GCA_963932465.1 Maratus speciosus
TTTACTTAAAATGAGGTCATCACAAAGAATTAGAAAAAAACAAAACAATTAACTTAAAGTAAAAATAAATGTATTAGCAGTGGAGCGGGTGGATTTAATGGAGGCTATAAAAGAAGCTAAGATTGGGAGAGGGAAATTCATTCCCCAAAATTTACTAATTTCAACTTACTTAAAAGTGCACTGAATGGCCTTTCTATTCTTTATGAACGAATCTAAGACAGTCCCTTTTGCCAGTAATATCACTACAAAATGAAAGACTTTGGAATCAATAAACATTTTATTTGCATTACGAGGATCAAGTTATTACCAAACTGGAGAAGATTCAATGTCGTATACTTTATGAAAACTGCCAGACGAAGTGTACGCTTGAAGTCAAAACCTGGATCAATGTCACGATAAAACTAAAAAAAACTTTATGCGGAGATGCACTCCAAATCCAACAAATCATCCTCCTACTGTACTAACGATAGAAAACTACACAACCACAGTTACCCAATTAACATATCACTGCAAGAAAAGCCGTGACAATTAGATTCCAGAATCATATACCGCTTCGTGAAACAGAGAGAAATGTCTGAATAGGTTTACTTCTTTGTTATAAGTCAAGACACCGCTATTGCACGCAAAATTTCAAAATTTACTCGACTACTAGAATACCCGTATAAAAGTGTTATTAGGCACTCTTATACAACCTGGCCTCTTTATTTCTTCATATTATGACTGTAAGGTGACCTTCGCTTAGTGATTGTCCTGTTAAGCAAGTCTATAAACTGAACTGCTTAATAGTTAGTAAGTTAGTATTATTTCGGGTATTTAACTATCACACTTTGAGTTAACGTAGTTGTATTCGATTTTAAAGGAAAACAAATATTTTCTAAATATTCTTAAATTTTGCATATCGTATTATGCGGTTTTCGTTCGATCATTCTTTTCTATATCATGATTCAAATGATTGGTACATTGATGCAATTTTCGAATTCCCGCAAACAAAAATGTATGTCTTTAGCATCGACAAATATGTTATTTTATTCGTTTATTTATTTTCAAATTTTCCATTCTTTGTTCTAAATTGTCCCTTTATAAAATATTTTTAATGTTTTATTTATTATATTTTATATAAAAAATGCAAAATCCCTGAAATTGTTTTAAGAAAAATTATCATTTAGAATTGTTTTCTCGGGAAATGTTCTCGGCAAGGATTTTGTTATGTCTATTGAATTTGTCTCTATTTATAAAATGTTATTTTCAATATTATTATAAGAGATTTTATTATCAATATTCATTTCGGAGTTAAAATATCATAAAACTATTTATTCATACAAATAGATTAGGCTTAAATAGGCTCATCTTATTAAGAGATAAAAGGCTAACATAAATATCCTTGGAATAAATGCCCATACAGTTTAAGCATTAATGGCAGGAAGAAAGTGCAGACACATAAAAACGTATATTTAAACTATCACAAAAACAAATACATAATGTTCCGCGTAACATAATTGTTTTTCCATAAATTTCACACCAAAATATATTTCATAGCTATATTTGAGTTCATAAAAATTCTAACAAATTTTATCGTCAACAAAATGTATCGTGTGCACGAGGCGCAAAATAAAAACGATTATAATTAAGACCATGGAAGCACCGATAAACGCAACGATGTCCATTAAATGGCGTCTTAACCCTTAAATGCCTGATTTTTCAAAAATCTTTGTAATAATGTTTTTCGGCTTTCATTTTTTAAATAAATCATCGGAAAATACTTTAAAAAATCATATTTTGTTTTAAGTATGGTTTACGGCTCAAAAACAGTTTGTTACTAATCGGCAATACAGGTCTTTAATTGGAATAATAATTTTCCTTGATAAATTTCTATAATATTAAGCACACAATAATTTTAGGAACTGTAATAAGTAATAAATTTTACTTGCTCACTGCAGAACAAAATAGGGTACTTCACAAGCTTCCAAACAAAACAAAAAGAACAAGTAGCAAAAATTGAAAAGATAAATCTATCTTTATTCTTAAACAGCACAAGTGTTGCCATATACATGTTGAAAATCAATTTAATAATATTTTCAAAATGTATTTTATTGGCAAAATTACTTATTATAGCTCCAATATTATTCTAATAGTATTTTAGAACCTAAATTGGGTATGTTGCCGAAAAGCAACACCCGGCATTTAAGGGTTAAAATCTTTTGTACAATTATCCAAACAACACAGCTAGACGATGTGAGATCATTGTGACGTCACAAATCGCCCTAAGTCTCACAGGCAGAACTATGGCTATAGAGTATCCTCTTTATTATTTCCCATTATCTGTGACCCGTGAGCAATCAGTTATTCACTCCCCGAAATCTTAGTCACGCATGCCATTGCGACTACAAAACAAACCTATTTGCAAGTAATCAAAAAACGTTATATCAACCACACTGCGACTTTTTTTCAATAGAAGATCACCGTAATATTTAAAATAAGAGTTTCATTTGAATCATAGTGCTTTAAAATTTTGTTTACGTTCAGCCGCGGATGAGTAAGAGTACAGATAAGAGATAAAACGGCTAAAGCAACTAAGACACTTTGTTGGTGTTTATTTCACAGATAAATATTTAGTTAATGTGAAAAATTAAATCTCGAATGCTTATTACACCATTTACTGTCACGGCTTTCATGATTTAATAGATTGATTTTCGAAATAACTCTGAAAATTGCAGTTGCATTAGGAAACAGAATTAAACGAAATCTTTCAAATCTTTATATATTTCGTTATAACTTTATATATAGCAATATTTCGTTTAGATATCTTTATAATATTTCTACAAATATCTTAAATAAAAAAAAATACATATAATTTTTTTAATTCTCCGGTTTAACATTCATTCCTTTGTAAAATGAATTGTTAGAAATTGTAACTACCATTAGTAATGTTTGATAACAGGCCAGAATTTTTCACATTACTTTTTAACGTACTTTCATTAAAATCAATTTTATGTTGTCTTTCGAAATTTTGATATACCTGTGTAATTTTTATGACATTGTTTTATTTAATTACCAGCATTTTTATATACAAAACATTTAGACGAAAAAAATAATTTATGTAAGTAATTTTTTATTTAAGTGAATAAACAATATCAGTATGCTTTCTATAAAATTGTGTCAAAAAATCCCTTATTATTATTATTAAACTAAAGTTATAACATGCTAACAGTGAAAATGTATATTGAATGACTTAAAATTACATTTAATAAATATATCTACATTTTCGTAAGCAAATCTGAAAGTAAGCTGATTTTTTCAAAAATAAAAATAGCAATAAAATAAAATGATTCGCGTTCAGACATGAGCATTTTTATTCAAGAATATGCTTTCATTATACCTCGTTATCTCGTTATTATTGTTTATCAAGTTCATTTTATAAATGTCTTCGGAAAGAGGTTATTTAACAATATTTAATTTGATGAAGTCGTCCATTGTGTTTAATTGTGTGTGTTAATTGTGTTTATCATGTGTTAATTGTGTGTGTGAAAACTGTTTAATAAAAGGTCTTTTTAAGACTTTAAAGGTACTTTTTTAAAATTTTTAGCATGTTATAGCTTTAGTTTAATATGCTTTCTGTGTTAAATTTCGCATTTCTCATGTAATATGTCGTTCATAATCCTCTTATGCTTCCGATATTATCCGCTACATAAGTTTAAAGAAGCTTATCATACATGATGTGTATGCTGCTTTACAGTTATGCCATACATTTTGGAAGTTGAACAAAATTATGATAGTGGCAAAAAGAGCAAAATATTTTTTGCACACACGATCCATTCGGATGCGTAATTCAACTGTTTAGCAAAATGCATGACACTGCAAGCCCGAGGCCCTGTACACCTGCAGTCTTCTGCGGTCTTGGGGAAGGTTTTTGCTAAAACTTTCATATTTTCCGGGTCGATAAAAAGAGTACAAGCGTACTTCTATTTTGAGACTTCAATGCCCGACGACAGTCTGGCCTGAACGTCTGTTGTATATGCTAGTAGTAAAAAAAAAAAGATATGTTTAGCAACGCATTACGTAATTCTTTAAGGATTGTAGCGCCTTGTAATTTATTTATTATCCTACACCTCTCATTATTGCTGCAAGAGTAGTTTTCGATAAATAAGGCTACTTTCATGATAAATTAAATACTTTTGACGAAAAAAAATATAATGTACATATTTTCTGAATACAAAATGATGTCCCCACCAATCTTTCGATCGGATTTATTACCAATCTCATATTTGTCATTAATCGGCTCACCGCCGTGAACTGATATATAATTTCACTAAGTTGTAAGTTTAACTGCAGTAGAAGCATTATTTAAATTAATATAATTATGTAGACATAATGCAGTTTTAAATCACTGCGAAATGAATGATACCCTGAAGTATTATATTTATATACGTAATTACGTTTTTTTTTTATTTATATTAGAAAATCATCCTATTTTAACATTTAAAAAAATTATAGAGAACAAAAACATTACAATTTTGCCCTTTAGCCGGATGATGAGGGCGCTTGAGTTGAAGTTCTACTCCTTTGAATCAAAATTTTCGTTTTTTTTTTTTTTTTTTTTTTTTTTTTTGTTTTGTTTTTTTAATCTTTTATTGGAGCGGATTGTTTGCCTAAAGCAGTTTCGTAATATTATAATTTCTTAGAATATGTTTTACTCATTAAATTTGACGCTGCTCGTTGAACGTAAAGCTATTGTAAAATTTTAAACTTTTTTTTCCCTCGAAACACTGTATTCCTAATTGGTTGACCGATTTTCTCGACAACTATTTGACCAAATAATTTCATTTTTTAACTAGAAGAAAGCTAATCCCTTTTGCTGAAGCTTATACGTCATAAAACTACAATTTTCATTGATTAACTAATTTTTACTGCTCGCTAAAATTAAAAAAAATGCGACAAACTGACAATTTTGGTTCAAATGACCGTCATTTATCAAAAATAAACCGCTTAAACTAAATCTTTGTATATGATCCAGTGATTTCAATTCCATTTTATTAGATGGTGACCAAATTTGCTTTGACGGGATAAAAAGGTTGTCCGGTCCAAGGCTCGCAACTACAGTCCCACATAAAACTATTTTTTGCGCTAACAAAATTTAAATATATAACTAAAATTTCAATTAACATAATGCAAAAACTTCGAATATGATATGTCTTTTCTCTGAAACCGGAAAAAAAATGTAAAAATTACTTACATTTTAATCAAACGAAGTAGAACTTCAATTTAAATAATCAAGTAATTGTTAATAGTAATATAATTAATAGATATTTTATTTATTATTCCATTACTTCAGAATTCACATGCAAATCCAGAAGAAATCATACTCTTTTTATAAAGTATTTGTACAAAAATATTTTAATTGCGTGAAGTTGTAAATACCGAGCATTTTTTTCAAAAAGACAGATGGTTCCAATCATGGTATTTTCCAATCTGTCACTTTTATTTTTTTGTTTATAGTAATTGGCCATTTACTCTCAAAACTTTGACGATCTGAAAAGGACTGCTTACTAGTTCATATATTAGTATAATTGTTGCGAGTTTTTTCATTACATTTTGAGTTAACATCAGTTATGCATATCTTTAGTTAATGATCTTAGAGGCTAGGATAACTATTTTCTAAATATACTTAGTTTTCAGAAATCATAATATACGCTTTTCTTGCTCTATTTCTTCTCTATTTCATAATTCTACTGACATGTATAAAGCCAAAATTTTCGAGTTTTTAAAAATTAAAACGCACTTGTTTAGCGTTAACCACTAAATTATCTTATTATTAGTTTATTTATTTATTTGATTATTCTGGAAATTACTTTTTTCCTGTATAAATTCACGTAGTGTTTTTTAGTACTCGATAAAATATTTTTTATTCTTTTTTTTGTGTTATTTTTTACAAAAAAAAGAGATACTTAAAATGTTTTCATAAAAAGTAGCATTTCTTTGTTAGTTTTTTCTTGAGAATTATTTTTTTCATTATATATTGAATTTGAAAAGTTTCTTATAATTTGTATTAACTACTGCTCTAATTATATTTCCGTTAAACTGACTTTTAATTTTTATATTTCCGTTTACTTTGTTTTAAAAAAAATGAATTCTGACGTAATTTAATAAGTTTTATTTCTATGGATACAAAAAAAAAAAAAAAAAAAAAAAAAAAAGTTAGAAAATAAAAATATTACTTGTTGTATGATTTTACAAGAACCTGCTGGCAAGACATTGGAAACATTTTTTTCTTTTTTTTTATTAAATGCTTTCAAATAATAGAATGCAAATAAAAATAGCTGCATAAAATATCACATTTTCATTAGTTTTTTTTTTTTTTTTTTTTTTTTTTTTTTTTTTTTTTTCTTTTTAATAAAAAACGGGAACATAGCTATCTTAGAACATAATTTTTGTCGCAAAAGAAATTATCTCTTTCTTTTTCAGCGAGTTTTCAATAAGTTTATTTCATTATATGTAAAATATCTTCTAAGTATTTTGAATGTTTTGAAAAGATTTAAAAAGCTAAGCTAAAGAAAATATTTCCCCTGTGATGAAAATACTTTTCTTTTTTGATTTGAACTCTGAATTTATGTTAATATTAATAAATTTCAATTTTCTGACATAAAGTATATAAAAACAGAATACTCAATATTTTTTTTCATTAGGAATCATTATATTTTTCTATTTTCCATGTTTTATTACGTATTTCAATAACATATTATTTACATTAACTGTTAGTGTGATAAAACACTGAATAATCTTCTATTTGGATGCTAAAGAAATGGTGGAATAGGGGTGGATTGTTAACCAATTTTTTTTTTCTTTCATTTAATTTGTATATTTATGGGAAATATTGAAAATCATATAAAATATAGTATTTTAATGATAGATATGATGTGTTTCAACACGAAAATTGTACTACTGAGCTTTGACATGCAGCAAATAGGATATATATATCCCCTCTATTCATCGTATACAAATGTATTGGTACTGACTGATTAGTAATAACGTGTACAATCAAATAATATCCATGGATTGCTGTTTACTGGCTTTTTTCCCGGAATGTAAATTGCATCATCTTTCTTTGTACAAGAGGTTACTGTAACTTTTAGTTGTTTGGTTGGAACTAGGAAAAACTATAAAGGTAATGTATTTTATACATTTTCTAAGCTTGATTAAATTAACTTATATATATATTTTAGTGAAATGAGTTTGAAGTTTTATATGTATATATACAATATACCGGGTGTCCCGAAATGACCGTTGATTTTAAAATTCAATAACTTGCAAACGATGACAGATATATATATATATATATATATATATAATTGCAGGAGTGTTATGTAAAATGTTAGGAGTTTGTATGCTACGATTATCAGTTTTAGTTACAAATAGGAAAAAATAGATGGCGCTGCAAGCAATAACGGCTAAATCCAGTCTCTATTTTTTTTGGCCTCTCTCTTCTTACATGCAAAAAAAGGAGATTAAGAAAGCTGGATTCCCGGGGCGGTCATCCCTGTTCAACCCTGTGTATATTTGATCACTAGGTAATTACACAATTCTTAATTCTTCAAATGCTTTTTGTAATAGGCATTTTGAATATATTATGATAAAATTTACTAATTATCTATAGGAAAGATAATAGGAAAGAAAATATCAAACCTATGCGAATATATATATATATTTAAATCTTTAATGTTTTTTTTAAATTGATATATATAAAGAAGTTAATTTTAAATAATTTCTTTGAATAATAACTATTTTAAATAAATCTCTTTGGAAAAAAATGAAAAATAGACTTCGTTAAAATGTTACTGGAGAAAAAAATTATGGTTTCCTGAAAACTGAAAAACAAGCGCTTTGTCTTTGAGTTCACTGTGTCCTTTTGTTTTTTTTTTTTTTATTATTATTTGCAGTTTATGTAAATACAAAGTAATCAAAATTTATATTTTTCTGAAAAAAAAAACGAATAAAATATTTCTAACGCCCATTAAAGAACTTTCTACATAACGAAAAGATTAAGAAAAAAAATTAAATCAAATATTGCTTACGAATGAAAAACACCTTTTACTTTACTAGATATGAACAAACCTACTGTAGATAAAACGGGTTTTACATTTTTCGATCAAGAATCTTATGTGAATACTACAAAATTGTTAGCGATGCTAAAGAATCGCTGCAGCAATATTTCTAAAGAGCCTCCACGCAATATTTTCAAAGAAATCCAGCCATGTCTTTTATTGAAAGATTTCACACATGAGAACTTAATTTAAATAATCAGCAAAAAATATGTATTTTTATTTTTTTTCATACCATATAAAAAGGAACACGCCATTTTTTTATTTAACACGACATTTGTTAATTTAAAATGAGAAAATTAACAAATGAACAATTTAAAATGACAATTTAAAATTAACAATTTAAAATGAGAATAGTTTTTCTAATATTTTTTATTACATATTTTTATAACATTTATTTAAATATCGTTTTTCAGTGACACAGATTTATTCGAGTTACATTTCATGAATTCATATGTTTTAGGAACGCTCCTTACTGAAAAATGAAGTGTAATAAATGTGATTAGTTTCTTATAGAAAACAATTTCTTTCAGTTGAAATATTATTTACATTTCTACTTCAAATCTTGCACTTTTATATAAAGATTTTAATTAATTCATAATACAAGATACATATAAATACATGTAAATGCATGTTTAAAAATTCGATTATTAGCGTAATATAACGTCTATACATAATTTAAAACACAGCAATGGATTGAATATCTTACACGGTGTGTGACTTTCGTCTGGTAAGGGATAATACTGTTGACTGCACTGCAAAAAAATAATTATCTGCACATTGTACAAAAGAAGATGTAAATCTACATAACTAATTTTTGTAGCTACAGAAATCTGTAGCTTTACAAAATAATCCACTAAAATTACAGTAATCTTACTTAAATTTTATCTCTAACCCGGGTTGCAGTTACACAAAATGTTCTAGGTATCGCAGTTTCTTAAAAAATTCTTAGTAACCGCACACATTTTTTGATTTACGGTTCAAAAGTCTTTTTGTTACATGAATTTCTTTCTGTTGTAGCCGTTACACAAAAGTTCTAGGCAATAATTCATGTTTCATAATCCAGCAATAGACTGAATGTCTTACACGGCGTGTGACTTTAATCTAAAGAAGGGTTATAATACTGCTGACTACTGAAATTTAATATAACTTTCTAAAAGACTGATTATTAGCAATAATGCATGTTTTAAACGCAGCAATAGATTGAATGGCTTACACGGCATCTGACTTTCATCTGATAAAGGCATTATAATACCGTCGGCAGCTGAAATTTAGCACGTTTCTTAGTAACGTTAACTTTTCTTCATCAACAGTGAAAATAGAGGTGAAAGAATACATTCAGAGAGTTATGAGTTCAATTAACTTTTTCGCAAATAAAAAACTAGCTTTTCAAATATTTTTTTAACAAATATGTTTTCAAATATTTCCACATTTCCGTTCTATAATGCGCAATGTTCCGACTTGCTGCAACCACACAGTGTTGCCACTGGGCTCCTTTTTTTAAATTCAGATTTTTTGATTTGGTAAATTCCCCTTGTGCCTTAATTGGTTCCCATGGCCTTAATTAATATGTCATTAAATAAGGCATATTTTACCATTTCAAAAACCTAGTGTCAATCAAGAGATCTCAATTAAAAAACAGTTGCCCGCTGACAGCACTGCAATCACATCCGTGGACGTGCATTTTTGAAACAATCTCCAGTTCATATCGCGGGATTTCTGGAAGTCATAATTGTTGGGGAAACAATCCCAAAGTTACATACATTATGTTTCATAATATTACCGCTAAAGACCAGCTCTTATCCATACGCAGTTATATCATAAAAAACGATTGGAAAAGATAGGAGCTTAATAGCGAAGGTTACAAGTTTGTATTTTTCATTGTTTACACAGAAATTGTTTGCACTTTCATCGGAATTTTTTTTTACTATTTTGGGGGGCTAATTCACGTCTGTCTCATTTCAGTGATTACATATCTAAAGTATAAGATGCGTACTTATTTCCTTTGAGATCATTTTCTTTATGGAAGAAAATTTATAGATGCATGTGTTCTCGAATATTGCGTCTGTATATTAAATATGACAATTGTAGGTAAAATGACAATTCGGTTTTTGAAAAAAGGAATCTTTCTCATGAAACCAGACATCTTTTCCGATTATGTTTTCAGTGTTTCAATTGCAAACAGAAAGCAGGGAAATTTGGAAAGTAAAGATAGTAACACCATTTCTACAGATAACACACTATCTAGACCTATTCGATCAATTTTTACAGTTTCACTGTTAACTGTTCCGATCCCAGCCCCGTCAAATCTGTTGCCGATACTCCGAAGACGTGTGTATCTTTTCAACAGGCAGCACCTTCTAGTTCATCATCTTCATTTATCAATTTCACTTTATGTATCTTCACTTCCTTGTGCACCGCATGTTAACTCATCCTCTAAAAATAGAAGCATTATGGTGCAAAAGATCAGACTAGTAGTAGTAATAGTGCCGAAGATAAGGCAAATGCTGCTGGGAAACCTAATTCACAGACGTGCAGCTCTGTGTAATAAGAAGTAAATTCTCTTTGTTACATTCAATTATGAAGACAAAGACATGGATCTAAACATACGGGTGTATAGTTATAATGACTTAGTCCAGCAATTTATATAATTTTTTATTAGGACGTTGTGACTTTGTTTGTTACTTTTTAATAGGTAACATTGTACTCTGTATATTTTGCAATGTTAGTTTAAGAAAAATAACGGTCATGAGAAAAACATTGTATCAATAGAAGCAATTTTTCTTAGGGTATATCATTTAGGACTGTTTCCCCTACTTGGTCCAAAGAAAATTCCCTGATTGTACATTCAGTTTATTTAAGTGATCTTTGTTGATATACATAAGCAGTCAAAATGGCACAAACCTATGAAAATTTATAGGAGAACATTTGTGAATCTTGTTGGGTATAAACATTCCGTCTCGTGTAAATCTGCCTTTGTTTATAAACAAAAATGCTGGTGTAAAATCTATTTACAACCTTCAGTATGTATGCCATTTTTAAATATCTCACACCTGAAAAAAATAGTCTTCTTATCTTTGGATCTCCTCTACAATGGTGTATCCTTCCTCTTGAAACAAACTCCATACAGCCACTTAAATGCTATTATTTGAACATATGATGTTTGAGCTGTTACTTTTTAAACTTCTTCTAAAACACCGAAAACTTTTTCAACTCTTATTTGATCCATGGCGCCGGTATAAAATTTCGTAAGGCAGAGAAATTGTTCGCATAGACATTTTAAATGTTTTTAGTTTTTAAATGTTTAACTGATTTTTTTTTTAATCAATCACAAAAAATCATGTTAGTTGTTGCGACAGACGCTGACTCGATCATAGGAAACGAAAATGCCTTATTCAATGGAAAAGTTCTGGCAACACGATTGCAGAAGATCGCCACCGTTCGATAAAAATCAAATTAATCATTCGAAATATTTTTAAAACAGGCCAATTCACACTATTTTTAGAGTTCATGGTGTAAAAACGCGGTCTGGCTTTCGTAGCTCATAACGGGCAGAGCTCCTTAGCGTAGTAAAAAAAATCCCTTCAGACGTTTAAGTCAAAATCCGTAATCAAAAGCTGAAAGGATAATATCTTTTTTAATTGTATTCGTAAATAATTTTTATGAATTTAAAAACTGTTCTAAAAAACAGTTTTGGTTACACGAATAAAAAAAATAAAAACTCAATAATATAAAAAAATTTCGTACTTTTAAATTTGAGTATATTGGATATGCCACTGTAGGGGAGACCGGGGCTAGTTGGCTACAGGTGTAAGTAGGCGCAGTCCTTACAAATCGGCTGTTTGTGGATAGATTACGCACCCAGTCACAGAGTACCTTTCTTCTTGCTTTTTAAAATCCTCACTGTAGTTTTGCAGCGCTACTTACGTTCAGTGAACATTTATTACGATTTTTCTGTTTTTTGCACTCATAAGTACTTTTTTGTTGCTTCATTCTTTTTCTAATTTGTAATACTTATCTTAATGATTGCTATGTAATTTGCGCAGTTTTTCTTAGTGTATGATTAACTGTACCTATCCCATATGTGATTTACTAGGTTTTTTTATGCTTAGATGGTTACGTGTCTCTTTTGTAAAGAAATTCATTATGGGGCTATTAGGCGCATTGAACACGGGGCACGTTGGCTCCATGTCTGGTGTGTGCTGGTAGCTTGAAAAACAGAAAACACCGAGAAAAGTGGTTGCAGTGCAAGATTTTGGGCACACGAGGCTTGCCCAAACGGAGAAACCTTTTTTTTTATTTGTGACAACTGTAACTCTGATGATGATATCGAGTAGGATAGAAGTTATCATTGTTAAAGTTTTATTCATTATTTTTATGTGTGTATCATTTAGAATTTACATTGAACGGCGATAACGCCTTTGTTTAAACTTACTAGTAATAATGAAATTGATTTCTCTTAACTGCGTGTCTTATTTAAATTTTTATAATGCGTGTGCCAACTTACCCCATAGGTATAGGCAACTTGCCCCGTGACGGGGTAGGTTGGCGCACAATTTTCCTTTTACTTTAGGCTTCCGCTAAACATAAACTACAAAAGCTACAAACTCAAAACTCCAGGTATTTATAGCCCAATGCCTGTTCTTTAAAAGTACGGTTAAAGTTTCATAAAAAAATAATAAAAATCAATAATTGAAAACTGCGCCTACTAGCCCCCTAAATTTATAAAATTATCATGCTCCATAAGAATAATTATATTAGTTTTCAACTTCATAAGTGAAAATATCTGTATGCTTAGTTATTTCATCTTCAATTTTCTAATAGACATGTAAATCACATGGGGTTTATCACTGTAAATAATTATATGAATATTTTGGTTCCATTTATTGGAAAATTAGACGCTTAAGATAAACCCATATATGAAATATAGGCATTTCATAATTACAATCATTCTTATAATCTGTTATTCAAACAAAAGTAATTTTGAATGAAATCATAAAGGGTAAATAATGAGATTATATTTACCAAATAGACATTTAACAGTTTTATTAATTCGAAACTAATTGAAGTAATATATGAGTTTTGGTAATTATTTTGGTAATTAAGATTTCCAATAATAATGGTTTATTGTCATTCCTGAAACTTTCGCAATTATGGCTAAATCAATAAGGTAATTTAGATCTAAAGTAATTTAGATCTGAGTATTTGAATCAGTATTTACTCATATATATTCATTTAAAAAAGTCTTGACACTTTATTAACCCAATACACAGTTTGGAGTTTTGTGTCGATCCAAGCAATAGTAAAAATGTAAATTAAAACGAAGAAAATATTATATATGTTCAAAAGTAAAATTTCATGGCAAAAATGAAAAATAATTTTTAAAATGTTTCTTTTTGATCTTCTTTCTACACATGCAGCAGTATCATAAAAAAATCTTTAAATTTAGGCAAAATGTATAAATTTACGTTTTTAAATTTATCAGACACCTGTAAAGTACAATACAAAACCCTTAACCGGTTAAAAGTTTGACACAGCACTTTTCTTTATAACTCTACGAATCTTAAATATGGGTCTTAAAAATCCTGATATAAAATTTTGAGTGACGCTATGCTATTAGAATGAACATATATATATATATATAATGTTTCTTTTTTGTTCCATTTATATTTACTAAGTATTATTTTAAACATGAATCGATACATAGATTTTAATCAGTGATGCTTTATCTTTCATATATCTCATAAATTCAATGAATGGGTTTTAAAAGTTGGTTGGTTGGTTGGTTGTGTTTATGACGGCCAATTATCAACACGAGGGATATAGGCCCTAAGGGGGGGGGAGTGCCCTTCGTGGGAGTCTTTCTAAGGGAACCTAACCCGTATTAACGCTTGGAAATCCAAGGTTCGAAGAAAACCACGAAAACTCCGAACGATTAGGCCGACGGGCGCGATTGGGATCGAACCCAGCACCTCCCGTCTACCAGCTTCGAGAGCAGAACCTCTCGGCCACTGGTGGGGCGGGTTTTAAAAGATATGATATCAAAATTTCAATGACGCTGTGATCTGACTTTAAAAAATTTGTTTAAAAATTACTTTACAGATATTTTTCCTTTATCTTTTGAAATATATTTAGACATTCAAACTGTTTTTTACACAATACATTATCAAATACACCATACATTTTCTGACCTGATGTTATGTATTAAATGTATTTAATCAAAAACATTTATACATCTTTTGCGTCACGCTATGAAGAACCGTCCGTAAAATTTGCGTAATTGTTTTCTTTGCGTTACACTATCTATTTGCATACAATTTACTTAGTTTGGAAACTATGACGCAAAATGTCACCAAAGTTTCTGGAATTGTTCAACAAAATCCAAGGAATAGTGTCCGAAGACTTGCATTAGAGACTGGTTTGAAGCGCTCCAGTACACAAAAAATGATTAAAAACAGCCTACGGATGTTTTCCTACAAATTCAAAGTCATCAGGCCATACACACAAGAGCTTTGAGACAAAGCTTGTGAACCAGATTTTCCCAATGATTCATAATGAAGGATTTGATGTTGGCTGCATCTTTTTCGCAGATGAAGCACATATCCACATGAATGGATTCCTGAATAAATAAAACCGGGGATATTGGGATTCCGAAAATCCTCATTTGTGTGAAAAGAAACCACTGCATTCGCCTAACGTTACTGCTTGGGTTGCGGTATGGAACAGAGACATCGGCCCTTTTTCATGCGACAAACGATCACTAGTGAACGTTACGTTACAAATTCGGAACAATTTGATAGCACACGACAAGCGTTGGAGGATCGACCAGGTATAGAGCGGTTCATGCAAGATGGGGCTCGACCATATCGTACAGAAAAAGTGTTTCGCTTTCTTGATGAGTACTTCGGGAATAGAGAAATTGCGTTGGATTATCTCAAATTTACTAGACTTAGAAATGCATCAAACGGAAATAGAATCGGGTTCTTATCTTTAGTTTTGTTTTCGAATTTACATAACTATGCTTCTTGAAAAAATACTTGGAAATTCTACAGTCAATGAACATTAAAACAGTTTAGGGTGAGGAAAAGTTTTATCAGACGAATGCACATCTGTGTTGGGTTTGGTGGAAAACCTTTTGAACAAGCTTCGTAATCTTTGTTATTATTTCTACACATTTCTATAAAGTCATTATTGCTACACAGTTTAGATCTCTTTGTACGCATAAATGGCACAAATATTATTTATTTATAGAATCATTGTTTCCTTTCGTAATTTGTGTACTACCACTGAAACGTGATCATCCGAAAGGATTTTTTCCCCTTTGCGAACACATATCGTCAGTTCAAAATAATGTAGTAACACGTAATCTCTAAAGAAATTTCTCGTTTCTCAAAAGAGAAACAGTCTGAGAATATTAAGGAAGAATAACTTCCAGTAAACACGTATGTTACTAATTTAATTAATATTATGTTTCTAACTTGCTGTTTAATGAAGCAAATCGATAATTTTATAAAAGCTGAAAAATCAAGAAATCACGAAGGCTTTAGATTCTTATTTTCAGTGCAACACAATACTTTTAAAACATTGACAGTGTTAGAAAACTGTCTTATTACCGTTTTAAAAAAAGTTGTGTACTTTTAGAAGTGGGAGAATGTTTGAAAATGCGCAGCTTGTGTTATCCATACCTGCATGGAACTGAACTAAAAATAATTTACACAAAACGCGAAGTATAGAAGTAACATTAAAATATCATGCATGCATCAGTTCTTCCTATAGACTACCTATTGCTATATTTCAATATTTTATATAGCTGCAATTTTGATCGGGCAGCACAGTCAGTTTTATTTAAATTAACAAATATTATAGATTCAAAAACCGAATCTAAAATCAAGCGCAGCAAATTGCAAATTAGCAGATATTATCAAAGCAAAATCAAAGCAAATAATATAAAAAACAATCAAAGTCTTTGAGTTAAGTTGAGCAATTTTAGGTTAAAAGAATTTTCTTACATTTAGATCCCCACTTGTGATATAAAAAATGTCTGGATGCAATAAAATGAAAATGTATGGTGTGATGTGGAATAACATATTTTTTCTTAAATTATACAATTTTACGAATTTCAGTTAAAACTAACTTTTATTTCTTTGTTTATTTTTATCCTAACTTTTATTTCAGCTCCCGTTGTAACTTTCTCACATAAAAAAAGAAGAAAAAATATTTAATATATGACTTTATCACTAAATTGTCTCTCACATACACAGAATTTGTTTATATGATTATTCAACCTTACGAGATAAAACAAAAGAATAAAGGTTGACTTTGTATTATGTCTGCAGTTTTACTCTCATTCCTTTCAAAATTCAGTGGAAATGTTTCTGTCGTCTGCTTAATTTTTGAGTTAACTTCGTCGTTTAAATCATAAACATTTTCCATACATGCGGTCTGTTTGTCTTTCAAACTATGTTCCCAAAACTTTGCTCCTAACACACGAATCGGCGTTCGTAATCTTTCTGACTGTTTTTAGGACTGATATTTTGGTTGTTGTGCTATGAGATTCAAAATTCTCGTAATTATCTAAACGACACCAGATAATTTTGCTTATATGATGCCATTCATTTTTATCTGCTCTTATTCGCCAATTGTGTGATGCCGATCCGTATTACGGAATCATTCATTCAATCACAAAATCTCGCTTCACGAAGACAGTCATGTAGACATGTACTCTGAAGTGCTCTCAGGCACCAACCTTTCTCATTTCTGTATAGACTATTTAATTCTTATCTTTACTAAGAATAAATTAATATAGTAAAGAACAATTTTAGAAAATTTATTTTTTATAATTGTTACATCTTACAGCCTTTCATGATCCCCAGCGAGTGCATTAAAAATAAATCGAACCTGGCCCCCACTAAGACCTACGAATATTTTAAAGTGTTGAACCCATCTGTACATGAGATAGTATAAATACAAATGAGGCATCTCAACAAGGAACAATTAAAAAATATATTTAAAACATTACAGATCGTAACATTTTAAGTGAAAAAAAGTTTTTCCTTTCATTATTTTTTACAAATCAAAACCTTTATTAATATCGTGACTATTTTTTTTCAAGCTTAACAATTATATAAATATATGGCATAAAAAAATCAAATAAAAAAATATCACAAAATAGCAAAAGTTTATTTTAGAACTACTAAAAATTATTATATATGAAGAAAAAAACTATGAAGTTAGAATTCTTTCAAAAACAAAATTATTTTCATTCGCACTGATTTCAAAGCAGTATAGTCTTATTTTTTCTTCTTAAACATTTATTCAAAACTTTATTTTTCACAAGTTATAGAAAATAAAAGAAAAATTCATTTTATTAAAAAAAAAAAAAAAATCTTCAAATCGCTAAAAGCGATATTTAAAAAACATATCTTGTTATGCTATCTTTATTAAATATTTTTAATTGAAAAATATTTTATTAAAAAGTTACAAAAACATGGTATTTTTCCCCTTAAGGTAAAAATTAAAATAGTAGGTAATATATTTTTTAGACAGGAGGATTTCGTGAATTTAAAGAATTTAATTTTCAAAGGAATAAAATAACATCATTTTTATAGGAATAAAATGTTGAAAAAACTGGCGGGATACACATAAATGAGAAAAGTATTAACCCCTGACGACGGAGTAATAGGGGAAAAATATAATGTTGTTTTTTCTGTATTTTTTTAATGCTAAAAAAAGATGTTTTTCCAACTTCATATTTATAAAAATAATACATATTGGCATATAAGACTCTAGAGTATTAACCATAACTGATTGTTTTTTAAAAATTGGATTATTGCTGTAGAATTATATTTATTTAAATTTTACTTCTATTACAGTGAAACTTGCAGCTTAGTGATAGCATATATCAGTTCACCCCGGTGAGAAGGTTAATAAAACTATATAAATAAGAAATGCGCGAAGACTTTCGAAAGAACTTTATCTTCATTCATCACGCATAAATAAGACGTGCTGCCACTTTGAAAATAGGAGCAGTAATCAATGGAAAGGAAAAACCATTCGCTTCCCAGTTACATTCAAATCCTCCTAAAATTTTGCTCATAAATAATCTCATTCTCCCAATTCTGTAGAGGAAACTCAAAAATCAATATTTGCAACTAAGGTATCTTTAGAATATAACCTATGAAACCCGTCTGTCGGTTCACAACTTCTTTTATCTTTGCCGCATGTTGTGCGTATATTTTTACTGCGGTACAGAAACTTGCCCTTGTGAGAATTTCTTCGGGGGGAATTTCTTACACGTTTGCTCCGGTCAGCTAATGTAGATATCTACAATTAATGTAGATAAAATTTTGCTCATAAATATTCTCATTCTCCCAATTGTGTACAGGAAACTCGAAAATATATATTAGCCCCTAAACTACCTTTCGAATATAAACTAGGAAACCCCTTTGTCGGTTCACACAAGAGTCCTGCGTGGGTCGGGTTCTACTCGGCACGACCAAGCTAATTCCATTTTATGTCAACCCGCAACCCGACCTGGACCCACAAAAATAATTTTCGGCAACCCGCAACCCAACCCGAACCCGAGGGATTTCCAACCGCACCCGACTCGAACCCGCAATATTTCAACCCTTAACACGACCCGAATCCGCAATGTAAAGAAAGTAAATCATGTTTTAATACCATCATGAAAAATAATCTACAATTGCTGTTCTGATAGAGGTCTGCAACCGGCCCGGCACGCGATCCTCGCCGGGAAGGCAAATTTTCAAACGGGCCAGAACGCAGAATTTTTTTCAACAGGCCGGGCCGATAAATACAATTAAGCGGGCCTACCGACCCAATATTAATATTTAGACTAAGCCCATAAAATTATAAACGGGCCGTGTCGGGATAGGGCCGAACTTTTAATTTTTATACGGGAAGGGCCGGGGCGGGCATGGTAATTCCGGCACGTGCAGAGCTCTAATTCTCTAATACCATTTTTATGTTTTACATAGAAGAATGGACAAATATATATTCTTTAATATTCAAATATAGTAAAAAACCTGAGCACCTCGGGATCGTTGAATAGAGTTAAACATCGGGTCGAGTTATTTCGAATTTAAATTTGTTGGCTTGGAATGAATCTAATTTTCTTTCTGCAGGTCGGGTTCACACAACAAGAATTCTTTCCATTCATATATAGGTTTTTTACCACTCGGGTTGTTGGGAGTTTCACAATAAGTTTGAGCACAACTATGTTTCAGAGGAAAATAAATACGTATTTGAATATCTAGGACTATATATTCAATTTACTGCATGAGAAATAAAATGTATAGTATAAGAAATGCAATCATAATTTAGTCTTTCTTTAAAAACCATTTTTTCTTCTTTCAAAGTATGAAAAATCTTACAAAAATTTCGTTTTTGATACACACAAACACAAATGTATCATATTTCGTTTCTGATACACACAAAAACGGAGGTATCATGTTATTGATAGCGTATGTACACATGCACACGTTACGTATGCGTACTTGATATAACGTGAGAGATGCTCGCTATTCAGAGATATGATACAAGCTTTCAAATTCTATATATATTTTAAGAATTGAAAAAGTGTCCACTGAATAGAAGCTTCCGGCTTTCGGGAGAAAAGCCATTGTGGAAGTGTTATTGTACATAGATTTTTAACCTGAAAAAATATTTTGGCCATTCTTTTGAAATTCGGGTCCACCCGAATCCGACCCGCTAGATTCAAAACGAAAGCTAAAATAATGAAATTCACACCAACCCCAACAAGAAAATCTAGAGCCGGGTGCGAGTAACCCATCCCGATGCAGGATTCTAAACGATATAAAATTTAAAAATCTAATCTTTAAATATTCTTTAAAATTAGTTGCGGTTTCAAAAGTTCCACTTATAACGATACACCTTGTTCTACACAATTGGAATTCTGCCTTTATTTTATCAGCAGTTATTATTATTTTTTAAATCCTGTCTAATATACCTCATCGTGTATCATTACAATTAAATTATTAGCTTGATACATTTTTAACGGGAGCTCTGCAAGTATTGAATTCGTTTATGGAAGTTAACATACTTTTTAAACTACTTTTTTAAACATACTTTTTTAACTACTTGTACGATAAGGATTATAACCGATCCTGGGCTGCTGAAGCATTTTTGCTGAATAGTTAGAATTCTAATATTCTATGAATCTTGATACTATAAGTCTTTGTTATGACAAACAACAACTGTGTGATAGACAGGAAGGATCATTTAGCGTTTTGCTACGTATTGTATTTTAAAAATACGACAAAAATATAATGCAGTTTGTTATTTCGAAGACTCATGAAAGGATGACTAAAGACAAAACAGACAGGCAAGTATTTTGCTTTTGTGAAACTTTGATCTGCGGTTTATACAGGCTTTTAACGTAAAATATTTTCCAAATTCTTTTAAAATATCGAATCAACCCAATTCCGACACCCAAGAGTCAAAGAACCAACCCGAAACCCACTTGAAGCCGAAACAGTGAAATCCAACCCGACCTGAACCCGGCCCAAAATGAACTCGACCCCGCAACAAAAAAAAATAAAGTCAACCGGATCCGACCCGACCCGCAAAGGGTAAATATATCGCCAAACCGAACCGCGGGTCCTGTTGGGTTCGGGTAAAAGAGGGTAACTCGACCCGATGCAGGACTCTAGTTCACGCCTTTCTCTATCTTTGCCGCCGGTTGTGGTTTCATCTTCACTCTGTTAGAGAAACTTCGCCTTGTGAGAGTTTCTCCGAAGCACCGTTTGCTCCGGCCAGCCAAAGCACATATCCACATGCTCTACTGTTTCCAGGAGCAACAGGACCTGAACTTCTACCAATAAATGTATACTAAAAGAACTATTGAATATTAATGATGTGAATTATCACATTGCTACAAAGCGTAAACCAACTTAGTGAAAAAAGTCCAAGCCGGGAGAAGTGCCAAGCTGGACATCGTCCTTGTGGTTTAGTGGTAGAGCACTGGAGATCTATTCCAGGGACCCGGGTTCGATTCCCGGCTTGGACATTTTTCACTAAGTTGGTTTACGCTTTGTAGCAACGTGATAATCCATATCAGTAATATTCAATAATTTCAAGCGTAATTTCACTGCTGAAATGTAGTTGAAAAATTAATTAAAATTGTATATTCACCGATGCTGGGTTTATTTGCGTCTCATGTTACGCCGCTAGAATGTGTGCTCATGAAGACTTATCCATCTTGTGCTGCAGTAGCAGCCTTACCGACTTATATAAGTGAGAAGTGCCGAGCTGGACATCGTCCTTGTGGTTTAGTGGTAGAGCACTGGAGATCTATTCCAGGGACCCGGGTTCGATTCCCGGCTTGGACATTTTTCACTAAGTTGGTTTACGCTTTGTAGCAATGTGATAATTCACATCATTAATATTCAATAATTTCAAGCGTAATTTCACTGCTGAAATGTAGTTGAAAAATTAATTAAAATTAAAAGAAGTATATTCGGTTTTAAATATTGCTTGTTTCTAAATTTAGCATTGTTTTGTTCAGATAAATGAGTTCAGCTCTTTACAACCAACTGATTCCCACAGAGGCTCAGTGTCGAATAGGAAATCTATTTTCCGCCAGCAATAGCCCACTCAAGTAGAACTCTTAAACAAGTCAACCTCCACATATCTAAAGCAATTTCTGCTCCTAACTCTCGATTGGAAAATCACAGGAAGAGTCGGCCTTCCGTTAAGCTTGTTCTATTTATGCTTTTGATGTTCAATGTACCATTTTACAGCGGGTTAAGCTTCGGATGTCTTCATTTCCTTGTTTAAATATTAATTATGAATGTATACAACATAGTGCAATTGCTGTCAATGTATGTACTGATGACACTTCTTGTGAGTTTCAGAGTCAAAAACAGCAAACTGAATTTATTTTTCTGTATGTTATTAACTGTTTTAAAAATATTGTCATTGTTAATGTATCTTACCATATGCAGTGGATTTGAGTCTCCCCCCGGGATTGCACTTATACTCTAAAGCGAAAGCTGGGTTTCCGGGGCGGTCATCCCTGTCATCCCTGTTTAAACATTCCCTCTTTAGAGACAGAGAATTTAAAAAGTAAAGAAGAACGAATCCACCAATCCCAAAAGAAGCATTAGCCAAAAAAAAAAAAAAAAAAAAAAAAAAGAAAGAAAGAACAGTAGTGGAAATATGAAGCAAATTGAACAAAGAGTTTGAAACACAAAAGCAAATGTAAATTACAGGAAAATTTATAATTTATTTAAAAAGAAAGATGAATAGCGAAAAAATAAAGAAATGAAATAAATAAAAATTAAAATATGTAAAATTACATACATATACCTACTACTAGTAATAGTAATAATAATAATAATAATTGCAATAATTAAATAATTAAATGAATACAAATAAAAAAGCGGATGAAAAATGAATTATATATGTTTTGAAACGCAAAATAAATTAGTTACCAGAATAATATAAAAATGTAAAATGGTTGAACTAAACATGTATTCCCAAGCTGTCATTTCTTTAACCTTCAAAAAACTGAAAATGCTAAACCTCCATAATTATCAACACTTACAAAGCAATGACTTCTCTTTTCACACACATGGACCCCTGAGCAGAATGAGCCATTAGGCGTTAATATCTGAACATCTTATGCATAATTTTTTTTTCGAAAATCATCCGAAATAAGCTAACACTCAAACCCCGCATTAAACTTTCAATTAAAATACCATAGAACACAATTGACAATTGAGGAATTATGTAATTTTACACTAATTAACACAACATAAGACATTTTCTGTTTATCCAGTGATAGTACAGCTTCTGAACTTAACAGTTTAACTGACCAAACTTTTTACAAAATAGTCGTGCTATATTAACTATGTAATCTTACGAATTGAATAATTCCAACTGAGCGAAAAAATGCCCAGGCGGGGAATCGAACCCAGATCCTTGTCTTACAAGGCCAATGCTTTGCCCTTAAAGCTAACTGAGCAGGCAACCAGCCGGCATATTTCGCTCAGGTAACCTTATTGATAGTAACATCTGGTCTGTCATGTAGACAGCTCAACAGAATAAACCGCAGGTAAAGGAACTTCATATAAACGATGGATACGTAGATGAACTATTATTTTAACACAATCAAACTGATTGGTAAAGTTATCATACGAATTGAATTATTCCAACTGACCGAAAAAATACCCAGGCTGGGAATAGAACACAGATCCTTGGCTTAGAAGGCCAATGCTTTGCTGTCAAAGCATTAGCCTTGTAAGCCAACGATCTGGGTTCGATTCCTAGCCTGGGTATTTTTACGCTCAGTTGGAATTGTAAGCCAAGGATCTGGGTTCGATTCCCAGCCTGGATATTTTTTCGCACAGTTGGAATTATTCAATTCGTATGATAATTTCAACAATCAGTTTGATTGTGTTTAAATAAAATGTAATCATAACCTTTAACTAGAAAGAGGGTGATTCTTATTCTGAAATCCAACTGTACGAATATTACCAAAGCCTTCTCTGTTACTATTATTAACGACATTGTTTCTAAACTTATCATCTTCTAAATTATTATCAGTGCCTCTAAAAAATTTTATATGTTTAATGACCATAAATTTCCGAAACCTCACATAACCTTTATGATTACAATATCTAAACTCTCGGTTTCCACCACCAAAACTAATAACTTCTCCCCTCCACCATTTCAAAATGAATAAAAAAGACTTTGACCGATCACTACAAGACTCTCTCCTTTTGTAGGATACATCGTGGGAATCCAATCCTTCACAAACATTAGAGTCATACCTCGTTTTATACATTAATAACATTTCATATGTTTAACCACATTGTTTTCGGTTTTCATTAATTTTTCAAAAGTCACATCAAGTAAAAATTTGTATTTTTTAATATTTTTATATCTATTTCTTCTGTATCTATTTATTTTTCTATCTTCTTCAAAAAAATTTCGACGCTTTTCGAAACAAGTTTTCCTTACTTCAATAAATTTTTTTACGTAATACACAATTCTTCAATTGAAGGAATTGTTTTTTTATTTCTGGCACAGTTTGGTCATAACGTATTGTCATATCTCTTAAAGAAAATCTCCCAATGTTCTCTATTAGAAAAAACATCACTCTTGAAGAAACTTTTCAGCAAAAAGTATTTATTTTTATCTGTTTATATGAAATATTCCCCTCAAAAATAACTGTACGAGTATATTCATCCGAGTACATCATCTATACTAATAATGTAACTTCTAAGGGCAACATCTAACTGCATTCAAATAAAGAAGGGGGGGGGGGGAAGTTAACTGAAATAAATTCTCTAGGTTTTAAAACTACTTCCATCAAGAGGGATACTCTTAAGAAAAGCTAATACGTAAAATATAGGTCTGAAAATATTATAAACAATTGAACTTGAATATACATCAATACCACTAACAACCGTTGACTTGAAAGGCCCTTTATTTAGAGTAAAGAGATGAACCTTTTACCAAAAGGCACGCTTTCAGGCTTTGGAATCTAATACCGTCTTCAATCTCACAATCTAAAGGAACCTCCACATTATTGGAACTAGGTTCACGGCTATTGGAACGAGGCTTGAATAAATTCCCGAAATATGTCGGAAGTTTACATGAGGTATAAGGTTGGTTGATTGGATTTGTTTATGATGGCCAATTATCAGCACGATGGATATAGGCCCTAATTGGAAGCGGAGTGTCCTCCATGGGGGGGGGGGGTCTTTCTGAGGTAACCTAACCCGTAATTACGCTTGAAAAACCAAGGTTCGAAGAAAAGCACGAAAACTACGGACGATTATCCGACGGCCACGATTGGATTGAACCCAGCACTTCCCGTCTACCAGCTTCGAGAGCAGAACCTTTCGGCCACTGGAAGGCCACGATGGATAAGACTTGACAAAATCCGCTGAATCCAACTTATGTTCCCAAATTTATACTTGCCGGTCGACCATAGAGGAATCATGAGCATTATCAGTGCTTAAAATAACCGCGACAATCAGATTCGTGATGATTCAATTATACTTGCGAAAGTAACATAAATTACAAATTGCGCTTATTCACCCACAAATGTTAGAAATTGGATAACACACTTATGCAGAATATTTTATTCCTCTTCTATCTGAAAAAAATTGGAAATTGCTTGTCAAACGTGGCAAATGAGGTGCGTTCGTACTATAACTAGTTTTATAATAAGTTTTTGCACCGCATATTGTACTGAATGCATATTTTAGTGCATTTGATAAGTGTATATCAATTTTATTCTGTTTAAAAGGCTGCAACACCATTAAAATGCATTTGAAATATTTTTTTTTTCCCATTGGCCTTAATGTAATGGAAAACTTTTGACTGTCCCTGTAATTAAACTATACATCCGATTTTAATGAAATTTGAAATGACTCGACAAAATTTTACAACAATTATATATTTAAAATTTCAGACCATTCGTTTGGGTAGTATTTGCTCTGTTATATGCGGACGGACTGGCGAACAGACAGACGGACGGACTGAACGACGACTATAGATGCTATGTATTTATATATTTACGAGCGCACCTAAAAAGAGAGTAGTTAGCTAACTAAAAGTAGCTAATACCTATGAACAAATGTAGGTTTTTCAACTTACATCAGTTGTTTTTAAATTAAACTCCATTTTATTGAAAACTACTAATTAACAGTGATGATTCACAGAGTCAGTATTCATTAAATCATATCAGAATACATTTGTGATCCAATCCATTATCCTAAAGTTTGTAAATCTTAAAATTTACAGAGAAGGAAACTAATATTATTTCACTAGGAATAAATGAATCATTATGCTTCAGGTATCAAAACATCTTTTAAAAAGTGCATCCTCCCCTTTTTAAAGCAACAAAAAACGTATAAAGTTGCAATGTGAAAGACAGTATGAATGTATGGTGTCTAATACCTCATTCAAAATATTTCTCGAATAGCGTGGATAAATTCAGTTTTATTTTAAAATTCAATTTTAATGAATTGGATTTCGTTCAATAGCTATCATGCCGGTATTTTTTTTTTTTTTTTTTTACTTCTCGGGGACTTTACCTCCTGAAGCCTCTGAAATCATGATGACGAGTTCCGTTTTAGAAAGATTACTCAATTACGGATAAGTGAACGATATTATCACGAACGGTGACTGTATCTGTAATCAGACTGCAATGCTTTTCCCATAGAATAGGGCATTTTTCGATCACCATGGCCTCATCCACACTGTTCACACCATCTGGCCAATAATATCACTTTGTGTTCAAGGTTGGAAATTTCTGTCTGCCTGGTAATAACATTCAGACCCAGGGAATTGAAAAGCACTGTGTGTTGAAAATTCCTTCTTATATTTTATGTTTTAATCGAATTTTAGATATTTTCAGGAACAGATATAGTTTATGGATGAAGTCTTTTTTTTATGTTAATGCACTATCATGCATATTTTAATGTTATTGTTAAAATATACGTTATTTATTTTAATTAATATGTAGGGGAGCTGGGGGTTGAATGGGATAAAAGATGGATGGGACATTCTCAATATTTCAGGCAATAAACATTTTTTTTTAATTTCTTCCTATCCCCATAGAAGGCTCTACCGCAGTGTGCTTCAAAACTAAAAGTAAGCCACCATTGCAGTTTTCATTTTCCTTCAAAGTTGCATTTTCTGAAATCTCTGCATAAAAGTATTTTTTTTCTTTACACTTGAAGATGTGAAATATCTTATATAATATAAAAAATTAAGCTATGTTGTAGTTATTTATTTCAAGCCGACCGATAATTAAACTGAATTTAC
This sequence comes from Maratus speciosus, assembly GCA_963932465.1. Taxonomy (NCBI): domain Eukaryota; kingdom Metazoa; phylum Arthropoda; class Arachnida; order Araneae; family Salticidae; genus Maratus; species Maratus speciosus. Next base: position 56,213,693 of record OZ010789.1, read on the forward strand.
CGAATATTTACCGAAAATTTACCGATAATTAAACTGAATGGATAGTAATTATTCTGACAAAATAATTTTTGAGTCAAAATGGCTGACAATTGAATATATGCATCATGGGGATGATTGGAACATTTCAAATGGGGATGAATGGGACTGTCTCATTTATCGCTAGATATATTAAAAATTTTATTTATTAACTAAATAGCATTACATGGGTTGATAAATAAATAATTTGCGTTAATTATTAGTTTTACGTAAGCTGTTATTATTCAAAATTTCTGAGTCTTATTTATTGTATTGTAATAAATATTAATGGTTTATAAAAAATTGCTATTGAAATTTTATCAAAATAGATAAAATTGTTAAAAATAGTATATGTTTATTGATCAAATGGGGTAAATTATATTGAATTTTGAAATGTTACATAAATAAATCCCAACACCTAACATAATTTCAGTTGTGCATGTTTCTAAGATACATTTGATTAATTTTAATTAATAAGTCATGATTGAAAATTATTAGCTATGCCATATTTCAAAGAATTTTCGCACATTCATTTCAAATGTAAAATGCCTCATTTGAGGGGAAAAAATGATAGACAGCCGAAGTCTGCATTAAAAGTTAAAACTGCAATAAAAGAAGTGAATGAAAAAAACATATCGATTCGTGCTGTAAGATCATATATTACAAATATAATTACATATAAGTTTATAATCATAAATTTTAATTTGGTAAAATTGAATCCAGGGAGGAAAATCTTGGTGTCCCATCCATCCCTATTCATGTCCCTTTCACCCCTTCTGTGAGGTTGATTGGGACATGGGGGAACTTTTTTTTTATTTCATAATATTTTTCTGTATAATAATGATCTAGAATAACTATTGTGCATCGATGTAGTCAAATACCTAATGTAGGAAATGTGATATATAATATTGATAATAACTTAAATAAATAAAAAAAAAAAATTGTGAAAATGTCCCATTCATCCCCCATCTTCCCTATATATATAATTTATAATATTATTTATAAAAGTAATTCGTAAAATAAATCGAACGTATTTTGCGCACATATTTACATCGCTCTATTTATGCTGCATCAAGTGATGAAATATATAAACAAATGTGCTAGCTGCGTTATTTTTACACCATATGTTTCCCATGACACATCACATGAATATTGTCCATAAGAAAATAGTTTTATATGTATTGGTTTAATATATGAGGTAATTTTCACCATTAAACGCGCTTCGTCTAGATAATTTAATTAAAAAAAAAATCTCTTTTACGATTCACGTTTAAATATAAATTTTATTTAAAACTGTTTGGGAAAATTATTATATGAGCTTTTTAAATATGAAAAAAATCGACCATTATAAGATTTTCACGCGCAATATTAGAAATATTTTAGGTATTTTACATATTGGGTAATTGTCACCATAAATTGAGTTTCACGTGTAGTAATTTAATCATTTTTAGTGTTTTTTACTTTTTTAATATTCACGTTTAAATACAATTTTTCTGACGTAATTTTCCCTATTTCCTGCTTGTAACATGTGACCATTTTTTTTTTTTTAATTTTGAACTTTCATATTTGTTTTTAATAGTCACGTTTAAATGCATTTTTTTTTTTATTTGAGAGGAAATATCATGCTTTGTGATGTTTTACTAATTGTCATCAATATAAAAGTAGCAGCATGTGGCACTCCAAAACCTTCTTCTATCTCATACATGTTAATAGTTCCTGAAAAATGTAGCATACCAGTTCCACAAATCAGGTGGTTTACACCAAAATCTAATCAGCGGCAACTTATGTCAAATTCTAACTGAATCTTAAGTTTGGTGAAAATCCGCGTATTTGTTTTTGAGATAGAGTTATTGCGTAAATCGTAAAAAAATCTGAATAACAGTGCTACCTGTGGAGAAAATTTACACCAAAAACTAATCAGGACGAATTTGTACAAGAAATTAACTGAATCTGAAGTTTCGTGAAAATTCGTGCATTAGTTCTTAAGATAGAGCTATTGCGATAATCATGAATAATGCACCATAGAAGCACAACCTGTTGTACACCAAAAAGTAATCAGCAGTAAATTATATCAAGGAGTAACTGAAGCTGGAGTTTTATGAAAATCCGAGTATTATTTGAGTAGCTATGGCGGAAATCGTGAAAAATGCAGCCTAGAAGTGCCACCTGTTGTGCGATTTACAACAAAATTAATCAGCATCAGTTTGTAACAAGGTCTAACAGAATCTAAAGATTTGTGAAATTCTGTGTTCTTGAGATAGAGTGCCAGAAAATTTTTGTCACATACAGACAGACTCACAGACTCGCACAGTGACAGACTCACAGAGAGACATTTTCTAAAAACAATCAATTCGTGTTCAGGACTTTTTAAAAGGTATAAATCCATCGAAAACAGGAAATCGAAATTTTTCACGAATCCAATACTTTTTTCATGTAAAGATACAAGATAGTAATAATTTTTAAATTATAAACCCTGTTCTATTAAATATTCTTGCAGACCAGACTATTTCATTGTCGAATTTTTTCACGAAATCAATACTTTCTTTTAGTAAAGATAGAATAAAGTAAAAAAAATCACTTTTTCTAAATAATGAAAAAATATAGTTTAAAATTATGAAAATTTGAATACAAAATTAAAAAAAATAAAAATAAATAAACTAATCGATTAAAAGAAAGCACAGAATGCACATCAAAAATCTGAAGTACATCGCTAGAAAAAAAGATTTAAATTCCTATGTATAGTTTTTGTTACTGCAAAACTTTTTTAATGAAGTGATTTTTAGCGAGTTTAACCCGGGAATGCTCGCGCATATCCGGGATATGAACGATTAACACTTTGACATCAATAAATTCAAACAAAAATCGTGATTTTATTTAATCGTTGACATTGCTCCAAAAATAATTTGACGATTACATTTCGACAATTAGTGGTGAGAAATGTAATAACAGTGCCCAGGCTGGGTATGACATACCCTGCGCGAGCAATCTCGGGTTAATGATAAGTAGCTCTTAAAATAATTCTTTTTAACCACTTCCGTACTAGTGGATCCACGTATTGATCCACGTCCATTCATTATTATATCGTTGCTGCTAAAAAAGGGTATAGCAGGAATATATGTTTCTATATAGTTGGTGTTCTGAAAAACTTATTGGCTATATATCTTCTTATTAATATGAAAAAAAGGATATAATTTTTCTGAAAAATACTGCTTGATATTTTAAATCTAAATTCCCGAAAAACTGGTTTTACATGTAATCTTCTTCACATATGCTGGTACGGAATGGGTTAACCGGTCTGCTTCAGCTTGATTATCAAACATTTTCCTATAATACTACCCATTGTCATTTTTTGTATACAGCAGATTTCATAATATTACCAAAGAAAGACCTCAGGTCACAAAAAAGTACAAAAAATTCATTTATGGCAGTAGCGACAGCGTTAGTTACTTTATTTTGAATAGAGAGATTTATGATGCATCAGAACATAATATTAAATTTTCTTTCTTGCCAGAGTTACGAATTTTTGAGCGCAATCGAAATGACACACAAACAAATTGAAATTATGTAATATCTCGTTCCAGGCATTCAAAGTATAAGATTTAGATCTTTATAATAAATTTTTTAAGTTCCAGTTTCAACTTATCCATTCGTAGCTATAAAAAGCACGCTATATAGTAATTATCTAAACTTAGAGTTATCCAGGAAAAGAACTTGACATTAATTTTGAAAAAGAAATAAAACTGCTTTAAATTTAATTTATCTAATACAGTTCAAATTATGCATAACAAAAGTACATTAATAATGATCATTTTTACGAACGGCGTAGCAAAAGAAATATGCAAAACAAAATCAATATAAGAAATTACGTTAAACAAATGAAAGATTGAAGAATAAGTTTTCTGTGTAAAATATTTTATTACAAATATATCTAAAATATACAATGAATGTATTTTTTTTATTCAAATCGTAGAATTGATCAAAATATAACAGTTGTATAGATAACAAATAAGTTTTATGAAATCAACAAGGTGTGATTTTATTATTTTAAAGAGAGTATATTTATTATTAGTAAAATTACTAATATGAAATACAAATAATATTATATATGAAACATATGGATTCAGTAGTACATTTCTGAGACTTGCTACAGATATATGTACATCAAGTAATCAGCTTAATTTGAAACGTTTATGAATTACTGGAATTATGTCATTTGAGATTACATTAGAACCATCATATTAGAAAGCTTTTACCGATTACGGATATTTACTTTATATATGACATTATGGCATTATTATCTGGATTATGGGGCATCATTAGTCAATGAATGATTCGTAAAAATGTATGTCCCTTCTTCAATTGCCATCTTACACATTTAGTAGGCTTTTTTTAGATTGCATTCGAAAAGTATTTTCTTTTCTTTTTCGTAGCAAATGATCTGTATCCTCTGCAAGATTTAAAATAAATTAAGGCTTATTTAGAGAAACGTATTATATAATAGAATACAAGACGTTTTATTATTGTTTCAACGTTGTAAAAAAATTGGTTTAAATATTTTCTGGATTTGTTATTTCCAATAATGAAAAAAAAAAATCTAAACCTGTGGCGGTACGAACCAAGATGATACAGGGCCTACAGTACCCAACTCTGTTTACTTGATCCTGGGCCCCGACGTGCCATGCAGCATGTGTCCCGGTCAGGTGGTCAACCCAACGCGAGACCCTCAGTGTTTAGTTCCCAAACATGCTTGGTACTCATTTTATCGAGCCCGAAGAGATGAAAAATTCAGTGAACCTTGCCCAGCCGGAAGCAGAACTCGCGACCTGTAGCGTGGCAGACAGGCGTGCTGACCACTGCGCTACTGGGCTTTTTATTTTTAATAACTCGAATCATAAAAGGTATGAATTTCTTTCAGATTAAGTAAAATAATTTTTTTAAAATACCGCTCCAGACCTCTTACATAACACTAAATGCAAATGCTTGGTATTCATTTCACCGAATGTAAAAGAAAAGAAAAAAGGAAAGTGCACAGTTAAACTGATGGCATTGAGCTCACAGGTATACTCAATAATTGTGTATAATAAAACTATATAAATGAATGATGCCTCTCGAAAAAAAAAAAAAAAAAAAAACATTCAGCTAAATTAAGGTGGGGGCGGGGGGTAGATTCCCCCATTTACCACTTTTTACTTAAAATGAATCTTCGAATATAATCAGGTAAGCACCGTATCAGAATAAACCGGTATACCAAATTTGAAGCAAATCGGATGATTCTGAATGAAAAACCATTTATCTAAATTAAGGGGGATTAGCCCCCCACCCCTCCACTTTTTACTTAATGAATGAACCTCCAAATCTAATCAGGGAAGCGCCTTATAAGAATGGATCTATATCCAACATTTGAAGCATATCGAATATTTTTATAAAGACTTATAGTGTGTCGTATGTACACACGTACATACTGAACCTGCGGGGACAATAGCTCTTAGGCTTTGATAGCCTGTGAGCTAAAAACCATTTTAAATCTTATTTTTAACTTTCAATGCTTTCATTTTTTTTCCCAAAGTTTTGTGTATTCAAGGATTGTAAGAGTATTTTAAGATGTATCACTAAAGAAAACAAGATTGTGTTTTGTGTGGTAAGATTTATTTTGATTTGTTATGTGTAAATATTAAAGGGTAGTTTTTAAAAAGTAAATATTAAGGTCAGTCTGCCTAAATGTGATAACCCATAAATGAGACAATGTTCTTTAACATAAAATCTTAGTGCAAGAATCGTAACTAAATGTTATATAATGAAGCATACGATCTTCAGAAACAAAACCCGAAACATTTTTTTGCATGTAAAACGGTTTCTTTAAAAGAAAATTTCCATGAAATACACATCGTTTATTTTACATCGCCCCCATGTTTCGTAAATGCGACAAAAATTCCCGAAAGTGGCTCACGATTTTTATTTTTTAACTTTGAAGATCAAATAACCTTATAAACGTCAAGAGCTACATTGTCCGTTTCAGTTACCTGACCAGTTATACTAAAGAAAAGGCGACCAGTTTCCGGTTTAGAATTTGAAGTGGACTACGTATTGAGGCGAGCTTGTTTTCAGCCTGTGCCTAATAGCGACATACATATTGTTGTAAATGCGGCGAAACATTTAGAAGATTAACGAAGAAGTTTATATGGGATTTTTTACATATTGTGTTAAAATGATATTTAAATCAAATTTTATGTTTAATTAAGCTGTGTTGAGTCCGCATAATACTCCATTAATGTTTTTCCTTAACCAGGTGTTTAAATATGTGTTTAAGAAGATCAAAAAAGAAAAATACGCTTCTTTAAAATTTTAAATAAAAAAGGAAGAAACGCAGTGTCTATTCCAGTAACATAATAAAGACATTTGATTAAACTTTAACTGATGTTACCGGTCTCACAGACCGGTGCTTTTTCAATTTTCATAGATTAACTTGCAAATTTCAGTTTAACTACAAACACTACTGAAATTTTGCTTCGTTTGGAACATTAGTACTAACACCAGAGGCTTTTGAATAGGAGAATTTTAATTATAACACTCCTGTACAAAAAGTTTAGTACACAAACAACATTCTACGATAAAGTAAATGTTTATTCATTATACATGTTTTTATAACATCCTATGAGTTAATCGCGGCTTTTATTCATCTTTCGATGGAGCGGTCTCACAGACCGCTTCACACTAGTTCTGTGCCGATTTCTGTGACATCAGTTAAAGGTTAAGGAATTTGCAATAATTTTACATAATGGAAATTCTGGAAAATTTTGTGTAGATTGAAAACAATTTATGTTTGTTTTAATGCGGTTAAGTAAGTTAATTTTACCAGCATTATACCATTCGGTAGCTTAAATGCTGTCTGCGATTTAAACGTGATAAAATTGAGTTATTTCCTGGTTTAAGAATCATAATTTTTGTTAGCATTTTTATAAAATCTGATATTTTAATTCTATTTTCATTTTTTATTCGTTATAATCGACATTTTCTACTTTTAAATTAGTAAATGATAAAAAATAAATAAACCATGTTTATCTAAATGAATATTTGTTTCCATATACGTATTTTTAAGTGCAGAAAAAGTTAATTTTTTGTGAAAGTGCAAGAAAAATGTAGAGGGGGTGGGTGCAACAGAATATCAGGCACAGAGCTTCCCTTTGGCTTAATCAGAATTATTAGAAATATTGTACGATTTTATCTATTTCTAAGGCTGATATATTTTCCGTGTGACATTTTATAATAAAGTTATATTTAATAAATAATCTAGTTAACAATATTATAAATATCTTTTAAATACTCTTTTAACCCTTAAGCTCCACTCTGTGATTTCGCACCGACCGAAATGTCGCCGTCTTTAATTAATTCACATTTTTCATTCACAAAATAAGAATTTTGATAAAATCAAATATTTCATTTGGATTCCTTATTAAATTTCGTATATGGATCATGTAGTTATATTTCATTATCACCAGAGTTTCAGCAAAATTATGCGGAGTTGAAGTTAAGGAAATCCAAATCGCACTGGTGTATAAATTATGGGTTAATATTGATGCGCGAATTTCGCAAATTTTAAACGATGTTTTCTGCGACAATCATTTAATTGTAGTTATGGCCACAACGCCTTGGCAAAGAGGGATGATATGTTTTTTTTTTTTAATATTAGGAACGCATTTATTTATTTGAGGGTTATTTATATTAGGCATTATACGCAGCATTTAAATAACTTTTGCATATTAGCAGTGTAAAATTGACAAGCAGCACGGTGCTGCGCCGTGATAAACATTTCAAGAATAATATTGAACAGTTTAATTATAATAGTCCTGTACTTAAATTTTAGTACAGAAACAGTGCCATGTGAGTTAATACAGACTTTCATTCATCTTTTAATCGAGTGGTCTCGGAGACCGCTCACAGTAGTTATGCAACAATTCCTGTCACAGCGGTTAAGGATAAATTAATTCAAATTAATTCAAAAAATAATTACAGTTAACCCTTAACCGCTGTTAGAGCTTCTTTTTTTTAAATTTTCACAGTTTAACTTGTAATTTCCAGTTTAACTATTGATACAGCTAAATTTTGCTTCATTTGGAGCCTAGTACTATTGTTTGAAAAGTTTGAAAAATCGAAATTTTATTAATACAGTACAAAAGAGTACAATACAAACAGTTTAGTCCAAAACTGCATTTTATGAGTTATTCGCGCATTTTATTCATGTTTCAATCGAATGATTTCGCAGGTTGTAATGTGGCAATTTTCTGTCACAGCAGTTAATCATTAAATGAACTTTTTCAGACGAATTGTCATGTATAAAATGCATTATCACATTTAGGACTATTAACGTCTCATTTAGGTTTTAGCTGCCATAAATGCGATAAAAATTACCTAAATGCGAGAACCCTATATTGTGGTTTTATACTACAGATAATTATTAAATTTCTACAAAAAAAGTTAGTTTTGAACTAAAAGTACAGTATTCAGTAATTTGTTGCTTAATAAAATCTTCATTTATATAATAAAATCCCAAATATACCCTAAATGCGACAAAACTACGGGGAATCGTGTCTCATTTAGGCAGACTGACCTTACTACTGTTTTAGTTTTACGTTGATAAGTTGTTATTTTCTTTTCATATTGGTTTTATGCAATGCAACTTTTTCCCTGGGCTTACACAAAACTTATAAAGCTGTAAGTCTTAGCTTCCCGTTGTATGTCAATTCATCCATTCATATATTGAGCTATTATATTTTATAATAAAGAAGATACTACTTTTAAAGTGCCAGCATTTAACAGTTTTGCATTTTTCAGCGAGTTTATGCTCGTACTGAATAGCGTTCGAAAAAAATATAAATTGTTATTTTATAACTTCATTTACTTCTTCAGTGTTTCACAATATTTTATATATTTTTGCTATATTTTAGATTTTTCTGTTTACATTTAAAACAAATAAAATGTATGCTACATAAATTTATTTATAAATCATAGTTTAAAGTATTTCGTTTCATTTCATTGTATCTAACAAAAGTCTAAATCTCTGTAAGCATTTCTAAATTGTATTTAGCATAGTGAAAAAAAATTTTTAATGGGTTTATTTTCCACATTCAAAGCACAGTTAGAAATATGTAGCCATATTATATTTTATGTGAAAGGACAAGATAACATTTGTTGAATACAAAACACACATGTGTATAAAACTAATTTCAACTGAATTTTTACAAATATTTTGTTTCCTTTGCTATAAATTGCAGTTTATTAAAATGGTATAATAATTAATGTAGTTTAAGGATTGTTTATTTCTAAATAAGACGAAAAGAAACATGGTATTTTCAGGTTTCGTTCAGATTTATTTTTATTAATTAACATATTCCTTCCTTCTCTTTGCCCACTATATTGTTTCTACTTAATTTTGTGTATATTGTATGATTACTCCGTCAAGTGCATATAATTATCGGAGTTCATTTTATGAATCACTATATATTTATTAAATAATTCATCGTGTTGAAAAATTCAAATCTGTTTATTTTTTGTCTGAAAATTTACAAAAGTTTTTTTTTTTTTTTTTTTTTTACTAATAAATTTTTATTAAATGTTTATTATAGAAATTTAATTCACCTAACATTTCACACTTATAAAAATTCTGTTTAATAATTAATGGCCATTATTGAAAATTTAAATACTTAAGATGAAATATTTAGTATAGTGTAAGCATTACGTAATATCGTGTATACTGATAATGTGTTCTCCATTCCAAACTCGTACCAAATGCAATCAGGAAACTTAAAATTGTATTTCTAGTTATAGCGTAGAAATCTCACACTATTTTTATTCAATACTAATTACTACTTTGTCATTATTCACTTGACTATTCGAATAATTTAAATTGAAAATAATAACAATTTATTTCCATTCCTGATTTTCCATTTTGTTTATTATGGAAAATTAATTATCTTGTTTAATTAACTATCTTGTTTAATTTTCTATAAATCTATGTAATTTCTATACGGATTTTAAAAGATTGTTACTTCATATAAATTCATTTAAGAATATTTTTAAACTTTGACAGTATTTGAAATACTAAACAACCAAAAAAAACAATCTTTATTAATAAAATTTAATTATATTCGTATAATTAACATATGGTCTTCACGCTACTAGTAAGTTTGTTAAAATTTTACTTTAACTATTGGAAATTTAGACGCTTTAATGGACCATTAAATGAAATGAGTGCTTTAAGTATTTTCAATAATACCCATAATGCATTGCGTAAACAAGCGCACATTTTCGAAAGAAACCATAAATGATAAATAATTAGTATATAGATACTGTGAATATACTTTTCATGCATTCGATAAGTTAAAACTAATTAAACGTTTTACTTAGTTTATATATTTGTTTCGATAATTAGCATATGTTATAATAGTATTTTATTAGAAATATTAGATATTTCATAATTATCATAAAATGAATAAAATATTTCTCATTTACGTATCAGACAGAGTCTTTACCTCATGCATAGAGATATCTATTTAGAAATATTCCCACTCTTAAATTATTTTCGATATTACACTTACATTTTTAATTTACGACAATTAATTTATAATGCTAAAACATCTAATTGTTATTTGATAACTATCGAAAACCACTTTGAGAAATATATTAATACTGGATGTGTCATGGATGAATCAAAAAGAAGTTTCATAGAAAAAGAGTGCGTACTTAAGTAGAAACTTTTTGTTTTGTTTTGTTTTTTGCTCAGTTTAAAATTTGTTTGAAACTTTCATGTACACATACATAATATTTGCTCCTCTTGGTCAGTTGTATTTTATACGTTGCCTTAATAAAAACAAATTAAAATAGTATGTAGATGATATTTTTTCTAGAAACTGAACCATAATTTGATGTAAAAAATTTAAACTCGAGGGAACTTTTTGTTTTATCCTCGACCAGAGGCGGCTCGTGCGATATGACAACAGTTGCTTTCATCCACTTAAACCTATTAAAAAAATAATCGATTACTGAAAAATCAATTTGCCTCACAGAGAATCGATTATTTTACATACATTAACATGCATAAAAACCACTGTTGACAGATAGTAGATGCAAAATAGTTCGAGAGAATTCCTTTTCAAATAGGATTTTAGCAAAAATATCAATATTGATTTACAAAAAATCCTGATGTTATGGGACAAAATTTTCGAAACCAGCACACCATATAACATAAGAATCCGCGAAAACTTCTCTTGTATTTTTCAAAAACTTCAATTTCGCAGGCCTGCGTTGTTAGCGAAATGTCAACAGTCTATAAAACTTTTAAGCAGTACACATCATCTGTTATTTTTACTTATCTAAACTCTGAAGGAAAAAAATACCATGGATTTCAATATTATAAAACATTCATGGGTAAAAACAAAATTAAAGTTATAAATCAGAGAAAAAATAGAAAAAATATAATTTGTAAAAAAAAAAAATAAAATGTTGTTGGTGTTTTTAAAATCAGCAGAATTTTAAACTGTTGTTTCAAAAAGTTCGTAAATAAACATTTAAATAAATAAGACAAAACATACAATTTTTCTCTTTTTTTCATAATTTTAAAAAATAAAGTTTATTTTGTGCTCAAAAAGAATAGCAGCCTCTGTAATTTCTATACACTGCTGGAGAACATAAAACTTTATTAGGAAAGCTTTCAGACGATATAAAAACAAATGGTAATAAGTTTTTTTGAGAATTTAGATATTGAACCAAAATATTTAAAAGAAATAATTTCCATAATATTTCATAATTTCATAATATCATATATCAGCATATCATTTCATATATTTTTATTTCACATTATTAGATCATAAAATAACTTATTTTGTGCAGCTTTAATAGCTCCGAATTTTTACATTAAATTAAAATTAAAATTAATTATTAATTTAATTATGTTAATTAAATTAAATTAAATATTAATTTAAAATATCCCAGTATTTTAATAGTAAGTAGAAATAAAGCTGAAAGACATTTTAAAAGCAGCTAATGAAACTAAAAAATGTTTTTCGGAAAAAAAAAAATGAAACTTAATTTCTTTAAATATTGAATTTTTTCTAAGTACAAAAATATATTAAGGATTATGTTTTATAAAAGCTTTTGACATTTAAAATTAATATAACAATATTTATTTTAATGAAAAATTATTTAATTTATTTAATAAACAATATTTCTTTATAAAACATTAAAAATTAAAATCTCATTTATTAATTCTGACATTGTTTATTAATTAAGTAATGGAATACATTCATGGTTACACAAAAAATAAATTCCGAGAAAAACAGAAACTTAACTTGCAGTTCGGCAAACATCATCATCGGAACACATTTTTATTTTTAAAAAGATGCATTTTTAAATAATGCAAAATAACAAATCAAAAAAGGTTTTTTTTTTTCTTTTTTTTTTTATATTTTAATAGAACTAAAAAAATTTTTTACGGACACATACGCGTTAAAAACGAATGGAGAAAGGAACTAAAAAAAGTTGCACCAAAGTGGTATATAAACTATAGAAATTTATTTTTTTAATTTTTTAATACAAGTTCGCTTTTATAACTAAACCAATATAGGTACTCGTCCTATGACAGTGGATAGACATAGTGGTTTGCCCTTAAAATTTGAAATAATTGATAAAAATATTCATATACTGTTCATCGGTAATAAGAAAAACTTACCTGAAACTTTAAGAAAAGAACCTGATTAATGCATAGGGCTCTGGAGATTTAACAACAAATTTGCAATCTGCTGTAAATAAGATGAAAAAACAGAGAAGAAATTACAGATCTATCCTAATTAGTAAAAGGCAGGAGTTATAGCTTTAACTCAATATCGGTATAAATAGCTTTTACTGGCTTGTACTATAAGAAATATAAAACAGTCTAATACATCGAACAGTTTAGCGGCTAATTTTTAATCTCATGCATATAAAATGACAGAACATAGTAGAAACTGCAATCTTTCTTCATTAGAGGAAATGGGTATATATATAGATACAGTTTTATTTTGTTTATTATTAAGAAGTCTTAATTTTATTATTGTATAATTGCCGGAAACAAACACTCAACCATTTATATTCTATACGGGCAAACTTGTTAATATTCTGAAATCGAGCAGTTTGATTTAAAAATCACAAAATGTCAGTGACTTGAAATACCGGTTTCAAACGTATTACCTTTAAAAGTGCATTTCTCCACTATTCAACGGTGTAAAATTTAAAATTACGAGATGTTGAGTAATAACTAAATTTTTAAAAAAGGACCTGTATTGATGAAAAATGAAATCAATTAATTACAACAAAATAAAGAATGCATAGAAACCGAAAACAAACTTACAAATTTATATTATTATGCTCTTTTTTATGCATCAGAAGCCGAAGAAGAATTCAATTTAAAAGAGCTGCTGACACAAGCAAAAAACACATTTATCGCATATGTGATATGCATAACCATACAATACAGAGAACATATTACAGAAAACGAAAACTAAAGTTAGTGATCAACATTAAAAAAACAACCGTTGTGTCACCAGACCTGTACGAGTTTTGAAAAAGTACTGAATGCCAAAATTCAATCATACAGCCGTTAAGATGTAACGTACCAAAGGACAATATCTTAAAACGTTGAACAAATTGATTTTATTTATTAAAAAAAGTATGTCTATTCATAATTTAATTAAAATTAATTTGGTGACTTGCTTTTTTTGACGAGTTAACCTTGAACAGCCAAGATTGAAATGAATTGGTGCCACTCTTTTCCAAATGTAATTCATATGGATAAAAATTCCGCCAAGAAAATCTAATTGTAACTTTAGGACTTGCTTTTGCTGCATTTAGGATGCACGACAATCTGACGATTGATAGTCTTAATTGCAACTTTGTCGCTGGCGGATAAAGGAATAGCACAATGAATATATCATTTCATGGACCGGCAATCATCCCACAAAAAATAACAAATGGAAATTCAAACGGTCCCAGTATGGCAAGACCTATATCCAAATTTTAAAAATTGTATTAGCAAATTCCTTGAAAATTTATAAATTTAGGATCAACACTCGATTCAAGGAGAGGCAAGCTTGAATTTCCCAGGTAAAAAAGTCAGCAAGAAACCTTAAAAAAAAATCTTCAGGGAAACTGAAGGTATTTGGAACTAAAATTACCTTCAGCTTACCTTTAGGTAAAAAACATGTATTTTCCCTTAACCTTCTGAGTTCCAAATACCTGCTGTTTTCCTTCAGGTAAAACACCTGTTATTTCCCTTCACCGATTTTGGCAGAAAATATCTGCAGTTTTCCTTTAGGTATAAAAGCTGTATCTTCTCTTTACATTATATCGTTGCACCTGCATGCGGACAGCCTTCTGTGCAAATTCGCATCAGATCAATACATAATAATGATTACATATCCAGTTCGACATTGTTTTGATACATATTAATAAACTAAACATATTAATAAAACATATATACATATTAATAAAAAAAACTAAGGGGGGGAAAGCACCGGAGGTTGCGTAACATGAATAAATGGTAACAGGACTTTCGAACGATATGTCACATGATGTGTCAGCAAAATTTAGAAAAGTGCCCCCCGGGGGGGGCAAAGTAGGGGACAGGGGCATTAGAGGTGCATAACATGAATAAGTGGTCAAAGGCCTTTTGAACGATATGTCACATGTCGGGTGTTGGCAAAATTTAGAAAAATGCCCCCGAGGGGGGGGCAAAGTGGGGGTAGGGGCAATAGAGGTGCATAACATGAATAAGTGGTCACAGGTCTTTCCAACAATATGTGACATGAGGGGTGTCAGCAAAATTTAGAAAAGTGCCCCCCGGGGGGACAAAGTGGGTGGAGGGTCATTAGAGGTGCATAACATGAATAAGTGGTCATAGGCCTTTTGAACGATATGTCACATCAGGGATGTCAGTAAAATTTAGAAAAGTGCCCCCCCCCCCCCGGTGGGGCAAAGTGGGGGGGGATAACATGAATAAGTGGTCACAGACCTTTTGAACGATATGTCACATGAGAGGTGCCGGCAAAATTTAGAAAAGTGCCCCCCCGGGGGGCAAAGTGGAAAGAGGGGCATTAGAGATGCATAGCATGAATAAGTGGTCACAGACCTTTCCAACGATATGTCACATGAGGGGTGTCAGCAAAATTTAGAAAAGTGCTCCCCCCCGTGGGGCAAAGTGGGGGGAGTGACATTAGAGGTGCATAACATGAATAAGTGGTCACAGGACTTTCGAACGATATGTCACATGATGTGTCAGCAAAATTTAGAAAAGTGCCCGCGGGGGGGGGGGGGGGCAAAGTAGGGGGCAGGGGCATTAGAGATGCATAACATGAATAAGTGGTCAAAGACCTTTTGAACAATATGTCACATGACGGGTGTTGGCAAAATTTAGAAAAATGCCCCCGAGGGGGGGCAAAGTGGGGGGAGGGGCAATAGAGGTGCATAACATGAATAAGTGGTCACAGGTCTTTCCAACACTATGTGACATGAGGGGTGTCAGCAAAATTTAGAAAAGTGCCCCCCCCCCCGGGGGGGGCAAAGTGAGTGGAGGGTCATTAGAGGTGCATAACATGAATAAGTGGTCATAGGCCTTTTGAATGATATGTCACATCAGGGATGTCAGTAAAATTTAGAAAAGTGCCCCCCTGGGGGGGCAAAGTGGGGGGAGGAGCATTAGAGGTGCATAACATGAATAAGGGGACACAGACCTTTTGAACGATATATCACATGACGGGTGTCGGCAAAATTTAGAAAAGTGCCCCCGAGGGGGGGGCAAAGTGGGGGGAGGGGCATTAGAGGTGCATAACATGAATAAGTGGTCATAGGCCTTTCCAACAATATGTGACATGAGGGGTGTCAGCAAAATTTTGAAAAGTGCCCCCCCCCGGTGGGGCAAAGTGGGGGGGAGAGGGGCATAACATGAATAAGTGGTCACAGACCTTTTGAACGATATGTCACATGAGAGGTGCCGGCAAAATTTAGAAAAGTGCCCCTCCCAGGGGGGAGCAAAGTGGCAGCATGGATATCGGATGTGTATAACATGAATAAGTGGTCACAGGCCGTTCCAACTGTATGTTACACGATAGGGACAGGTGTTGGTAAAAGTTAGAAAAGTGCCGCACTTTGGGCTTTAGTATTGTGCCCCCCCCCCCCCCCCTGAAATTTTTATATATTACAAATAATATTTATCGGAAACCTCCGATGAAAATGCTGCAATTTCAAAAAAAGTCCGAAAAGTAAGAGATAATGAAATCCCCCAAAGCAGAATATGCTTATAAATGCGACGTACATCACAGAACAACGGATTTCACTGCAGAACATTTCAAATTTTCATTTTCAAGAAAATTCACCATTCAATGTAGGAAAAATCGCAAAATTTGTCACACATTGGTTAGAAAAAAAATCACCAAATTCTTTAATCGTTCATTTAAAAAGTAAAGATGAAAATAAGCAATCGCCAGTCGCCACTCAACGAATAAATGTGAAAAACTGACGATTAAAAATATGGAAAGTACCAGCCAAACGCAAGATTTTCCAAAAGGAATTTCGTAAAAGAATTGGGAAAGAAAAAAATGTGAATTTTGTCAAAAGATCGCGAAAAAACACACATTTCGTCAGAGGATTACGAAAAAAAAAAAATGTAAATTTCATGAAAGGATCACCAAAAAAGCAAATTGTATCAAAGAATCGCAAAAAAGCGAGAATTTTGTCAAAAAATCACAATAAAAACAGCACATTTCGTCAGAGCATCGTGGAAAAACCCGAATTTCATCAAAGGATCGCAAAGAATCCGAAATTTCGTCAAAGGATTCTGGAATAAATGCAAATATGGTCAGTGGATTGCGGAAAAAAACACAAATATCGTCAATACATCGCAGAAAGAAAAAAAAGAAACCAATTTCGTCAAAGAATCGCAAAAAACCGACACATTTCATCAAACGATCTCTGAAAATCAAAAATTTCGTCAAAGAATCGAGAAAATACGCAAATATCATCAATAGAGCAAAGAAAAAACACAAATATCGTCAATGGATCATGGCAAAAACACAAAATTCGTCAATAGATCGTCAAAAAACACAAATTTAGTTAAAGGATCGCAGGGGGGGGGGGGGGGGAATGAGAATTTCGAAAAAAAAAAACCCCGAGAATTTTGCCAAAGAATTGCGAAAACGAATGTGAATTTTGTCAAAAGTTCGTGAAAAAAACGCACATTTTGTCAAAGGAACGCCAAAGAAACGAAAACATTGCCAATAGATCCGGAAAAAACGTGAATTTCGTTAAAGTATCTGGAAAAAATGCATAATTAGTACCAGGAGGGATCCCCTACCAACCCTCCCTTTACATTTCAGAAAATTTGCTGCAAATTTCAGATTTTTTAAACCTATTTTTTTCAATTTTGAATCATACCTGCTACTCAGTGGATAAACATACCTAAAATATACCCATAAATTAAATATTCACTGACATAAATGTACTTACTGGCTACTAAAGAAATTGTTCTCACTCGCTAGTAACTGGCTACTAAATAAAGTCAACCTACCGGCCAGTGGCTACTAAACAAAATTCCTTATTTTCATCTTTATTAAAAAGATTGTGAAATTCATCAATGGGTCACGAGAAAAACTCGTACAGTTCATCAGTCATGGAGAACAAACCATGAAATTCTTCAGCCTGTTGTGGAAAAACATACAAAATTCGACGAACAGTTGCGAGAAAAAATCCATGATTTTTGCTAATCAGTTGCAGGTAAAAAACTTCGTCAGTGCACCGCCAGAAAAAACCCACGATCTTCTCTAATCGATCGCAAGAAAAAGTCTCAAAATTCACCTATGTTAAAAGAAAAAATCCAGAAAATTGCAAATCGGTCGTGGCTAAAAAAAAATCGCGGAATTCGTCAGTAGATCGACGGAAGAAACTGCAAAATTCGTGTATCAGTAGCGGAAAAAAACTCTCTCCAATCGGCCTCAAGATATACTTACTGGTTCAAGAGAAATATAGCAAAAATTAAAAATCAGTCACTGGTAAAAAAAAAAGCGAAATTCGTCAGTAGATCAGAGAAAAAATGGAAATTCGTCGATCAGCCATGCTAAAAAAACCCCTCGAGATTTGGCCAATCAGTTGAAAAAAAGACACAATTTATCATTCGACTGTGAAAAAATATCACAATTTTCACTGATCTGTCACGAGTAGAATGTGAAATTCGTCGATCGGTAGCAGAAAAAAATATTATCGTTCGCAAAAAAGAGAGAAAAAATTTGCTGTCAGAAGTGGAGGATATACAGAGGTAAATGTCGTATACCTTCTGGTTCTTTTTCAGTAACACTGCTTAACTTCCGTTTCTCAAAAAAGCTATTGTATATACACTCTAAGGTATACCAGAGTTTCCCGTAGACAGTGTCAGGAGGGTGCTGCACCCTGCCTGTCCTTAGGTTTACAAAACAGCAGCCCTTCTTACCCCTGATGGAAAACATTAGCACCCTTGTTGCCCCCAGCTGAAAAAAGTGCCTTTACTCCTTTCTTTATTAAAAAATTTACTTGCATAGTAAAAATTGCCTCGTTGCTGTCTTTAAAATAGCGTCCTGTCTATTAAATATTAAAAGTAATTTTAAAAATCAAAAGGATGCCTTTAAAAATTAAAAAAAAGTGTCCTTAAAAATCCAAAGCTTGCCCTTCGGAATCCAAAAGTGCCCCTTTCCTACAAGAAGCACCCTGCCCTTTTTTAAACATGGGAGAAACTCTGAATATACCCTCTGTTTGGTTTTTTTTTTACATTTACATCGCTGCATACGAGTGCCTTTTTTTCTAGAAGTTTACTGTAGAAAAAACGGGTCAGTGCCCATCAGACACAGATTTTTTTAATAAAGGACACACTACACACTTGTACCTTGTAAAGAAACGGGGAAAAAAAAAAAAAAAAAAAACAATATTTGGAACTGGCTTGTTTAATGTTCCCATTTCTCAACAGAATTTTTTGATATTTTCCCACGACTGATTGAAATTTGTCAATTGTCCTCTCAAGCAACAGACGAATGTCACAATTTCTTTCTCCCGTAATCAAATGAAGAATTTTGCTAATTTTTAAACATTAAGTTTCATCATTAGGTCAGGGGGAAGCATCATAAACTTGTCAACTGGTCATATGAAAAAGAAAAAACCCCAAGAAATTTATCAGTCAGTAAAGGGTTAAAAAAAAATCACACAGTTCTTTGATTGTCATGGGGGGAAAAAAATATTTAATTCATCCATTGATCGCATGAAAAAAAATGTTTTGTTAGTAAGTTGTGGGGGGGAAAATATGGAAATTTATCAACTTTTTATCAGAAAAAACGAGATCTGTTGATCAGCTTAGGTAAGGGAGGGGGGGGGGATCGGCAAAATTCATAAACCGACTGTTATGTATATATATATTCAGTTCCGCTAGTTGCTCGCAAGAAAAAATGCAATATTTGCCAATCAGTACAAGTAAAATACCCCAAAATTCGTCAATTGGTTACAAGAAAAAATTGCAAAATTCTTCATTCAGTCATCAGGGGGAAAAAAAAAATCTGAGAAATTCACCAGTAATCATTGGGCCCGGTAGCAGAAAGTTCCTGACGGGTGACGTGCGCCGCAGATTTTCTTTTCCCTTTTGCAGATTTTTTTTTCCATTGGATCTTTTTCCAACTTTATATTATGTTTAGTTCTTTATTATTTATTTCTAAAACTTAAGTTTATTATTAATAAAAATGAGTAAAATGCTTAAAAGCATTAAAAGTAAATGATTAATTAATTAAAGTTTCATTTGTAACATTTTACCTGCAGATTATTTTCAGTCCCTGAAAGATCTGTCGCAGACACTTGGAGAATTTTCTGCTATTGGGTCATTGGGGGAAAAAAAAAAGAGAAATTCTTCAGTGTGTTGCTTTAAAATATTGTGAAATTTGTCAATCTGCTATGGAAAAAATAATGAAATGTAGCGGACAATCAATCGTGAGAAAAAAATCATGAGATTCTTCATTCGGTTGCAGAAAAAAATGGAATGCAGAAAATTAGCGAAAAATCGCTAAATTAATCACATTAAGTGACAATTGAATATTATCGTTGAATAATAATTATTGAACATCAATGTAAACAAAAAAGAATGCATAATTATATAAATTCACCAGTCAGTTACGATGAAAAAATCACATTGTTCTTCAGTTGTAGCAGGGAAAAAATTGCTTAATTCACCCAGCGATCACATGAAAAAAAAAATAAGAAAAAGAAAAACCTCACAAGTTTACCAATTGGGTGCAAGAAAAAATGCAACATTTAAATGCAAATTGGTAGAAATAAAATATTGCAAAATTCATCAGTTGGTTGCGGGAAAAAATTGCGAAAATTCTCCTGCACTCATCTGAAAAAAAATATTGCTTTAAATTTGTCTTTAACTGTTTTTTCATGAAAAAATTACTTTATTTAAAATAATTATACACATGTAAAATTATTTTTGGTTAGCCGGGCACCAGTGTTATATATACATATATATTGTAATATATAACACTAGCGCCCGGCTAATCGAAAAGTACCTTATTTTTTCCATATTTCATATTCTACATAATAAATTAATCTACAATATATAAAAATTCTTTTAATTATTTGGTACTTTTTGGTTAGCTGGGCGCCAGTGTTATATATACATATAGGGTAGATGCACCAGTTTTGGCCACTTTTAGAGAAAATTCAAAATAGAAATTTTACAGTTCTTGACCGATTTAAGCATATTAAATCATAATAACATCATTCTTTAGTAAATTTAATTGTCTTTCTGTTAGCTATAATGATTTTCTACAGAATATTTTAGATTGTGAGTAATAACTCATCAAGTAATTTATTCCAATTTGTGCCAGTTTTGGCCACCCCTACACCAGTTTTGGCCATCTCTATACACCAGTTTTGGCCACTCCAATATCATGTAGTTTAACAAATGTTTTAATTGATAATAAGTAAAAATAAAGCATTTTTATGCAACATCTATTTTACCACACATATATTTGTTTGCTGTATTAAGAGAATTTTGCAAATTTCTTTATGAATTGATAAAAACATCAAGTAAAATATACTTAGTTTGATTTTAACTGAAAGTTCCAATTAAAAAACAAAAAAATATATTTAAATTTGATTAATAAACGGCACAACAGTGCCTATAGGACATAAATATTAACTATTTAATCAGTTTTATAATTATTCATGGATTGTGGCTTGTTTAGAACACTTTAATCTTCATCAAAGTGTTATTATTTCTTGAAAGCATTTTCTGATTTTGGTTTGATTTTCATCAAAAAGTTATACTTCTTGAAATTATCTTTTGATTTATATTAGCTTATGCCTTATTTATGTACCCTGCTTCTTTGCAAGTTATTTTAGGGTGTGATTTCAGAAGCGAATCATACCATTTCATGCCTGGTCTTCCATCTTGAAATGGAGTTTCTATCTTACCGGCTACAATTTTCTGGACAGAATCTTAAAAATTGTTCCATTTTTATAGGAAATAGTATTCTGACAATATCTAAGATCCACTTTTCTAATTGATTTTTAACTTCCAATTCCTAGTACCTAGATCTACTACTTGAGATTCAACATTATTAGAGGAAAGTGGTGTCCGTCCTACAAACTTCTGATGTAAGGCAAGAACGGGTTATTCCAAAACTTTGCTAGCTTGTAGTGCTGGCATTACATTTTGAATGGCCTTAATTTTACTTCTTATCTTAGAGCAGTGTTCCTCTCTAGGCCATTTTTTAAGAGCACAGAATCTCTTTTAAACGTGTTAAAATGAATCCTCTTCTTTTTAAATAATGTGAAATACATTCTTAGTTGTATTTAGATTCTCTAGTAAAGATTTTCACAATATTTAGTATTTCTAAATCCGTGTGCCTGAAATATTGCAAAAATTATGGAACGTCTTCATTTCTTTAGGAAAAATACAAGCAATTAAATCATGCTATAATTTTATTGAACGTTTTAATTTATAAGTTGTAAAATCTTTCAAAATTTATGTTTTAGTTTATTTATCATACATAAAAATTAAATATCACCTCCCCTTTTGCTTTATCAAAAATAAACACAATACTATATTTTCTTTAGTGACTAGCACAAAGTCCTTTCTAAAGTGAATTATCTATTGGACAGAGAATAACAAATCTCTTTTATAGAACTGTCATTAGCCTTGCTTTATTATTATTATTATTATTGAAGCCATTACTATATAAAACAAAACTAAATTGATTTTGATTTATCCAGATGTTCTTAAATTTATTAAATGGCTTAAATTCCCTCTATAATGATAATGAATCATGTGGCCAAAAGTGGAACATATGTTGTACCCTTTTTGGCCACCCCCATGGCCATAACTGGTACATATAGCAAATTTAATGCACCAGTTTTGGCCACCCCCCATTAAACTGTTAAAATAAGTAATTTAAATGTAAAATTGCAATAGAGAGAAAGTTTACCTCATAAAACCTAATAGAAATTTGTTTCAGAACAAATAGAACCCTATAAGTGCCTAATGTTGAAAGATTAATAAAACTTGTCAGCTAAGCAAAAATCTTAATACATGTAAGCACACACTGCAGTTTCACACATTTATTTTTTTTGCAAGTCACATTTTAGCAAAAAATAAACAAATGATATTGTAAATGATAAAAGAGAGTTTGCTTAAAGTGTAAGAATGCATATTATTTGTTAGCATGAATTCACAGGCTAAATATTGGACAAATTGATCCAATGTGGCCAAAACTGGTGCATCTACCCTATATGTGTATATATATGTACACATATATGCATTTATATATGCAATATATGTATGTATATATAACACTGGCAAACAGCTAACCGAAAAGTACCAATTATTTTTATAAGTCGAATATTGCAGCCAAAGATATTGAGCCCTGCTAAATGATTTGCAAGAGACATTACACCTTCACTGTGCATTATTAATCAAGCAGTTATGTTCCTAAAAAGATTATAGCTGCTCAATTTATAAAGGAAACTAAATGAGGTACTTACTAGTAAAATTTGTATTCCAATACATGGATCTATTAACTTGGGTCCTTTAAAGGACACTTCACAAAATTTTATCACCTCAAAACAAGGAACCTTCATCAAACTTTTCACCTGCAAACAAGATCCTTCACAAAAATTTCCCACCTCCAAACTGAACTTTTTACAAGTTTAATTATTTAGGAGTAAAATCAGTCTTTCACTTTTAAACATAATGGAAATATATGAATATATTTTTCGCTATTATTTAAAAAAAATAGTGAAATTTATCTTTAGTTGTCCACGAAAATTTCTGATAAAAAGTTTTCCCCATACCACAGCATTTCTAAATTAATGTGGCGATACTTTTTACCGAACATGATTCTTGTCGAATGCGTAGTGAATACAAAGTGCCGAATATCAATATTAATATTAAAAAGAAGTGTAATACAGCCCTCTTACGCTATATATATATATATCAACTTAAAAATTAGTTAAAATTCGACTACTATACTGTTGAAAAACTCCCTGCAAAAAGAAAAAAATACAATAACAACATGACAACGTGACGATTAGTCCCGCTAATTTTCCGAATGGCGGTTAAAACGTAAACACACGGTCTCAGAGTTGAGTTGGGTACTTCCTTCTCATTCTCCCGTGACATGGAGTCAGAAATAGAGCTGCGTAATCAAAAATCAAATGTTCCAACGAAAATTTGAAATAAATAAATTAATACGAATTATACATTTTTCATTTGTTTTTGAAGAAGTATTTTTTATAAAAACTGGAAGTCACGCCTGATAGAGAATAAGGGCAAATTATGCATGCAAAAACCCCACCTATATTTTTCAGCTTTAATCGTGGACGCCACCAAAATGAGGAGAGGGGGCGGGGAGGGTCCCTTCCCCTCCATTGATTTTGAAATTTAAGTGACTACAGTGAAACCTCCCTGTGTGACCACCTCCATTAACCAACCACCTCTCAGAACGACTATTTTTTTCATGGAACGAAATTTATTCCTATAGGCTCAATACTAATTTTACCTCCATTCAGAGACCATCCCAGTTGAACTCCCTCCATGAGCGACCAATTTGTTTGAAGAAAATGAAACAAATTCCGTTTTCTCCTGGTCGCTTGAAGAGGGTTTTATTAGAAAAATAATTCCGGAGAGCGCATTATTCATCAAACTTCTAAACTAAATTTAGATTTTTTTTATTATTATTCCGGTAACTTTTAAGTGTTTAAACCCCTTTATGCCTTTTTTAGGCAATGAATTTAATTCTGATGACAAATTAAGAATGACGGTCAATAAACTCCCTTGCCCTATTCTGTCAGGAAACTCTCAAAGAAATAGATAATAATAGATACAAATTAATAAAATCTTCATTATTCTTCATTATTTATTGCTCCCCCCCCCAAAAAAAAAGCATTTATTTACTGAACTTCGAAAGGACTTGGTTGGATAAGTTATAAAAGATAAAACCGTATTCATTTTTTTAACTTTGTAGTAATTAACTTATGTTTTGATACTTAAATTTTTATATTTTTTCTTAATGTGAAAGATAAATGTTAGTAACATTGTTATCTTTTTTCAACAATTAAAATCTAGATTTAAACATAACCTCCATTAAGAGACCACCTCTCGGAGTGACCAATTTTTATTGGAGCGGAACGTGGTCGCTTTGAGGAGGTTTTACTGTAATTAGCTTTTGTTTTGATACTTAAATTTTTATATTTTTTCTTAATGTGAAAGATAAATGTTAGTAACACTGTTATCTTTTTTCAACAATTAAAATCTAGATTTAAACATAACCTCCATTAAGAGACCACCTCTCAGAGCGACCAATTTTTATTGGAACGGAACGTGGTCGCTTTAGGGAGGTTTTACTGGACATATTTTTTTATGTTTTCAAAAACAATATAAAATTTATTATTAACGAGTAACTAAATTAAAAGAGCCTCTTTTATTTTAGCAAATATATGTAGATAGTGTAATATAGTAGATGTAATATAGATTGTATGTGCAAAATTCTTAGTTCCTCTTTTTTAAAGAGCTGTTGTTGGTGTGTTTTATGACGGTCAATTACCTACACTTGGGATATGGGCCCAAAGGGGAGGGGAGGGATGCTCTGGCGTCTTTCTAAGAGAAAGCAAGGAAATCCAAGGTTCGAAGAAAACCACGGAAAACTCCGAACGATTAGGCCGACGGGCGTGATTGGAATCGAAACCAGCACCTCTCGTCTACTAGCTTTGAGAGCAGAACCTCTCGGCCACTGGTGGGGTGGTTTTAAAGAGGAACTATGACTGTCGCGCTTGGATGAAAGAGCGGCATGTTGGGAGGGTGAGTGCCATTGTCCCTTCTGTATTTTGAAATTTAATTAACTAAAATTTCATTTTTTTTGACAGATTTAGAAAAACACAGTAAAATTTATTCTTTTAGGAAAACTTAAAATGAAAAACTAAATAAGACATTTACAAAAAGGGGGTGGGGGAAATTGGGGCCCCTTGTCCATCGTTAGATACTAAAATTTAACTAAAATATATTTTTGTGCGTGTTTGAATACATTTTAAATATTAATGAAAGGGGTTTTGAAATAATTTGGAGATTTTTTTAGGGGACAATTTTTGTTGATTGAAATTTTTGTATGCGTTAGAGTTTGAGGGAATATTTTTACTAGTGGGAATAATTTAAGAGAAATTTATGAAAAATTTTAGGATAAAAAGGAGACTTTGAAATTTCGTGATTATTATTTTATTTATAGAGGGGGATATTCTGAGATTGAAATTTTTGAGCGTGTTAGAGTTGAGGTGATATTGTTCCTGGTTATAATTTTAGAAAAAATTGTGACAAATTTAAGGTCAAAAAGGGCTTCGAAATAACTTTGTGATTTGTTTTTCTTTTTAGGGGGAATTTTCTGAGATTAAAATTTTTGAGCGTGTTAGAGGTAATGTTACTTGTAATAATTTCAGAAGTTAAAATTTTTTTATTGTACGGATGGAAGACTTGTCATTGACTTAATGATTGGACTTAATGATTTCCGTGTATTATCTAAAATATTAATTTAGAAATTTATTAAAATTATTAATGAGGAAACACAGGCATATCAAAATCTTAGATACCATAATGTGCAATAATAAAACCTTCAAGTAAAACCTTCATATTACCTGCATGAGAAACAGTTTTCATTTTCCCTGAAAATATCTCAAGCGATTGCACGAAAATTTTCTAAGTCATTGAAGATAATTTGGAGGTGATAACTTACAGAAATAAACCTGTATGAAATCTTTTAAAAAGCGGTATACTTCTCTTAAGAGAACCTTTAGTTTTCATTTTCCTTAAAGATACCCGCTGAAACCTTCAAAAGGGCTGCAACATCTCAAAAATTTTAAAGGTTTGTGTCTGATTTTTTTACCTGGGTTACGACAGGCAAAAGCATAAATTATATGCATGTCCATTGTTTACAGTTTCTATACCCGACTCACATGACCAGATCTACAAATATCTGTGTTTATGCATGGATCGTTCAACGTTTTGCGTACGTATTTTTCACAAGACTTCTTCGTACTTAGGTATTTCTCCAGTCCTCATGGAAAAATATATTTAAAAAACTTCTACCCACAGATAATCCTCGAAAAATAAGGTATGTTGCATGCACTGAACTGAAAAACTTTAAAAACAACAAATTTCGTAGTTAGCGACTTCAAAAATATTTAACAGAAAGAGAAAAAAAGACTACCTTGACAACATTTTGAATTAGGATATTGAACAATAATTAAACAAAACACAACAGTACAACATTAAGCATTTTTTTTTTAAATATTTATTTGGAAACAGGGAAGGACACTTCACTGTAAAAAAAAAATGGTAACGTTCCATGTAAAATCCAGGAACGCTTCGCCTTTTCTCAGGTTTTCAGAATAATTTAGCTCTTTCCTGTGAAATTCTGGTTTTCTTATCTGAAACGTTCCTGAACAAAAGTTGGAAACAGCTGCGACCGCCATTTATTATTTTTTTGCTATAATCCGTTGCTCGCGCGCGAGTGTCGAAAAAGAATTCCTTAAATGAATGTAAAAAATCAATATGGAATGCAAATAAATCAATAGACGACATAATCATTTACGACTCTATTGTCAAGACATTTCAGATGAAATACAATACCTCCGTGACATCGCTAAGAGATTATCTCTCGTACTTGTCTGTGGATTGTTTAAGGAGCAGACCGTGTAAAAAAAATACACCTATTGTTTGGATCTCCATTAACCAGGGGACCATCAAACATGATTCTCACCGATTTTGATTAATTTAAAGTATGTTTTAGAGTTCTTATCTCTAATTATTCTTGTGAAAGGATTTCTTCAAATGGGACTTAGATTTTCAGAAATTAGATGCCGAGGTTTAGCATACGTTTCAAATACCCATTAGTTTGCAGCTCTCAACGTGTCTTTCGTGGTGTGGACGCAGAAAGCTCGCACGCCACCCGTACGGCCCGAGTTCGATGCTACCTCTGGACTTTTTTTTTCTTTTTTAATTAATTTTATATTTTAACACTTTATTACAATTTGATTAAAATTTGATATATATTTGACGCTTTGAATTGCTGCAAATTTGATTTTTTTTTTTTTTCGGAAAAAATATACAATTACGTTTAGGTTTTTTTTTTTTTTTCATGAAAATTTATATGTATTTTATCTAACTTGTAAACTAACATAATTACTAACGAAAATCCAAAATATTTTATGTCTAGATTTTTTTTCTAATTATTATTTACATTTATATATTTTCATATTTTAAGCAAAGTTCAGAAACAATATATCATATATATATTTACTTTATTGAATTTTAACTGAAAATTTATTTTTTCGTGTAAATTATAAATAATAATTTTGATGTCAATTTCAAAATATTTTTTCATTCTAACAAATAATGATAATAAAGCGAAAATTGTCAACTGGAAATGTAAAAATCGTCTGCGGATCCCGCATGCTGTGAAATGTCAGTAATGTTTTGCTGTCAACAGAAATATTCCTGGTATTTCGCAGGAAACTTACTGGCATTTCTGTAGAAAGTTTTTAACATATAAAGTAAAGTTCCAGTCATTTTCAAGAAATGTTTCTTGGAAATAATGGGCGACTCAGCTGCCCATTTTTTCCCAGGAACGTTGCGGAATTTTTTTTACAGTGTTTTATGTAGAAAAAAAATACAAATATGTCTTCACTTAGATACAAAAAGAACATAAAATGAATTATCGAGAGTGATTTTAATCTCCAAAGAACTTATTATTAGTAGTAAAATAAGTTATTATTAATCTATATATTTTAGATTCTCATTTGGTAATAGATAATGTTATTGCAACTTTCTTTTAGGAATTTTGCTGTAAATACGAATACACAAAAATAATCCATTTAAAAGCAATTAAAGACCTGCTAAGTTTATATCTGCTTTACATTATATTTAAGTCTAAGAATTATATTGAGAACCTACCATTAAATTTTATTTTTCTGTTTGTTAAATATACTGCTTTAAATTAAATCAACAATAAATATTTATTACAATTTCTTTTTCTTCCTTCCGAAGTATTTTTTAATAAAATCTTTAATATAAATCAAAACGCAAAGGCAACAATGCTTTCTACAGATTTCTGTTCTATTGAAAACGAAACAAATTTAATTAAATGAAAACTTTTATTTCAACCAAACATACCTTCGAAGATATACTTTCGATGTATGTTTGAGATCAATCTCCTAAATGAATTAGATAAATTTAATTTAATTTTGCATGGAAAAAGTACTTCTTATGCACAGTAGTAAAGCACTAAATTTTACTTTCGGAAGTAATCGAAAAGTGTATGTTCCATTGCAATTTATCGAGAAATCAATGTTGCAGAAAATTGCAAATGTGTTTGACTTTAGTTTATATCTTATAAATAGCATGAACATTATTTATATATAAAGCATAAATAAAAGTAATCCATTCCAATAAAAAAAAAGTTTCTACACATGAAAAGAAAGGACGTCGTCATATAATGAATTTGCAAACTGAATACTTCTTTTCATTCATTTTTATAAATTCAGCCTTTTGTAAATGTCGTAACAGATTTTTTTATTTCGATTTTTTTTAAGCTTTATAATCATGCAAACAAACGCGATGAAAAAGTTCAAATGAAAGAAATATATTTTTTAAATGATAAAAATATTTTGAATAACAAAATAAAAATAAAGGTATAAAGGTTATGCTTTCTTTTCAAATACGTTTTTATAATTTGAAATTACTTCAAAACCGCTCTGTGTTTTTTCAATCACTCATTTTTTTTTTCATATACGTTAAAAACATTTTCTTCAAGTAAAGACATTTAAAAAAAAAAAATAAAAATACGTAATTGTCTTTATCAAACTGTCCCTGCAAGCGATATTTAGAAAAATAAAATAAATTTTAATAAAAACAGAAATGACTTGCAATATTTTGCGCAGACGTATCCCGCTCCTGATGCTTTCCGCTTAATTTTCAATGGGTCTATTCTTTTTTTGTTTTTATAATAAAATAGTCATTTTTACATTTATAAGAAAATGTTAAATTTAATACTGTGGCATTATTATTTTTTTTTTTTTTTTTTTTTTTTTTTTTTGTAAAACAATAATTTAAAAATGAATAGATCTTTCATAATTATCAATAATAAGATAAATAAATTGCTGTTTGAATTGTCTAGAATTCGCTGTAGGGGAAATTAAGTTATATAAAAAATTCAACGGCATAAAAATATTGTCAATTATTCTCATATTTTCAAATTTTTTAATACGTTAAATTTTATAAATTTTCAAATGATGTAAAGCATTTTATTTTAATATGTTTGAGTTTGGGTTTCATTCATTAAACATGAACATAAAAGCTAATTGATAAAAAATATATCTTAGTGGATCTTAGTAGGACTTAAAGAATACAAATCTATATGTCTTAAGTAGAGTGGCTTAAATTTCCTTCGCCGTAACAAAACCGCAATGCATTTTTAAATTCTACAGAATTTTGCTTTAAAATTAATCTGAAGATTTTAACTTAGAAAAAAGAAAACGTGTCTAATAATAAAGAAAATATTATGCAAACCATTCACAAGTTGTATAACAATAACACATCACGTTCTGCAGCACATTCTGCAAAATAACAAGACTACCTTTAAAAATTACAGAATTGTCTCAGACAGAAAAGACTACAAGATTGTATCAAAGAGTTTCTGTTAATTTTAACATCTTCGCTGCTGAGTATTAATGCAGTATTATTAATTATTACTGAATTATTTCTTCTCCCAGTTGGCTTCAGAACAAGATTTTTATTTTATTTGCATTAGTTCGAATCTTAGACTTTGAAAACTATCATTCTGACATCGAAAGTGTAATTATGTTCGGATAGCATTAATAAAACAGAGGACCCTGTTTGTGGACCCAGGGAGCGAAGAGGATATACCTAAATTTCAGACAGTTATCATACGGAAGTGTCATTTTTGGCAGTAAAGCACAAAAATCAATTAAATTACAGAATACGGACTAGAAGTCCCTTTACGTAAGTCATTTTATACTTTTTATATAACTGAGCTGAAGTTTTCAAACTTTGGAAAAACTGCATGATCATTTTTGAGAGAAATTTGAATTCACTGGAGAGGATTAATTGCGATTAGAGACTAATTACGATTAGTACAAAGAAAGACATATCTTTAGTGACAAGAATTTGACAATTTTCTAGCTAAGAAGTTCCATAGTAGTAGTAAAGAATACAATTATTCGCGTTGCATGGATTCAAATACTTTTGATTGAATTTTCGTCTGATATTACTAATTCAAAGCAATATTTACTGATGACATTTTTCTTTTACATTTTCGATGATTCAATTGCAGACTGCCTGCGTCAAATAAAGTGAGAGTGAAGAAATATTCCATAATTCTAAAATTTATTAATGCATTACTGTAATAATTATGAAGATAAAATTATTAATATGTGGCACACAACGTTTGTTTACAATAATTTAAAAGAATCAAATTTGCAAAAATACACAACATAGCACTATCTCACACTGCCAAAATGCTGAAAGTGACGCTTCGTTATATCATTATGCATCAGCCATTCCCGCTGCTGATGGAACAAAGTCCGGATGTGACTGTGCATATGTTATTTTATGAGACATGGCAATTGCTTTTAATGTCGTTAAATGTGTAAAATTAGTATAAATAAAAACATATTATGAAAGACTAAAATATCATGTGGAATATAATTACCTTCAAACAGTAGGGCAGAAATTGCATCGCCATCATAAGGAATCATAATTTTTCATCTTCATAAATTTTTCGCACGTTATGAATTTGGTCACTTTTAAAATTAATTTATAGATTAATCTAATAATTTATTGAAAAATTTATCGTTTCTTTTTTTTCTTTTTTGCTTATGAATACTGCAACAAACATATGCTGAAATAAAATTCATTAACATTTATGACAGAGTTTCTGTCACATATCACTTTTTCTTCAAAATTAATTGAAAACATAATTTTTTGCTTTTAAAATATATTGTCCCCCCCCCCTTGTTAAACTAAAGTTTGTAATTAAATTCAACGCTTAAAATCATACAGAATTTTATCTTGATGCTTGTTTTGTCACTTTTCTGTAACGTCTTTAATTCAATATATTAATTTTCAGTTTATGATTTGTAAACTTTTCTCGCAAAAGCAATTTAATTTCCAATAACACTTGGGTCATTAAATAAAACAAAAAAAAGATAAATACAGCTGTCTTTAATATTACAGTGTAAGATATTTTTCCATTTACGTATGCCCACGTTGGAAATAATTCAGTCTTAATCACTAGATTTTAAGCCGTTGCAATAAAATAACAAAAATCTTTAAAACCATTTTCATATACGTTAACTTGATTTATGGGTAATATAAAAACATATGCCTTTTCTCGGCATCGCACAATTATATATAGCGATTGTATAAGCTAATCATTTCTGTTAAATAAACAAAGCCAGATTTCCTGTTGCCACTCTTAAGTAAATATGAAAATCGTTTTTATTTTGACAACCTTTGTGTCACGCGTCTCCGTTCGGGAAACCAGATTATATGGGGGGTAATCAATTGTTTTCGCCATAAAACCATTGTTCACTCTTCGATCTGTATTCCAAATTTTAAATTGGCGATAGATTGTAACGCTAACTGATTTAAAGTTCTTGTAAAATGTGTCACTTCAATTTTAGCTGTTGATGTGAAAAAGTACTAAAAACCGCGCTTAGTCGCACAGGTTGAATGGGGACTCTCACTCCATTACCACTAAAAATGCAATCCTCCTGTTGCAATTTTATTTTAATAATAGCTAATAAATAATGTTTTTATTTCCCGTATTTCAGAGTTGGAGTTTTCTTATGCATATACATCAGCCGTACCACTGAACTAAGCTATACCATTAACGATATCTGTTCGAAGGCTGCTTTACAAAGAGTCATTTGTTATATTTTATTATCAACACTTGGAGTTTTATAAATATAAACTTTAAACTGTTTCGTACACTTTATTAATAAATTTCGAAAACAGAAACAACTATAGTAAATATTACATTTTATAAATTACATTAGTTGTGAGCAGTGATGAGACAGCATTTTAAGAGTTAATTAAATTTTATTATAAAATGTGTA
Source organism: Maratus speciosus (assembly GCA_963932465.1). Classification (NCBI taxonomy): domain Eukaryota; kingdom Metazoa; phylum Arthropoda; class Arachnida; order Araneae; family Salticidae; genus Maratus; species Maratus speciosus. Next base: position 56,246,420 of record OZ010789.1, read on the forward strand.
AGTTTTAATAATATTGAATTACATAATAATATAAGAGCTAACACCATTTATAATATAAAACATTTAACACTATTATTTTTATTCACGGAGAAGTTATGATTTTTTTAAATCATAGTGAAATACCATTGTGACCGGGCCAATTTTTTTAGAAATTGTTTATCTGTCTATCAAGAATACCGGTAGACAAAAAAAAGGAAAAACAAGTTCATCTAGCCAGCGATAAAGAAATATTACACTTCAAATTTTCCTGTATGAGAATGACAATTTTTTATCTAGTCATTTTGAATGTCGAATTCTCAGTTAACAGAATATCCATTACCTTTAAAAATTTGATTTTCTGTTAAAATACTAATCTCTATTTTTGAAAACACTAGAAATTTAGAACTTATATTTAAGGAAGGCAGTATAGACACGTGAATTCTGCATTTCAAGTAGAAATGTTTTATCATTAAATTATTAATCAAATTAATTATTTTAAACATGAAAGTAAGTTATTGTGCAACGCCTTAATTTCAATACCAAACTGTATTTAATGTTTTCTTACTCTATATTACATATAAAATAACTTGAAAAGAAGAATTTCTTTTTTTAATAAAAAATTTAACGAGAAAAAATTTTAGCATAAAATTTGAAATTCTGTAATGGTTTTACGAATGTTAAAAAGCAAACTGGCAGACTTACTGTCAGATCACAATGCAATCACACATGTTTTTTAAGATGCTAAAAATTCAGCTTCTAGAGCTTGATACATTTCGATAGTATTTGCAGAGCTACACTTACACACACACGCATATATATATATATATATACATATATATATATATATATATATATATATATATATATATATATATATATATATTTTTTTTTTTTTTTTTTTTTTTTTTTACAATACAATTCTTAGACGTTGTTATTTGAAATATAATCTGTATTATTTAATTGAATTTAGTTCGGTGTTGAAATAAAAACTTTGATAATAATTAGAAATGACAAATAGCGTATAAACTTTTTTTTTTTAAATACTGACTTTAATATTACACAAATCGGTTTGTGAAAAGCGGCTTTGAAGATGATCAAAGTTTTGATTGAAAGCGCACCGCGCGAGTATTGTGAACTCTTTTTAAGTTTTTAAAAAAGTATAATGATGTAATAACATCTTTTATATGAAATGCACCTTTTAAGCAAATTTTTCTTTGATTTTATTTCGCTTTTAGCTTTATTATATATTATGATTACATAAGGCAGATATAAAAGTCATAAAAAAAACTGAATAAATCAAAATTTTGGTACACAATCAAAGTTCAAAAGATAAATGGAGATGCTATTAGAATGAGGATGTCTAAAATGTTTAAATTATAGACTAATTTTAACCATGTATGGCATCGTGAAAAGTAAATAATTTTAAAAGTTATTTAAAGGTGTAATTTAAAGTATTGAGGTAAGGTTTAATTTCATGCACAATCATTGATAGTATATAATGAACAAATCATATTATATTAAAAAAAACTTTCTTACGCTAGGTGTTTAGAACAACTCATTAAGAAACACACATATAAAATAATCCGATTATCATCGAACACCGTTAAATTGCTGGGTTTATCTCTTTGGGGATTATATCAGATCCATCATATTAAAAGGTTTTTATCGTTTAGAGGAATCTACTTTGGGTGTGACATTATGGCATTATCATCGTATTATATAGATTATGTATTTTATATGAACAATTCGTAGGAGGGTGTGTTTATTACTTTCGCAGTGTATGTAGTTTCACATGATAAATAAAAAATATTTTTTTTCTTATTCTAGCAAAAAATAAGTATTTTGTTTAACGTTCCATTATAATAGATAATAAATACTTTTTTTACTTTCCTGTCGTAAAATTAGATATTTTTGAGAAACTCCTTTTGCAGTAATTTTTAAGAAGATGAATTTTTTTTTGAACAACCAGGTAATAACAATTCGAAACTATAAAAGCGGGGTATTTTTTACTTTTTTTCTAACAAAAAGTTCAATTGTAGCACTTGTCGGAATAAAAATTCTTCTCACACCTTTTAAAACAATTGTCACTCCATTTACTTAACATATTCTACCTTGTTTACAGATTGGTTACTTTGTCTAAATTTGTGTTTCGAATTACGGGAATTTTTGGAATATATTATTAATAAATTTATTTTAAACTCACAGGGTTCCTCTCGTGTGCATGTTATCATTCTTTGGTGCAAATATAGTAACACCATTAAGCTTTTATTTTTACATTGCGAAAATAACAAATTTAATTGCAACGAAATTAATATTTTCTGAAAATGCAAGATTTTGTTACATGCCGATGTAACACTAATAATAATTAAACTTGATTGTTGTTTATTACTCAAAATATAATAATTTATCTTTCGATAATAAACAATTAAATCGGAAAAAAAATTAGAAACATTTTTAGAACAACAAAAATCGCTAATTACAAATCCAAAACTATATCATAAAAATCTTTATAGTGATAAATGAGAGCGTGAAACTTTTGTGCATTAATAACTTGGAATTCTTTTTTAGGAAAATTCATCTAAAAATCTACTTAATTATTTTTTCTAGATTACTTATAATAAAAGTAACGGTTATGGAATGTTTGTTTTTTGAGATATTTTTGCTTCGTTAATGACAATTAATAATACTTATGACATACTTAATGACAAATAATTCGGCCTGAAAATTCTCGTCATTTATAGTATATTATAAATAAATAAGGAGCATAAGTCATTAAATTGTATTAGTTTTATTAAATTCCTAAATTGGTAATTGCAAAATATTTTAAGTTTATGTTTGTTATGTTTTTTGGCATAGCAAAATCATTCGAGTTAAAAATTTGTGGACTAAAATTAAATAAAATAACGTTAAATAACAGAAAAATAATTTAAAAAACTCGCAGTTTTAGGTTTAAATGTTTTTTTTTTCCTTGTTTTCAGTGTTTGGCGTCACTTAAAATTAAACAAACTTTATTATAATATCACAGTATTTAACTCATTTCATTAATGTTACAGATTTCAAGAATACACAGAGATTAGAATTTAAAAAAAATAAATGTTAAATGTCTGTTGATATTTCGGAAAGTAACTTAATTTACTTTTATTGATCGACATATTCCATTTGTTTATAGTCTCTGAATGCAATACTTTGCTTTTACAGTGAATACAACTAGCTATTACAAAAGCAATGAACCTGGAATATTTATGGCTTCATTAACCTTTAAAAACCACTGAGTACGCCACCCATTGAAAAAATAGCTAAGAATTCCAAAATTAGTGCATGATTTGAATCTTCAAAATATTTAAATAATTTTCAAAGACCCGATGTTCAACTAACATTTATAGTTGTGTTTCGAAATTTTTGCTGCTCCCTTTCATCATTTTGAGGGTTCCGCACTTAAAAGTAAAAACGGGACCATTATACGATCACTCCTGTGTCTGTCACAGCCATTTTACTCGTAAAATATGGAACGTGAAAAGTTCAAATTAGGGCAGGTCCTTGAAAAAGACTATTTACCTACATTTTTACAGATTATTAAACATTCACAAATATATTTAGGTAAAATGTAGAGGAGCTAATTATGTTAGTTGACAAAAAAACTTTTCATCGTATATCTTGTAGAGTGTCGTGTGAAAGCTTTTGAAACGCCGAACTCAAAAAATGCATTTCTTTTAATTTTAAGTATTATATTTTCAGAGATATCGTTGAAAATGTAGCACAATGCCAAGTTTTAACTTTGAACAAGTGTTTTGTTTTAGTTACACTTTAAAAATAAAAGATTATTACTGCGCTGAATTTACTTTTAGGAAATGTCAAATGAAGTTTAACCTTTTCGGGGGCAAATAATTTTCAATACTAAAGTGTTGAAGTAAATAATTGGCACCAGAACTGACCAACAAATTTATTTGTAAATTTGAAAAGGCTACATTTCACATACATATTAAATGGAAAATATTTTACCAAAATTCTGGTGCCATTGTGACGTTTGGGAATTAAAATTAAGTGGTTTCAAAAATATAACACCGCCCCTGAAAAGGTTAAATATGCATAAGTATCCTATTAGAATAATCCTCATAAAATGAAGAATATCTTCATAAATTGATATTTAAGGTTTAAAAGGCGTTGTCTTTCTGAAAAACAAACCCGTGTTTGTATGTTACTACAAAAACCACCCGTATTCAATTAATTGCAATTAAATTATTCTTTTAATTTAAATTTCATATTTATTTATTTAATACTTTGATGAGATGTTACATTCTCGAATATCATCAAATTTGATATTTAAGATTTAAAAGCAGTTATCGTATGGTTTAACACACCTGCGTTTTTATGTTATTACAAGCAATCCTAGTCAAGATTAATTATAATTAAATAAAGCTTTCTTTTTGTGAATTTCTTGTTTGTTATTTTTATGCTACTGCGGATATCAATGATATGACAATAAACAATGATATAACTTAATGTTGTTATATATACTTTATAATGCCTTGGTGGATGCAGTACTTTGGCCGTTTTTAATGTTATTACAAACCGTTCGTGATTTTAACAGGTTAAAAAAGAAAAAGGAATGCATTTTGTTTTTCATTTTAAGTAAAAAAATTCACCACAGTAAGCCAACATAATTTATGATTACAATTCACAATTCCTCAATATATTATTTTAAGAAATTTTAAAATTTTAACGAAAAAACCCAAATATGCGATTAAAATATAATAACTTATTATTATTATTAACATGCATTAATTAGGGTAAATGAATGTAATTATTTTGAAGATATTATTTTTATTCAGACGGGGGAGAATTAATCGCCTGGAATTTGTCATATAATACAATATACAAGACGTCCAACTAAAAGTTTAAAAGTAAGTTTTGATTTTCATAATGAAACAAAATAATTAATTGTGATTAATACCAATAGTAACAAAAAGGCATTTTTCAATATTACTTTTTTTTTTTTTAAGTTTATACAACTATTCCAATATTTTCTTACAAAATTTTAAATAAATAAAATCAAACATATTTTATATGTTTATACAATAGCTTTACTTTTATCATAGCCTTTATTAATAACAGACCGTCTCACATTACACAGATATACAAGAAAGTTGTAGTAATAAATATTAACGGTTTGATGGTACATAATATATATATATATATTATTGATCTATGTTTTCTATCTATATGTCTTGATCTATATGTTCGTAGCCAATGAATGCAACTATCTATCAGTAAATATATAAATCGAAATGCTTAATTCATCTTTAAAAGATAATCTTAAACTTACACTACGTGCAAAAATACTTAAAAATTATTATTATTTTTTACATTTACTTGTTACAATTCAATAGAAATTATTACTAAACAAAATACTGTTTGTAATGACGTTTTATCCTACAACATACCCAGAATTTGGCTCAGTTTACTTAAAGAATGATAAAACGAGTAATTTTTCACTTCCCGATATCTATGTTTTATTTTGCCAATGTTTCCGGATCTATAAATTAACTTCCACTTTCACTCCTTTCGTCATCATCTACGTGAATTTTGAAAATTATGTGTCAATATCTGTCGTATTTCTTATATTCCTCTGAAGAAGACTATGTTTTTTATAGTTGAAAGTTCTAAGGTATTAAAATAATTTAACATTTTTAAATACTTTGTCATCTTTTAAGTAATTTTGCACGTAGTGCAACTATCTATTTTCACCTGTAAATCTTTAAAGATTATCAAATCAAAAATAAAATAGATTGCTTATTTATCACTTCGTTAATAAAGTTCGGATTTATATTGTTGTTTTATTTTTAAGAAAAAATATTCCTCACAGTATGTGTATTTTGCTTAATATCAGAAAGAAATTTAGTTATAATTTTTTAATCCAGTGTTTCTGAAAATGAAGTACAAATGCCTATAATTGGAACATTAATGAGTTATAGAAGATAGATGATATAACTTGAGATTTTTCCATTGCCAAAAATATATGTACTTAACCTTATGTATATTCTACAATAAAAGTATTTAAATATATTGCAATACAAATGAGAAATTTGAAACGAACACTCCCCTACTGTTAAACATTAGAAAGCTAGTTTCGTCCTTTACTAGTATAGGCTCTTAAATTTCAAAATACTTCTTTTCGTAATTTTTACGATCGAGCATTGTTTTTAAGATATATTGGATAAAGTTTTCATAAAACTAATTAAATAAAATTTCTTTACACATAAAATATGTATTAAAATATGTATTCATATTTCTATGAACATAAATTGAAAAGAAATGATATATCCCTTTCTATCTAATATAAAGCTATTTTTCATTTTGAAATTGAATCAACTACCATAAGAAAAATCCTTTTATTCCACATTAAAGAAAATAGGAGAAAACCCAAACATTTATATTTTTCTTAACGGATTATTATGCTCAAAATGAAATATGTGTAAACTAGAGTTTGTAGAAATAAGAAGTATATCGAAAAAAAAAATAACAAAAAGTTTAATTTTATCTCAGAAATATATGTGGTACTTTAATCCAATTATAATATTCTGTAAAATGTTTTCTAAAAAATCAATACATAAATATTTTGCTTTATATTCTCTGATGAGTAACTGGATTTGTAACTAGATTTTTTTTTCAATGTTCATTTTCTAAATGGATTAGAATGCTTAAAATTTGATATGAGTTTTGTAGTGTTTGTGGAAGACAAACGTATATTGAAATAAAATAATAATAAGGTAAATTGTTTTACTTGAAAACAAATTAGATTTATAAATCCATTTAAAATGTTCTGAATTTTTCCTTTTATTTTAAACCTTATATAAAACCATCTTTCGTAATAATAGTGAATCAAATGTCGCAAAAAAATAATAATTCATTTAATCCAAATGTACAGAATATAGAAATATATTTTTTTGCAAACAATTACAATGTTCAAAATTAGATATGGTTAAAGTAGAGTTTGTGGAAAAAATTATATAAAAAAATAACTAAAAACAAAAAAATAACACAAAAACAAACAATTTATTTTATCTGGAAAATATACAATAATACATGGGGTACATATACCCCCTTATATTATTTTGAAAGGTCTTTCCTAAAAAATAAAAACATAAAATTTTGTCTTTTTATGCCTTGAAAACAAAGTGTATTTATATTTTACGTAAAGTATAAAAAATTATGCTAAATAAACTCACGAGAAATTACGAAAATAAAATAAATTTCTAAATTATTTTTTTATATGTTTTTCAAGTTTATTTCCTAAATGGATCATAATGCTCAAAATTTGATATATGGAACGCAGTGCACGTCGAAGACAAACTGATATTTACATTTATTGTATAAAGGACTAACAAGATGAGAAAAATATTTGAATTTAAAAATCCATTTAGAATATTCTGAACATTTTTTCAGGTGTAAATAAACATAAATATTTGAGTTTTTATGCTCTAAAATGTAATGTATTTGTAGTTTCTGCACGATATAAAATTATACTTGAAAATATATTCACAGGAAGTTACAAATGTCAAATAACTTTTAAATATCAGATATAAGTAAAGTAAAATTTATAGATAGAACATGAATATAAATAAAAAGAATAACAAGATGGTTTCTTTTATTTGACCCATATTTAAGTTAGTTCTTTCAATTAAAATATTCTGAAAAAATATTCTATACTTAAAACATTTGAATATCTATGTATGCTCTTAAAGTAAAGTGGATTTGTACTTCTTCTACAACATAAAATTACATGCAAATATAGACTCCTGAGAAATTTAAATAAAATAAATGTTTTGTAAAATATTTTTCAAAATGCTAAGTGAAAATTATAGAAACTATATCGAGTCTCTTGAAACCTTAATTTATCTACCTGTGACAAATCTTGTAAATTATTTCACACAAACCAAAAATTCTATTTAAAATTACTTAAGGCTGTTCTTAAATCCAAAGGGCCAAATTTATGGTATAAGATTTAATTCATTTTTATTCGGAAACGCACAAAACTGACACGAGTTGTTATTCAGAAACTATGTAATGGAAATGCTTTTTCTTTTTTTCTGTAAACGCAATGGGTCTTTCAGAAAGTACTGTCAAAGTTGACGTTTTGAACAGAACTTAACCACGAAAATATAGAAAGCAGTCATCGACGGGATACAAACGTCTTGTAACGTGATCAAAACGCTTATAACTCGATAGGTGATTTATTTATCCAAAACAGGCATAATCATATCGCTTGCAAATCGCTTCCATAGTCAGGTCCGCCAATTTTATGACTTTATGTTTAAAAATGTGTACGTTATTGTGTTATAAATGTTCGCGCTTGTTGAGCAGTGAACTAGAGAACAGCCTTAAAGCCTTTTATTAATATATACACATATATATATAATATATATATTGCACAACTAAAATATCGAAACCAAATACTTTCGAGCACATGCCGTTCTCTTTGTCTGTGTTCAAATCATTAAAAATTAGATGTCGAGTTTATTAATTTATACTTTATAGGATGTTCCAAAATTCAAATTGAAAATGAGGGGAGGTTATGTTGTGTGGATTACACCAAAATTGAATCTGAAGAACGTGAGTTCGTTCATATCTGTAATAATAGCCTAAGTCATGTGACTATCATCAACAAATGCGAGCTGACCTCTCCGCTTTTGTACGCCAGGTGTACAATTTGCAGGGCGCAGGTGATAAATCGCCAAATATTGTTCAATCACCATCATTTCATCTATGTTCATGGCATGTGACTGTTATGAACAATTACAGGCTGACCCCTCTGTTTTTCATATGTAAGGTGGCTATTTTTAGTAAAGATTTTTTTTTCGAATAAAGCTACATAAAAATTGCCGTGGTGCAAAAAATTCTTGGTACTTTTAAGATAGCCGGGCGCAAATCTGGCCAATAGATCTTTTTAACTCGCCAGTTAGCCTTATTTATTTATCGCGTGGTAAATTAAAACAATGCTTTGATGTTGAAATTAAAGGTCATGGTTTATATCATTCTTTATTATTATTATTAAGAAATATGTGGAATTCATGAATTTTAAATGTTTCAGTTTTAAAATTAAAGTTATATATTTTAAATAAAATAAGTAAAAGGAATATATTTTAAAAGAAATAGGAAATAATGCGAAGAGATTGGCGAAGGATTGAGTAAGCAAATTAAATTACAGTAGCGCTCAAAAGTATTTTGACAACCTTATATTCTCTCTTATTTTATTTAATATAAAAATGTAAAAGAAAATATATTCCCTATAATTGAGAACACTATAACTGCAGTTATTCAAATGTATCAAGTTTCAACTTGTTTGTTTACATTCGGCGCCACCGAAGAAATATGACTCCTCCTTAGCTCAAAAGTATTTTGACAATTAGTTTACATTTAATGGTTGAAGGTGACAGTGGCGCTATAGCTTAGATTAGTGTTTATATCGACTTATTGTGATTATTTTTAAATGCCGAAATGTAAAAAAAATATTGAAGTGATTCTAGAAAAGCCGCTGTAAATGCACTTAAGAAAGGTAGACTGCAAGCAGAATTAGATCGGTCTTTTAACGGGTCTCGGCAACATGTTATTATATGGTTGGTTGGTTGGTTGGTTGATTTTGTGACGGCCGATTATCTACACTAGGGATATAGGCCCGAGGGGGAGTGCCCTTCGTGGGGGTCTTTCTAAGGGAACCTAACCCGTATTAACGCATGGAAATCCATGGTTCGAAGAAAACCACGAAAACTCCGAACGATTAGGCCGACGGGCGCGATTGGGATCGAACCCAGCACTTCCCGTCTACCAGTTACGAGAGCAGAACCTCTCAGCCACGTTATTACATGGAATAAAGTTTTTAATAAACAGAAATACATCGAAAATAAGCCTCAAAGTGGCCATCCGAAAGAAACAACTTGCAATGTTGACTGTATTCTAAAACTGATATCTACAAGTGATTGTCGTAAGTCCGCTGTGATAATAAAAAATGAATTGAAAGAAAAATACGGCATATACATACACGTTTCATCAGTCAAACTACGCCTAAACCTCTATGGTTTACATGGCAGAAGACCAGCAAAAACACGTTTGTTATCTACTAAGAATAGGAAGGCTAGAGTCGCATTTGTAAAACGGCATAATCCTTTCAGGGGCAAGGCAATTCCATTGCTAAAGTGTTGAATTTAATGACTGACACCGGAATTTGAAAACAAATTTTTTTGTAAATAAGAAAAAGCTATATTTTACACACATAATAAACCGACTTTATTTTAACCAAAATTCCGGTGTCAATCAATCGCCTACTGAATGCACCTATTATGAAAAATAAGTTCCAAACCGTTTAAAAATCATATAAAAAACTGATAAAAAGCACAATTTATCTGCATACATCCCACACTGTAAAAAAAAATCTGTAGTTCTACAGATGTAATGTTACATGCTTACTAAACTTTCACCTGTAACTGTACGAAAAAAGCTGCAAATCTACAAAACTAGTTTTTGTAAAGCTACAAAAATCTGTAACTTTACAAATGAATCTGCTAAAATTTCAGTAATCTTACTAAACTTTTATTTGTAACCCAGGGTGCAGTTACATGAAAAGTTCTCGGAATCCCAGTTTCCAAAAAAATTCTTAGTAACCTTACAGATTTTTTGATTTTCGGCGCAAAAGTGTGTCTGTTACATGAAGTTTTGTTGTTGCCGTTACATGAAAAGTTCTAGGAATCCCAGTTTCCTAGAAAAACTTTAGTAACTTCACAGATTTTTTTTTACAGTGCAGAAATTTGGTGTGCGTCACCTTCACCGGTGAATGTTTTCGTAGACAACAGGTTTAGAACATAAGGAGCAAATAAAAAAAAAGTGCGCACGCAGTAATATAGAAGTGCAATAAAACATATTTAAAACTAATCAAACAGGATAAGAAATCTGTAATTGGACATTGATTTTTTAAAATTTGATCGCTAAGGGGGCAACGATGAGGTGGGTGAATTACTTAATGGTTACGTTTGATGTTCCATAGAGAAATCATCATTGGCTTTAACAGTGAGTATTTGTTGAAAAGTACTAATGACAGGGTTACCACATTATAGCCAAACTTTGGACAACGTGGCGAAATATCGCCAAATTTGGATACAAAAATGTTTCTATATATGAAGCCAACTTGGAAGTAGCTGGCTAATTTGGCATAATTCCCATTTAAATCCATTTATCTTCCATAATTGAACTCACCGAATTTAATTTAAACTCCACGAATTTAAGGATTTTGTCTAAAGACTTCCCTACTATTTAGTACATAAAAAAAAAATATATATATATAGAATATATATATATATATATATATGTGTATATATATATATATATGTGTGTATATATATGTGTATATATATATATATTCTAAATTTTGTGAATTTTAATGTGATTTCATGATTTTTAAAAAACAATTTCCATTTATATTATATCATTTTAGTCTTTTAAATGAAATTGGTACTTTTCCAGTATAAGGGCCTTGGCAAGTTAGAGAAAATAGGTTTTGCGAGTTCATGCATATTTTCTGGCAACCTATTCATTGTTTCATATACTCAAGCAATTTTTTAAAGATTTATAGAATTTAATTTGTGTAAACAAGCCACTTATCTATCTTTATATACAAACAAAAGTAAATTGTATATAAAAAACAATGATATAATTATGTATAATTAAAATGTATATATTTATGGCACAGCTGCCATATATCGGGTTTGGCGTGAATGTTTTATGCAAATTTGGCGAAAACATCGCTTTCGAATACCAGTTACATATAGCGTGCTATAATAGCACGTTATTTTTTTTATTTCAATATGAAAATAAAATAAAGTGATAAACAAAACATTTTCTATTATTTTTAAAAGGTACTAGTAATCAATAAACGATATAATTGTAGAACAAAACAATTTATAATAACATTATGTATGGTTACCATGTCAGGAAAAGTAACGCCATTTTGGCGCCAATTAGATACTTCGGTGCGTATATGACATCTGTGTCATATTTACTTGTAAAAATAAGCATAAAAGTTCATCAGGTTTGTTTTCCTATGTGTTTTGTATTTTTGCAACAAATCGCACTTTTTGAGACCAAAACTGCACAAAGATTTAACCAAAAATCTAGAAAACGGAAAGTATATATATATATATATATAGAGAGAGAGAGATAGATAGATAGTACAAAACATATTTCAGTTTTAAGACTTAAAACACAGGCTTTTATTTTATATAAAATGTGGCCATACGCATCCACTGAAGAATTCTGCATTTACGATCTAGTCTTAAACAACATCTACAATAAGGGACGCATAGGACGTCACTATCGCTGAATAATACACAAATCCAAAAAAGAGATGTCGTCATTCAAGAATCTGTACCAAAAAATAAATAAATAAATAAAGGCTATCTTATAAATCATATGCTTCATTTGTTTGTAATATTAATATATATACTTAAAATTAAATTTTGATTATAATAGCTCCATGTTTTATCAGAAATCATTCATTTATATTTCTTTCAGAATAGCACATATTATAATTACATGTCTTAATTTTTTATGGGAAATTGTCAACAAAAAGATATAATTACCATTTATCAACTATTTTTCCCTTACTTTTTACAGAATTGGAGTACTTGAGTTGCCGAAATTAAATAAATTGCGCTAAAAACTACAAAAAAAATTTATATTTCAAAAATAAATTGAGATGCAGTTTTCAAACAAACTGCATTTAAAAGTACTTTTTCCCCCAATACGACGGTATAAAAATTTTAAATGTGCGATGCTTAGAAGTTACAAAATTTGCAGTAGAGAATTTGGTACTACTTAGTTATCCCGTCGATCAAAAATCTATCACCAAACTATAAGATTAAATTCCAATAATGGTTGATCGTAAATGTCACTTTCACTTGATTTTAAGCAAGTTACACGTGTTTACGTCATTAATTGATTTTTATTTCGACGTTTTATTAGCCTCCGGAACGGTATGCTATTTCTTTCTCCCAGCTTATTTTGTCTCCAAGAAATAATGTTACCTTACAGAAGCTAGCAATAAACAAAGCAGATGTATCATTGCACGATTAAATGCTCTATAGTAATTTTTTTTAATTTCTAAGCATCGTACATATTCAATGTTTATACCGTCGTATTAAGGGAAAAAAGTACTTTTGAATGCAATTTGTTTGAAAACTGTATCTTTAATTATTTTTGAAATATTAATTTTTTGTAGTTTTTAGCGCCATTTTTTTTTAATTTTGGCAACTCAAGTATTCCTTTTATATAGAAAGTAAAGGGAAAATCGTTGAAAAATAGCAATTATATATTTTTGTTGTCATTTTCTCATAACAATTGAAAGAAAATGTAATTAAAATACGTGATATTTTGAAAAATACATAAACGAATAATTTCTACGAATAATAACACATGGAGCTATTATAAACTATATTTAATTTTAAGTATCTGTAGACCCTTTCAGTGTGACGTCCGTCATGACGTTTTGGTTGGAAACTGACTTCAAACAAACGGTTGCTATGCGTCATTTCTTTTTTAAATATAAATCGTGGAAAATGTTACCAGTACATATCAAGTATTAAATCACATAGATGTGATATACAGATATAAGATATAGCTGCAACACACAAACAAAATAGAAAATACAACATAACAACCGTTTGTTTGGAGTCAGTAACCAACGAAAACGTCACGACTGAAATCGTCTATATTAATGTTGCAGACAAATGAATGCCTATGAATCATTATATAGCCCCTTTTTTGTCCAGTTTCTTTCATGACGGCATCTTTTTGCAGCATTTGTGTATTATTTGAGATAGCGACATCCTATGCATGCTTTACTGTAGATATTTAAGAGTGGATCTTAAATGTGGAATTCTTAAGCGGATGCGAATGACGTCATTATACATAAAATAAAAGTTTGTGCTTTAAGTCTTAAAATTGAAATATGTTTTGTCCTATTTATTTATACATACATTTTTTTTTCATCGGGGGTGACACTAAATTCTGAAAAAGTAGAATTCCTGTTTTCTAGTTTGTATTTTTATTAATGTTATACTAATTTATTAGTTCTTTCGTTATTTAAAATAAAAATTATGTCAATTTGTATAATTTGGCGTGCAGTTTGGCGATTTATATAATTCTGCGAAATTGGTCGACTGAATAACAAAGTAGTTTCAAGTATTTCACAGTACCATTATACATATGCTTTGTTTTCCGGCTGGCTTATGCAACGGGACGTTATTTTTTAGAGGCGACACCTTAATAGCTGGGAGAAAGAAATAGCATACCGGAGGCTAAAAAAGCCACGGCAAAGTAATATTTCAAAAGTATTATGAAATTAGTTAAAATCAAGTTAATGGAAGAATTATCTATATTATAAAGGACAAACATATCTGTGCGTAACGCATACGTCATTTTGCGAATGGCAACACTTTCAAATTTGAAATAAAATTTTTATATTGCAATTTTCTCTGCTGCAAATTTTTAAACTTCTAAACATCGCACATTTTAAATTTTTACACCGTCGTATAAGGAAAAAAATGCTCTTTTAAATGCAATTTGTTTGAAAGCCGCATCTCAATTTGTTTTTGAGATATTAAAACCACTCGCCAAAATATACAAATTGACATAATTGTTATTTTAAATGACTAAAGAACAAATAAATTAGCAAAAATTAATAAAAATACAAATAAAACGTCGAAATAAAAATCACTTGATGACATAAACACGTGAAACTTGCTTAAAGTTAACTGAATGTGACATTTACGATCAACCATTATTGACATTTACTGTTATAGTTTGGCGATAGAATTCTGGTCGACAGGATAACTAAGTAGTACCGCAGCTTTTTCCGACATGTGTAACTTAGATATAACTCATTGATGTTGAAATAAAATGTTTTGACTTATGCTATTAACTATTCTTATTATTTATTTATTTATTTATTTGAATTTTAAATAAGACGAGTCATGTTTTTTAAATGTATTTTAAATATATGTATTTTATACGGAATGCACGCATTTCGAAAGAAGGAGAGGAGAAAAATATTTGGCGATTTTTTACCTGCGCCGGCTAAGTGCCTTATTACCATGCATTTAATGCTTTTCATGGTACTTCGCTGTTATATGGACTTCCGCGCTTTTGTAAAAAGCACTCAATTCGGGTTTAAGAAAGTGAGATTTTTTGCCAAATGATATAAATGACTATGAAATAAAATTGAATATTTGTTATACTGGTTTATATATATATATTTAAAAATGCATCTGCTAACACGTATTAGATAAGTTATTTATGTTAGTATATAACCAAAATATAAAAATGAAAATTTGTCTATATGTCTGCCAATAATTCTATACAAACTTTTGGAATCCAGAATTGTGAAAAGTTACGTACATGTATACGTAACATGTTAACACCTACATATGTTACGTACATGTGAAGTAAACACTGCCGAGGCAACTAAAGTAATCCGGAATCGAAATAATTTATAGTTATTTTTTTAATAATAAAAAACCACCAATTTAACAGCAATTTCCTATCAAATGTAAATATTTTTCGTTATAGCTGTTGCCAACAATTAAAATCCACAATAAAATTCTTACTACAACAATTACTTTTATACTGGAAGATTTCCACGTGAAAAATGAAAATGAAATAAATCGTTTGCCGAATTAAAAAAAAAAAAAAAAAAAAAAAGGCGAATGCTACGTCATAACTTTTCTATTGCAAGATATTCACGTGGAAAATGAAAATGAAATAAAATAGTTTGACGAATTTAAATGAATGTGAATATTACTTCATAACTTTTCTATTTCAAGGTTTCCACGTGAAAAATGAAAATGAAATAAACAGTTTGACGATTTAAAAAAAAATGAATATTACGTCATATTGGAAATATAAAGGACG
This sequence comes from Maratus speciosus, assembly GCA_963932465.1. Taxonomy (NCBI): domain Eukaryota; kingdom Metazoa; phylum Arthropoda; class Arachnida; order Araneae; family Salticidae; genus Maratus; species Maratus speciosus. Next base: position 56,262,353 of record OZ010789.1, read on the forward strand.
TGATTAATATAGTATACCATCATATGAGTGTGAAAAGATGTATTGAAGCATGATAAAAACCCGTTTATGTAAATATTGGCGTATTTTAACATTAATGCACCAATGATAAATTAAAATAAACTCATATATAGCTGTATTCCTTTACGTCTGTTATATAAATTTATAATTTTTTTGTGTGTTTTCATTTGATTCATGTGTACCACACTTCGACGGCTTTTTTTAATTGTTTGTTTTATGTTGCATGTTAAATTTTTAAATTGATTTTTCAGAACAAACATTTTTCATATCCGGGCAACGCCGGACAGATAAATGGCTTTTGCATCTGTACAACTATGCTAATATTATAAAGTGTTATAATATTAGCACAGTTATAATTCTATAAAGTGTATAATAATAGCATAGTTATATTATTATAAAGTGTATACTATTATTAATGTTTGTGCGTTTGTGAGGTGTTATCTCTGAAACTACCTAGCCGATTTAAAGAAAGTTGGTGGCCATCTCTGCTCCAAAAAAATACTATATTTTATGTCGCTGTAACAAGATCCATCGGTGCAGGAGCAAAAAAGTTCTAAAATTGCGATTTCTGTGAATTTCATTGGGCTAAAAACTTTAATTTCGGTGTGGTTTAATGTCAATACTTTATGCAAATACTCGTTATGAATGCTCTCTAAAAGGTCTGAAAATTCAATTTGACAAATAAACGTAAAATTTTCCTGAAATATTCTAAATTATGATTTATTTGGAATACTGCAATTTTTGGGATACTGTTTTGGTTAGAAACTAGAACTTTGACATAGCAGTAATTTATAAGTTTCTGCAAGAAAAAAAGTATAATATAATGAAAGAATAACAAGATGGGTTATTTTATTTGAGAAATATTCTGTGTATAAAAACAATTACTACACTATATTTATATATAAAATAACTATGCATAAATATTACTGTAAATACGAACGCACAAAAATAATCCCTTCAAAAGTAATAAAAAAATTCAATGTTTATATTTGCTTTATATTATGTTTATTTCTCAGAATGATATTTTGAAACTGTAATTAAATACTATTTTTCGGTTTGTTAAATTCACAGCTTAAATTAAATCAACAAATAAATATTTAATAGAATTTTGTTTTTATTTCTTCCGATGTTTTTGTTTAAAGTAAAATGCTTAATATAAATTAAAACACAAAGTAAACAATGCTTTCGACAGATTTCAATTCATAACGAAACAAATTTAACTAAATAAAATCTTTTATTTCAACCAAACATAGTTTCGAAGATATATTTTCGATATATATTTGATATATATGTTCTAATGGGATCAGACAAATTTAATTTATTTTTGCATGGAAAAAAAAATACTTCTTATAATTATGCTAGTAAAACACAGAGTTACAGAAAATTACAAATGTGATTGACTTATAAAGAGCATCTTATAAAATACATTATAAAAAGCATGAAAATTATTTATGCATAAAGCTTATATAAAAGTAATTAATTTCAATAAAAAAAGGTAAATTTTTACATATGAAAAGAAAAGACGTCATCACATAATCAATTGACAAACTTTATACTTACTTTCTTTTTTTTAAATTCAGGTCATTCCTATTGTCATGGCAGTTTTTTATTTCGATTTTTTCCTCAAGCTTTATAAATACAAAAACAAACACGACGAAAAAGTTCAAATAAAAGATTTTATTTTCTTTTTTACATGATAAACATATTTTTAATAATAAAATAAAAATGAAGGTATAAAGGTTATGCTTTCTTTTCAAATGGATTATCACCGTTAGAAATTATTTCAAAACAATCATGGTTTTTTTTCAGTCACTCATTAATTTTTTTATATACACTTTCAATTTTTAAAAATCACTGCATGATCCATTTAAAAAAATACATAACTTTCTTAATAAAACAGTCCCTGCAGGCGATATTTAGGAAAAAAAATCTTGTTATGTTAATTTTAAACTAATTTTTAAACTAGAAAGTTTGTTAAAAATAGTTCAAAAAGATGCATTTTTTTGTGAGATAAAAACGGAAATGGCCTGCAATGTTTAGTGCAAAGTTATTCCTTGATTGATGTTTTCGACTTAATTTTAAATGCATGTATTATTTAAATAATAAAATAGCCTCTTTTTTATTTACAAAAATATAACTGTTAGTTATTAGTTAAGTTATCAGTTAGTTAAATGTATTATTGTTGTATTAAAAATATGTCCTATTTTAATATTAAATATGATTCGATCATAGTTAATGAAACATAATATGTTGAATAATTAGCGGTTTGAATTAACTAGAATTAGTTACAAGGGAAGTAAGAAAAGATTAAATTAATTTATATGAAAAATCAATAGCGTAAAAATATTTTTAATTAGTTTCATAATTTCCAATTTTTTAATGCAAGTTAATTTTCATAAATTTTCAAATGATGTGAATAATTTTATTTTAACAAGTTTCAGTTTGTTTTTCATTTCTTAAACATACATATAAAAGGTTACTCTTACAAATATATATACCTTACGTACAGTAGCTTCAATTTCCTTTGCGCAATAAAACTGCAATGCACTTCTAAATTCCACATCATTGTACATTAAAATTAGTCTGAATGTTTTAGCTTTGAATAAAGAAACAATATCAATAAGAATATGAAAACTATATTAATACAGAAAATTTAATGTTAACAATTCCCAGGTTTTATAACAATATTACTTTAGACAATCTCTCAAATACTTCAACATTTCCAATTTTTTAGAAACAGGTGATTTGGATGAATTATATGTCATGCATTTATACATCACATTCGAAACATAGCAAGCCAACGTTTAAAAATTAAAGTATTGACTGGGACAAACAAAACTGCAAGTGTATATCAAAGAATTTCCAGACAATTACATAACTGTGTTTGAAACACTGTAATTTTTCGCAGCAACGCACAACAACCAATTCAATGGTAAAATACGGACTAGAAGTTTTTTTGCGTATGTCATTTTCTAACTTAAAAACATTGAGATAAATCTTTCCAACGTTGGAAAAACTGATTATTTTTAACTACATGCTCGCCTTTTAGAGAAAGGGGATTCAATGCATAAAAATGCGATTAGTACAAAGTGAAGACATATTCTGAATGTCACGAATTCGCTGATTTGCTCCATGAGATGTTTCATGTTAGGGTAAAGTGCCCATATTTCGTCCCCTCTCCTAATTTCGCCCCCCTTAACTTATCCGTTTCTGCGAAAGTGGCGCCACTTATGATGCAAGGGACAGGCAACGGGATGTAAAAGGGGTCGGATTTTAGTTTCAATCGTAAAAGTTTAGTTCGCCAAAACGCATACATAAATTAAAGACGGCGAATTTGCTATTTTTAGAAGACTTGAGTTGTTATTACGTCGTTTGTAGAACGTTATTTACTGTACCGTAAATATTTATTTCTTATTCATTGCATGTATTTTACGTTGGTAAGATGCTGACAGTAGCATGCAGGGAGTTTTAGGACGCTCAGTTCATTTTACGGGAAGTGAAGCTCCGTCATATTAGGAAGTAGCGTGTCCCAATTTCGGCAACCTTGCAGTTCTTATATTCGTCCCGGGGACCAAATAATGAATGCTTTTTCATGACAATTTTTTCAATTTTTTCCTCGTGTTTGGATGGCTAATGTTTCGTTATGTTATTCTTCCACTGATAATTAGTACATTTCTTTGTGCCTTACTTTAATGTAAATTAAATTACTTACTCATTTAAAAATAAATTTTATTCTTAGTTATAAGTTAAGCCGCGGCAGATTGGATTTTTTGGTGGGACGAAATTGGGACCATTTTTTTTCTTTTGCATTTTTTAGATACTTTTGTAAAAACATTTTTAGCATTGTCCAAATTTTTTGTACGATATTTGCCTATGTTTCTATGTGCGTGGGTAGTAAATCTATGTAAAATCCAAATTTGGTAGATTTTCACTGAAAATTATAACTTCCAAGGACCCAAAAGTGACTGGGGAACGATAATAGGGTACTTTACCCTACTAGTGGAAAGTGCAATTATTCCCCTTTCATAGATTCAATCAATTTTGAGTGATATTACAGCTGATTTTACTAATTCAACTCAATATTTATTGTTGATATTTTCTTTGTATTTTTTCAATGATATAATTACAGACTTCCTACCCCAAATAAAGACATAATCAAGAAAGATTCCATAGTTCTAATGTTCAATAATGTATTAGTATACTAATTATAAAGATGAAATATGTGCCTCAAAACTTTTGCCTACAATTCTTAAAAAAAATGTTCACATTTTCAACAAGTAATATACAATTTTGTTCTTAAAGTCAATTCCTACTTAGTTCATCAAAGAAAAATTTAATATAATCCCTTAAGCTAATATTAGTTTTTGTTGCATTAAAATATCACAATTTGTTGATTTTCTATAAGCAAGTAGGTTTACATTGGAACTCTATGGGAATTTGGCGAAATATTGGAGATATCGCCAAGTTGGCGTCACTTTTGGCGACTCATTTTGGTCGCCAAATTTGGCGATATATGGCCAAGTTGGCGAAACACTTGGCGGTATTTGGCGACAGAACAGGGTCCCCCCCTATACTAACACCCCTTATAGATATGAAATTGCATTAAATGCTGTTCAATAACCAATGGCCACCATTTTGTCTCCCCTATAAAACTAAAATTAATTAATTAAAATTTAATTAATGAATTTATATTTGAAAAAACTGTATTAACATCAATTGTCATCAAGTACAAGTTTAAAAAAATTATTTCAATTTGATAGGATGAATAATAAGTATTTTGATAACGATCGAAAATTTGAACAAGATATATAAATTAATAAATGTAGGAAGAGTGTGAACTAATAGTAGGAATTGAATAAATACATGACTCATAAATACATGACTCAATAAATACATTTCTGACACAGTAAAAACGTTAAAAGTGACGCTTCGCTGAATCAGTCTCTCTCAACATTCACACTGCTGATGGAACAAATACTGGATATTATTTCTCATATGTTATTTCATAAGACGCGAGAATTGCTTTTAATGTAGGTAACTTTGAGAAATTAATATAAACCAACAGCATACAGTAGAGCGCCGATTATCGGAACTCCAATTAATCGAACTTCCAATTATCCGAACAGCCAATTTCTCTCAAAAATTTTTTAACCTAACTTCTAATTATCCGAACAGCCTATTTCTCTCACATTTTTTTTAAGAACTTCCATTTATCCAAACACCATATTAGACCTGGAAATCAGATTTTAAATGACGATGAGATTGTGGATGAGATTCAAGACGAAAATGAAATTGAAGAAAATGAAAACGAATGCTCTGAAAGTGACCTAGGTCCATTAAATACCCAAGGCTTTGAATGTTTAGAAATAGCTATGAAATGACTCGAACGGCAGAAGAACGCTGATGCTATTCAACTAACATATTTAAAAAGAATTCGAGATGTGGCAGTATTGAAAAGAATGTCTTCTTTGAAGCAAGCAACAATCGAACACATTTTTGCGTAAATTATAATCTCTGGAGTTCAGCAAATGATATAAAAAAGTAAAAAGACAAAAATCAATTTTTAAACCTGCCAGCATTAACTAGTGCTGTCATTCCGAAGCGTGGATAAAATATGGAGATTTTCGTATAGACAGGAGCGTCCCTTTAATTGTCTGTCCATTTATCCGAATTTTTGCTTATCCGAACCCGACTTGGGCCAGTCCCGACTTGTTCAGATAATCGGCGCTCTACTGTATTGTGAATGATAAAAATATCATTGAAACCATTATTACCTTTAAACAGTAGGGCAGAATTATATTGCCATGACAAGGAATCTAACTGAACGCACTCTACGAATTCGATCTTGTATTAAAGTAATCTATGGATGAATCTACTAATTTATTGCAAAATTTCTCGTTTCTATTTACTTTCTGTATATGAAGACTAAAACATGCATAAGCTGAAATAAATGTCTCAAAATAAATTCCTAAGTACTTTACCAATAACTATATGTGTTGGTATTATTACTTTTCTAAGACAGGAAGCAGTATTGTAAATATTAATTACATTACTTCCATTAAAATTTAATTCAACTTTCTTATGAAGTAAATATTTACCATTGATCGTTTAATTATTAGAGAAGTTATTTTTGGTTGAAGTGATAGTGGAACGCTCTTCTGATTGGCGCATTTTTTCAAGCATTCAAAAATACTGGAATTGGAATGTAAAAAAGAATATCCAACAAGCAATAAAGTAATCCGGTATGAGAAAGATAATTTTTTATCGAGTCATTTTAAATATAGAATTTTCAGAATACCGATTATTTGTCAAAAGTGTACATTATGTTAACGAATTAAGCGTCCTTTTTAACGACATCTGAATTTTAGAGAACACGTGATCTCTGAAACTCAAGTCAAAAACATTTCTGAAGTAAAAATTCAATTATCATTAAATTATTAATTAAATTATTTATATTATTAATCTAATTAGAAAACTAAATGTTTGGGCAATGCCTTAATATCATTACCAAACTGTATGCCATGTTTTGTTATTCTTTACCATATATAAAATACATTGAAAAGGATAATTACTTTTTTTTATCGAGATAAACGCTAGAATAATATTTTAATTTCCGTGATGATTTAAGGAATGTTAAAAAGCAAGCTGGTAGACTTACTATCAGACCACAACACAAAAATACACATGTCTTTCAAGATACTAAAATTGCAATTCCAAGAGCTTGATATAGTTTGATAATATTTGTAGAGCTACATTAGTATAAAATTAATTATTAACATAACTATCCCTAGACGTTGTTGAGTTAGAAATATAATTCGTTGTATTCTACTGTATTTAGGTCGGTGTTGAAAAAAATCCTTCATAATAATTACAAATAGAAAAAAAAGCAGCATATAAACTTACTTAGAGAAAAAAAAAAAAAACTTTGCTAGTTTTAATTATATACAAGGATGGTAAAATGCAAAGATAAAAATCAATAAAAAAACAAAAAATATCCAATTTATGGTACACAAACAAAGTTTAAAAGATAAATAAGTAATTTATTAGAAAGATGATATCTAAAATGTAAAAAATATAGGATAATTTTAAGCATGCTTGCTACAGGGAAAATTAATTATTTTTAAAAGTTATTGAAAGCCATAATTTAAATAATAATTATCTTTACGTACAATTATTGATAGTAAATACCGAAAAAGTAGTATTATATTTAAAAAAATCTTTCTTACGCAAGGTATTTAAGAAAAGTATTAAGAAACACATACAGAAAATAATCCGATTATAATCGAACGCCGTTAAATTGCTGGGCTTATCTCTTTACGGATTATATCAGATCCATCATATTAAAAAGCTTTTGCTGTTTACAAATTTTCAACTTTGTGTGTGACATTATGAGATTATCCTGTATTATATTGTGTATGTAATTTCCTATATCGACGATTTGTAGGAGGAAATGCTTATTATTTTTGCAGCGTATATAGTTTCCATTAATGAGCAACATCAAAAATGCATATCTTTAAATATTTCACCATCAAGTAAAAAAAAAAATAATAATAAAATAAGTATTGTGCTTCAAAAGACCATAATTTTAAATATCTCTGTGGTCGTTACGTCTATAACTTTCACTCATAAAATTAGATAATTTGGGGATACAAAAAATTCAATTATAGCACTTCCTCGGGGAAAAAAAATGATATTTTCACCCATTTTAAATAAACCGTTATTCAATGTTCCTCATATATTCAAGATCGTTTATATATTGGTTCCTTTGACTAATGTTGCGCTTTAAAAAAATTTGGAATATTCTTTTACAAAATTGATTTTCAACTCGAACTTCCTCTAGTGTACCTTTTATCACTTGTTGATGCAAAGAACATTGGTATTCAATATTTAAAAAATGTATTATAAACAACATTCATTGGAATTATATCTAATAGACTTATAAAGGAAGTTTTTTTTATCATCTGCTACGTATGTGTCGCATGTATATATGTCAGCAAATTTCTCAAAAAACACTGTTCGGAAAACTTTGAACTACAATGCTAATTCGCCAAGATTGAATTAAAGCTAATAACACTCATCATATCATTAAAAATATAATAATAATATGTCGTCTGTTACGTATCAAAGGTGAACCATGATAGCAGCATGGGTGACTTTGAAAAAAGAACGCCAAAACACTATCAGCGATATATGATAGATAAAGAGGTATTTGTAAAAGAAAAACCGTCTTGCCAACCTTTATCGCAAAGATACTTAAATTGCTGCTAATGTATTTTTTTTTTTTACGAAATTAGCGATATTTCTATTCTTACACAGTTTAAGGTAGTTATTGCAATATATGACCAATATCGATATAACTCTTTGATATACTGATGCTGTATTAAATTTCTCATATCGTCCAGTCTTACCAACCATTATCGCAAAGATACTGCTTGTTGACTTGCTCAGTCATCTAACCAAATTTCTCCTCAAGTATCACGATGTTCTGGAATATGGTTTATTATATATGCAGAAAAACTTTTAACTGATCATGCAGGCTGTGATCATGCTCTGTTACGTATACATTCTACTGGCAACACAGTAAATGATATTTAACATGGGCATGAATAAATTCTTTTTACAAAAACTTTTGCAAACCCATTTTCCTTAAAGTACACCATCTGGCATCCCAGATGTAGAATTAGTAGAAAAAATGTGGAATTTCTTAAAATCAGGCAATCGGTTTTTATTTTTAGAATACATATTTATTTTTACACATATTTTCAGAAAATATTTATTTTTACATAAAAAAAAAAATAGTATATCAATAAAATATAGTATATAAAAATACTCGTAGAGTACATATTTCTTTTGTAAAATAAACACTGCTTTTCAAATTTCATACTTTGCTGCAACAATAATTTGTAAAAAAAATGTACGCTGTTATTTTTTATATTTAATTACCAAAATTAAGAAACTGCAGTTTATTTTGAAAAAAAAAGGCATTTTTTCTGTACTGAAGTTAAATAATATGAATAATCTACTTTTCGCATACAATTGAATGCACATGCTATTAAAAGATACACAATGAACTACTTAGGACAAAATTTAAGTTAATTCCACCATTTCAATTATTTGTTTTATTAATTTTATTCGAGTGGCTTGTGAGACCGCATCACATCAGATGTGCGACAAATTTTAGTCACATCAGTTAAAGGTTAAATTCATAATATTTAGAATTAATTATAGCACTTTACCATACAAAAAGAGCAAAAAGTTTAATTCGTGTAAGTTAAAGCCTATGAAATGACGACCAAAAATTAAGATTAAATTATAAAAATAAAGTACAAAAAACTCAGTAAAAATTTCTACACTGCCGAAACTCTAAATTAAAACACAAATGCGACTGAATGTAAAATGACGTCAATTAAAAAAAATGATAAAAAAATGTTCCTCTAAAAAAAGAAGATGAAGCAATTTAAATACTTTAATAATTATATTATCTGCAAAAATATATCTTTTATGGGTTGAAATGGTGATATTATAATACAGTTTTGATATTTTTTTAAACAAACATTTATAAAAATGGAGATAAAAAATAAATATCGCTTTTAGATGTTAACTTAAAATTAAAAAAAAAAAAAAAGTTTATTTTATGTTCTAGAAGCATAGCAAACATTTTAGTTTTTATTCGACACGAGAGAACATCAAGTTTTATTAAAGAGAACATCAAATTTTATTAAAAGAGATTTTACACGTTATAAAAATATCTGATAATAAATTTCTTAGATTTTTAAATACTTTAAAATAATAAATTTTGAAGACGTTTTACAGAAATTTAGACAATGATTGCTTTCATTTCCAATTCACTTTATTAGATCATAAAAGATCCTGTTTGTGCAGCATCAATAGCATTCAAAGTTTAATATAAAATATTCAAGATTTCTTATGGAAAATATACTGAGGCATTATTGAAGCTGCCAACGAAAAATAAAAACTGTTTAATGAAAATTGGATTTTCATTTCCTTGAATTTTACATAATTTATACTTAAAAAAATGGGAATATTGCAACAGCTGTTGACTGTAAAAATGGATGTAATAATTTATCTTTTAGAAAAAATATGTTTTATCTAGCTGATGTTTTTTTAGTTAATGTGTAAATCTTTAAAGTATCTAACTAACTGTATAGCATTTATGGAATAAAATTTAACATGAAATATTTAATGTATATTTTAAATTTATAATAGAACTACTTACAAGAAATTGCGTTCAATTTTTAAGACTCGTAATTTGAGATAAATCAAGAAAAGTGGAAAAATTAAAACTCGAAAAAAAAAATACTTAATCGCATACTTTGCTATTTATACATAGTTTTTGCATTATATTTTATTTGCATTACACTGCATTTTTTGTATACAGTGTAATACCAAAATTAAATATTAATGAAAACATAGTCTATAAATGAATTACGATTAAAATCAGAAAAAGAACATACTTTTCTGCAAAAATGTAATACGAAACATACTTGTTTATTATAAACCTTAAACGTATTTTGTTTACTTTTGTCTTAAAAAACCTTTTCAGGAAAAACAATATGAATAGAAATTTATCAGGAACAGCATGAATTCAAATATGTTCAATATTAATTTAACATTCTTTACTTCATGCTTAAAATGCGTTTTATCTTAAAGTCGTCTAAAATCATTCGGTTATCTTAAAGTTAGATCATGGCATTTATAGAAATGTTTTGTGAAAAAAAAAATCAATTTTAAACAGTTTTGTAAACTTTAAGTTATACAAATATCTTTTTAAATTATTATATCATATAATATATATTTGAGAAAAAAACCTCCTTTTAGAATCAATAGCTATATCACTTTAGCTGGATGATGCATTAATACTGACAAAAAAATTTCAAATAATTTAAAACCACTTTCTTTTAAATACTAATAACTTATATTTTTTCCTGAAACTATGTATATACAGGGTGATTATAAAAAAAAACGATTCCGATATAGGAGCAACTAGCATCCTACCATTACAGAAACTGAAAGAAACTTTGGGTTAAAGAATTTAAAGGTATGCACTCAAGAATCGTATGGAAAATAACAGTTAGAGACTACATTTACGGTTACAGTGACAAAATTTCGAAAATTCCAATTGAAAACAAATACTTTTTATTGGGATGTGATCTTCGTAGTCAAAAAGCATAAAACCGTAGGAAAGATACAATTAGCACGAGAATCGCATACGCTAGACATATTGAGAAGAAAAGAGAAAATAACTGTAACACTCAACCAGAGCACGAGTGTATTTTCTAATGAAGTCACATCTCACTCTATGTCTTAAGTTCTAATCCCAGTCTACATAATCTCTTTCGAAGATAAAAAAAGACCAGCGTACTCAGATTTCCTGGTTCTCTGTAAGGCACTGTCATGACTGATGGTGTTCATGACTGACGTCGTCGAACTGAGTGAAAGAAAAGTCATTGTGAATTGCTTGCCGCGTATCTTGATTTCTTGCACTCTGAAGAACATGCGGCTTACAGGGAAAGAGCATGGAGAAATTGTAAATATTCATTACCCTAAATGGACAAAATGCCGCAGAGGCGCTCCGTATCTACCACAGAAACTATGCACGCTATGCCGAGGTCCGTGTACTGCGAAAGCTGTATGGAATATTGAGTTGCAAATTGGAAGAAACTAGTTGCACATGAGATCGATGTCGGCCTGTACGACCTTCGGTTTCTATCTAGGCTGCTGCAGAAATCAATGAGACGATAAGGGAAGTTTCTCTTGTAAGTACACGAGGTGTTTCACGCGTTCTGCAGTTTCCGATCTCTACGGTCTGCAAGATTCGGTGCACTGTGTTCCACATGTTTCCGTATCGGATCCAGCGTATCCAGATGTTGCAAGTGGGTGATAAGCAACAACGACTACATTTTGCGAATGGATTTCTCATCCGGTATGCGACATTACAATCCAAAAACACTTGAAGGGTTTGGTGTTTTGGAGTTGGCAGCTTTTGACACCTTCGTTGGTGGCGCTAAACAGTTCTTAGGAAGGAGAAATGAGTCGTAGTTCTTTGTATTGTGGGGTACTGTATTGTGAAATGCTTTGGAAATAAAAAAAACTCGGGTGATAACATATGTACAAAAAAAAATCAGTAAAACGTTGACTATTTATTTGTTGAAAGTCAAATTGACTCTGGAATGATGTTATGAACCTTATATATTTAGTACTTATATCATAAATGAAGCTTTATTAATTATGCTGTAAGAACTGTTGAATTGTAGAATTGTTAAGAATTGAAAACAAAAAACTTAGGAATTTTTTATGTACTGTGAGAGGTAGTTGGAAACCCTGCTCGTTTGGAAAAAATAGTGGCAAAAAAACAACAACAACTATATACCTAATTCATCATCTAAAGGAACTGAACAGGAAAAAAAAAATTTTGGATTTGAATAAGAAAATATGAATAAGCTTGTATGTATAATACTTTTTTGTTAAAGGTATTTTTTAAATTAAAATGCATAGCTAAATTCAATATTTTGTGCGATTTTCAGTTTTCTAAGCCTTTAAATTACAAATTTTTCAATTATATTCAAACCAATGAATGGGTGCTTTCTTTCAAAACATAAATTGTATAGCGAATTATTTTAAACAGAAATGATTAATATATTGTAAACTAATAATGAAATATCACTTCAAAATTAAAATCAACATTTGAGGTAATCTGATAGTGCAGTGATCAAATAAATTTTTATAACTAGAAAACATAATTCTTGCATTCACAAAAGAAAAGGGAAGCCTTTTTTTTATTTTATAAAGTAGATTTGTAAGTTCGATAACTTAAGGGGCAGGAAAAAAAATTCTATACTGTAATTCTATGATAAAAATAATTAATACCACTTTATTTAAAACCCATTCATTCATTCTTTCATGACATAGAACGCTTAACATTTAAGGAAAATATTATTGAAGCACTACTATGATTACGTTTTCTGGATTATCTGTTTTTTAGATTAAATTTTATAATAGCAAAACTCATTTATTCAAAATATATCTTCAAAATGTCTTAATGTGAAGGTGCTGTAATGGTTGATCAGATATACTCTATTTAAATTCGTTTTCACGTATGAGTCAATAAATACAAGAACATTTCAAAAATGTTTTATAATTAATTCATAATAAAAGAAATGAACTTTGAATATTCAGCAATTGAAACATTTAGAAATAATCTAAATGCTGCTGTCTTATGTACGATAGTGCTTAGATGATAAATGGAGTTAATAATAATAATAACAATATTTAGGAAAAAAGTTTAATATTACCTTTGGATGCTCCCTAAAATGTTACTACTTCTTTTAAATTGTAACTTTGACAATTCCTTATTGTTAACATACATAATGCGGCTATTTTTTTAATTTCCGTTTTAATTAATAAACGAACAAATGTGCTTTCCTATTGAAACTAAATTCGCAAAATATTTTGTTGCAATTTTTTAACAAATCATTAATGAACATGCAAATATAAAACATAAGCTAGCACATTCTGAATTTTTACTGGGTAACCATCATGTCATTTTATAAAACGCGAAAGATATAGCTATAATATAATATAGGACATATGCAAGTTATATATACAAGTTATGTAGAGCAATGGCAAACTTCTCAGGTAGCTTGGACGTGATTTTTATAAACCTTGACAATAACTTTTATAAACATTAAAATAACACTTTTTCACAGGTGTTTTAAATTTTTATTAAGACATCAGTGATTATACACCACTGTGCGATTTAATTGGAAAAAACACAAAAAAATTCACAAATGTCGTTTTAGGATAACTTACATTGCACTGTATAACAATCTAATACGAAATATGTACTCCTCAAGCTTGAATGAGATCCTGTAAACGTTTTGGCATGCATTCCACTAAATTAGAACATATATATTTGATCTTGTCATCACGAAACCAAACTTTCATAACATTCCCAATCATTATTTTCTTTGTTGAGCAGTCCATTTTGTTCACACGTATCTTGACAATGCTCCACAAATTTTCGATGGGATTTAAATCCGGAGAATTACCAGGCCAATCCAAAACCGTTAATTTCTGTTTTTGAAAGAATTATTTGCTAGATTATGGAATGGAGCATGATTTGTTGAAAGATACCGACACCACCAGCGAACGTTTGCATCATAGGCACAATTTTTCTTTCTATTACAGAGATGTAAATTCATGATCCCTTCAACTGGTTCTAAGATGCCAGGTCCTCCAGAAGTAAAATAACCCCCAAAACATCTGTTTCTGTGGGTGCTTAACTGTTTGTGTAAGATGTTGTTCCCTGATGGGTTGGGTTCTCCATCACTTCGCCTGACAAATCTTGGTCGTAACCCTTGTATAAAAAATGCGTTTCATCGCTGAATACAACCTTTTTCCAATCTTGTGCAGTCCAGAATTGATATTTCCTCGCCCAATCCAACCTTTTTCTCTTCCTTGCATGGGTTAATAACTGTTTTTTGATTGGTGTTCTTGCAATTCTCTCGCCTTCAATAAGCCTTCGTCGAACTGTCGATGAATCCACGCTCACACCAGTAGCTAATATTAGGTTGAGCAAAAAGTTCTGGGAAAGTTTTAATCTAATAGTTACCAAAACTTTTCTCAGAATTGGGAAAGTTTTTTAAGTTGGAAGTGGCATTATTTCTTTCCTTTCAGTTAGCTGACCACATGACGAAAATAACAACTAAATCATTGCATAAGTTTTTAAACTATCAGACAAAATGCATTTTCATGCTCCAAAAGTAATTTTTGTGTGCTGTAAACTTTGATTTATAATTTTTGTTTTGTTAAGGTAAGATTTTTTAATTGGTCATTTGTTTTGAACATGTTTTTAGCCACAATAACATGAATAATAATATTAATCTATTTATTAGCAAATGGATGCATTTTAGGGTTATGTAGTAAATATGCAATTAGGGATACACGATAAAAGTCAATTAGGGATACTTGACCCAAGATTATGATTAGTACTATTCAAACGCATTTAGCATGTTTTATTTATGGATTCAAAATATTATAATATTAAATATTATAAAGATATAAATATAAATATTATAAGAAAATGACCTAGTTCTTGTCAAATTTTGTATGAAGCGGAATACAAGAATATTTGTTGGAAAGGTTCACGGAATTAATTCTGACGGACTTACTATTTCAGTTTGCAAGAAGAATGGATGGTATAAAATTTAAATGGCTTGAAATGAATGATTTATAATAAATTGATCCTGACCAAATCGAAGCTATTCTCCATCCCCCTGAGTTTTCAATACAAATGATAGAATTACAAGTTTTGTATTTAAATATGACTTTAAATTTGGAGTTGAATAAATTGTTATATATATATATATATATATATATATATATATTTAATTCTGGAATTAGTTTAGGCACATAATGAACTTTCAGACAGCTAATATTTTGAACTTTCTACAATAAAAATTAAAATTGGATAGATTAATATTAGACATGTTATGATCACGTGGTCAAACCGATTTAGATAGTCGAGGGCAGTCGCACGTTGTAAGAAAATGCAGTTAAAACCTGTTTGAGGCAGAAAACCCTCAAGAAAGGAACAATTTTTTTTTCAAAAACCTGTTTGTACCAATTAATTTGCACAGTAGTGTATGTTGCTCGTCTAACTTATTTGTTTTAGGACATTTGTCCGCGAAAAGGAATGGATTTTCTTCTTTCGCAGCACTGTCTTTCACGAACAATAAGATGAATAAAAACTACACTTCCCCCTGTAAGCAAATGTGTTACTGGAGTAAGGGTAGGAAGTAAAGACTTCTGCGCTTTTGGCTCATTGAGTTTTATGTCGCCAAGCCCTTCAAGATTTGTTGGTTTGTAATCTCGCAACCGGTATGAAGATGATGACAGCTGAACGTTACGCATTTTGTGGACGGACGCGGGGCTCATATCTCGTTGAATGGTAATGTTAATTCGAAGAACTGCGTGCACTGGGCAGACGATAAACCACATGATGTAGTTGCACTTCCGTTATCCGAAGAAAGAGTGGCTGTGGAATGCGGTATCACAAGCACCTTCGTCCATGGCTCTCATTTTTTGAAGACATTTCGCTGAACGTTTACATACTTATGTGGTAAAGAATGCTCGCTATGTTGAAATGTTGAAGAATTAAGTAATTCTAAATTTTCAACAGCGAAATGATTTATCTGACGTCGTGTGGTTGCTATACTGCGCACGAAAACATGTGGGGTCTTCTGTTAAACATTTCTTAACACAACAACAAGTTATCATTAACCATTTCATATTTCCACCCGATCTCACTCCAATAGATTTCTGACTGTGGGGTTACATGATATACAAAGTGTATGCATTTAATCCGAAAACTGCATCTTATATCAAAGATACCATCAGACGTCAGTGTCAACAAATTCCTTTTGCCATGGTACTTGCTTCAATTTTATTCACAATCAATTGCATGCAAAATGTCATCGTGTGTGAATGAGGCCACGTAGAAAATTTTTAAAACACAAACTATTTATTTGATTTACATTGCTTCTCTCTCCTTATTCGTTGTTTTCACTTCTTATTCATTTTAATCTGCATAACGCTGGCAATTTTCGTGCTACATGTATCGTTCCAACGTATTTTATGGTTTTACACCAAAGAGATCCCATATCAATAAAAAAATAAGTGTTGCCATTTGAAATTTTCGAAACTTTGTAAATGCGATGGTAACTGTTAGAGTTTAACTCTTGTTTTTCATATGATTCTTGAGCGCATACCTCAAAGTACTTGAAACCAAAATTTCATTCAATTTCTGTGAACAGTATGGTAGATAGAAGCGCATATATCGAGATAGACTTTTTGTTCAATTTTTTGATAAAATACAGAGCGAGACATAAGTCTCTACACAAATGGTGAAAGCGGTGACAAATGTTTATTTTATTCGTACAAATGGTATCAAATGGTGCACTTTGTTCCGCTAAAATGCTCAACAGACTACTTTGTCTCTTTTTCTTATTTGCGCATACAAACGCCTTGTTCCTTCTATCGGACTGCTAGTAAATGTATTGACGTATCTTCAACATTTACCGTCATTTGTCTCCAGATCTTCATGCATCAGCGACAGAACCTATCACTTGTATTTCTTGGCAAGTTATTCCACGGTACCAGGGGTTAACTGTGTTTTGTGCGTTGCATTGAAGGCACGCATTACATGGCGCGTTTTACCACTTCCAGCTGATAATACGGTTTCCATTCATTCTTCCTTCGTTAGTAGTATCTCTTTTTAACCGTTTCACTTATCTGAAATCGAAAAAGAAACTAATCACCGCTATAAACATTTGTATGGAGATTTATGGCTCACGCTGTAGTGCATTTTGTCTTTCATAACCTATTCAGCATAATTGGATGTTCTAAAAATTAATTTTTATAACAAATTATTACACTTGGCTTATTTTAATACCACAACATTATCTTTACATAAAACGTAAACATTAAACATATAACTTGCGCACTTTGCCATTTATTCACAGTTGATTCAGTTTTTTTTTTTTTTTTTTCCCGTCAATATGTTAGCAAATATTACAGAAGTTAACGAAGAACTCAAAACAAGCATAGAAAATAAAATTAAAACAAATATGATCTAATATAAACAAAGTCATTAAGATAAGAAAAGAGTGTCAATTATAGGCTTAAAAATTTTACTTATTTGTTTTTCATTTTGATGCGTTAATTTTCTGGATGCAGTAGGATACAACTGCACGTCATAGAATAAATAAAAAAGAGGCTTCACAACAAAGTAGAAGTAAAAGTAATTATGTTAAATAATATGAGTTCATCACATATTAAATTTTATAAAATAAGACCTTTCTTTATTTCAGGACTAATTTTAATTATATTTTATTTACAAGCTTTATAACTATATAAATAAATGTCATAAAAATTAGTTTAAAAAAAAGTCACAAAATTGTAAACAAAAACTTTGAATTATGAAAATTAATGATATCTAAAGAAAAATTATGAGAGTAGAGTTTTTGTTTAAAATATATTTTTTTTCACTCCTTTCAAAGGAATGCAGAGCCTTTATTCGAATTAACATTCACTAAAAACTGTAAATTTATTAAGTTATTAAAAATCAAACAAATATTCCCTTTGCTTAAAGAAAATCTTTATTTCAAATCGCTGCAAGCTATATTAAAAAAGAGAGCTTTTGTTCTGTCATCTTTATTAAATATTTTTATATGGAACAGTTAGCAATAGTATGTTTTTTTTTTCTTAAGATAAAAATGGAAGTCGCAGACAGGCTATTTTTTCCGTAGACAAAAATTCGTGATTCATGATTTAGCTACATTTCACTTCTTTAATTTTCATTGTAATAAAATAGCCTCTTTTTTTATGAGAAAAAAATGTTGAAAGAAACTTGCGTGATACAGAAATAATATGCAAACAAAACAATATAAGAAATTATGTTAAATGAAAAAAAAAAATTAAATGTAGAATTTTCTAATATGAAGATTAAAAATGGAAATGTTAATGAATATTATAAATGCAATGTATTGTTTTACGAAAATATTAGCATTGTTGAAAATATAAAATACATAACTATAACAAATAAATTTTATGAGTTACAACAAGGTACTATTTGATTATTTTGATGGAGGTATTTAAAATTTTCGCTAAAATTGCCGATGTTAAATACAAAAATAATGACGAAAATCATTAAATATTAAATGAAAAACGAGGATTGGGTTATACAGTCCAGGGGAAACGTAAAATAATGCGTTAACTTCAAAAAGGTCGGGTAGAAGATTTTTTTTTTCGACTAGTGTATGAGACCGGAGCGAAAAACAGAAAAGTTTGAGAATCGAATCGTATAATAGTGCGAAAAAGTTGCAGTGAAAAAAAAAAATTCCTGAATTCGGGAAACATCTTCCGTTCGCACACAGTGTTCAAAGTTTTCGAATTTGTAGAAAAATTGAACAGATACAAGAAAAATCGTATAAGGTGTACATTTTACACGATTGAACAAACTTTTTTGTGCATAGCATTGTCTTGAGGTGTAGAATGGAGGACAAAATACCACATACAGCTCCTCTATCCCCTTTGCACACACTCAAGGGAGTGAAAATAGCCAATTATCGCACAATCAACCCAAATTACAGGAGGTGTAAATATTGACTGATCGACCTGATTTTTTTATACATAATACAACCTTGAGGCTACAATTCTAAACATACATCCCGTCCTTTTCCCCTGAGAGGTACGAAAGATTGAAATTGTGTAGCTCTTGATCCATCCTTCAAAGAACGATTCAGGACTCACCACGCGAAGGTCGTTGCACCGCGAGTCACACCCACAATCAACCCAGTTAATGAATCAAAATGTAGGCGTATAGACTTATCTATATCCACATGTAGATTCAGGTACTGCGAATTCTGATTTATTGCACAACTTTTAGTATGGTAGCCCGAGAAATGAGAGTGACTCTTATGAAACCATCACGTCGCTCATATCCATAAACTTTTGAGGAGGCTTATGTTACCATATCGACCCATCCCTCTCTATGGCTTACGTATGACACGGTATATCTGGAAGATTCAAGGGAAGAGTTGGCCTTTCCCAATTGGAAATCAAGTGTGTAATGTCAGCTGAATAAATGTTTACCATAAGGACGGGTGGAGAACCAGGTAATCTTGGTTTCAGTCCAATTTATGATGCCGTAATAATATTGGCGTCAAAATTTGTTGCCGGAAATCGAAAAGTTCTGACGGATTTTCTCTTTGTGGGAATGTCTTTGGATTTTAGTACCCGCCGAAGTCCCAGGTCTCGAACGTGCTGCCTATTATCCACTACCATTGAAAGGAGAAGGTTTTTTTGATAGGAAAATTAAAAAAAATGTTTGATAGACCCTCTTCACCACTTCTTGAACTTTTGCAAACAGCTGTCTGGTTGCGAATCTTGGCCTGTAGTTACTTTTAAGATAATTGAATGCCACATTTCTTACATTGACCCACAAATCCTATGTAAAGATTAGAAATACCTGCATGACATTGCCGTTTCCATTGCTGCTGGGTCTTGACTTAGCGAATCAGGATCCAGAACCAGTATATAATTACGGGCTGCTATTAATAGCAAACAGGTTACTGAAACTGTGTTCTACATTTCATTGAAAACCACACCAGAAATACTCATCAATATTGTCCCGTACATTAATCTCTTCGGTCCCTGTATCCCCAAACAGGGACCTGGGTTCTTTTCCTTATAAAAAAGTAAAATGTCCGAATTTTCTGCATTTTCACATCACTTCTTAATAGCTGAATGGTTTTTTTTTTTTTTTTTTTTTTTTTTTTTTTTTTTTTTTTTTTTTTTTTTTTGCGTTAAAAGCAAACGAAAAAATGGCAGCATATAATCTGATTTCCCCATAAAACAAATGTTATTTTCATTTGAGTTTGCTAAAATGTCTAGAAATGCCTAAAAGACAGTATGGCCAAGAAAGTGAAACATTTTCATAAGTATTTAACTTAAAACTTTTGAGGATTTGTAGATTATTTACTTGTTTAAAGCTCTTGACTTTATGATTGCGTTAATTTAAGTTAATGGTTTTTAAACTGATGTTTTAAGGGAGATTGTAGTACTAGATCCCTATTTTTGAACCTAAATTACTGAGTGCCTAAAGGATCAATTTCAGAGGCGATATTTTTTTCTGTCATTTACGATGTCAGTTTGTTTGGAAAAAACAATGAATAAGCATTTGTATTATTATTTTAGCTTCGGAACTGAAGAGGTTATGACAGTATAAGTACATTATAGTTCGAAATTAAGATAATATCTTCAAAAGTTGAGGGATCTGAACATATTTTTGAATGAATCAAGAAATGATGAAGTTTACCTGCAAAAGATCAATGAGTGGTGAAGCAGGTCTTTCAAACAAATGCTTTCTTTGACAATCCAGAAAGCCTTCTTCGCTTAATATTAGTGGATGATTGGCATCACATACGAGAGCTGGACTTTGGCGAGTACTGAAATCCCATAAAATCCCTAAAAGGACAAATCAGTCATAAATTTTCTACTTTTGGACATAAGGTTTGATGCCAATGATTATTATGACATCATAAATTGGTCTGAAACCAAAATTACCTGACCGCCTCTTTTGGTAAATATTTCTTCAGCTTAAATTGAAAACTTAATTTCAAATTTGGAAAAGCGAAATCTTCCATGGAATCTGGCAAACATACCGTGTCATCAGAAAGCCGTAGAGAGCGCAGTTGACAAACTGGTAAAACAGGCCTTCTCAAAAGTCTGTGGGAATGAGTGGTGGTTTCATAAGAGTCACCCTCGCTTCTCGTGATACGAAGCTAAAATTTGACACTAAATCAGAATTCGCATACATGAATTTGCATGTGGATCTAGATAATTCCCCACGCCCACATTTTGGTTGGTTGGTTGGGTAGGATGTGGATGGTACAGCTGGCGTAGCCACCTTCATGTGGTGAGTCATGAATCGTCCTTTGCACGGTTCAGGAACTGCACCTTTCGTACGACCTCTCGTACCCTTCCGGGGATATGGACGGGGTGTATTTTTTGGACTTTTAGACTCAAGATTGCCTTATGTACAAAAAATGAGTCCAATTGGTCAATATTTACACCTAATTTGTAATTTGGGCTAATTCTAAGAAAATTGGCCATTTTCACACCCTTGGAAGGGGATAGATGATGGGTATGTGGTATTTTGTCCTATTTTCTAAACATCAAGACAATGCTATGTACAAAAATAAGTTCTATCTTGTAAAATTTACACTTTATAGGATTTTTCTTACATCTGTTCAATTTTTGTTCAAATTCGAAAATTTTGAACGCGATGAGCGAACGGAAGGTATTGTCCGATTTGAAGAAAGAAAAATCACTGTGTTTGTATTGACGAGTAGCAAGTTTCCGCACTATTATGATTAGATTCTCATTTTTTTTCGCTCCGGTCTATTGTATATACTAAGGGCGGCATTTAAAACCGAATTATCTAATCAAAGTTCCTTCAGGAGAAATTTTGTGACCAAATAACAACAAAATAGTGGGACTATATTTGCTTTTTTTATATCTCGAGACCCGTTGTCGTAGCGTATTATATGTTGATTACGATACTAAAGAGGATATATTTCTCTACAACATTCATATCTAGAGCTTTTTATACACTGCCTAGCAAGCCAGCGAATAAACTTTTTATAAAAAAGACATTTTTTTCAATTTTCATAAAAGCCATAAAAAAGTATTTTTATCACGGCCAGTCATGGTTTCCCAACAGACATAATCACATATTCGTATGTCAATTTCTGAAAAAAAGAGAGTGGGGGAGAAATAGATAGAGAGACGAGATTTGTAGAATTTAGCTTTTTTTATAATTTTTTTTATAGAATTTATATTGTTGTATTAGTATCGTTCCGAAATGAGTAGATGTTTAATGACAAACAAAACAGCAGAATTCTATGGTTATAGAATCTTTTATTATAAACTAGAAATTTATTTCATCAACAATACCAATTCACGTACCAATTTGCTCGTGCTCATGTCTCAATTTCATGAAATACAAACACTTTTTTAACAGATATGGGAGGAACGTGATTCTTTGTTTTTAATATGTTGACCAGGTGAAAACAAATATGCTGCAAAGTGAACGGATTTATTAAATATCCGGAACGGGATGAAATTGCTCAATCTATGAAAGTTTTGTTTGCAAGTTTTATTAAATTTTAAACCGTTCTGAATACATGAACGCCTTTCAGCTGCATATTTTCGAATTGATTTTTCTGAATTTTCGTAAACATTTAAAAAAAAGGTGGAGGATTTTAATTATGATAAACACCATAATATATGTTAATGCTCATTTTTGTCTGTGTTCTATACATTATTTTTATTTCTATACCTTAAAAACTAAGGATGCAGCCTATTTGGTCATACCGCCAAATGTTCGGGAGAAATGAAGATATTGTACGATATTTTCAACAAACTTATTTTGCTTCATGTGATATATGACTATATGACGGGAAGTGCTGGAAATAGACAAAAATCACATACAAACAAACATTCCATTATTCAAAATGCAGCTGATGGGGAGTACTTGTATTGTGTTACTGGCAAAATTCAGTCACTTTCAATAATTTCATCGTATTTTATACAATGCAAATTTAATATGATAAAAATTTCGCAAAAATATGTTCATTATTGTTAAGGTTTTGAACGAAAAGTTGGGTTCAGCTTATTATATAAGTGGAAAAATATTGACAATAATTACTAGAACTAATCAATCGACCATTTCATTTGAAAATAGTGATCTGGAATATTTTATTGACAAAATATTTAAATCTTACAAGAGATTTAATACTTAATATTAGTTAATGAAATAATCTTCTGTCATTTATATTGCAGATATTGTATGCGGTTAAAGTATTTGTTACATAAAATATATTTATCTTTTATGTCCACCCGTTTGTATGGAACTACAGTCCAATGTTTGCTTTCTTTAAAATACAGTAAAACCTCTTTTATCCGAAACTCTTTTAACAAAGTCCAAATTAATAGTTCTTTTTTTTTTTTTTTTTTTTTTTTTTTTTTTTTTTTTTTTTTTTTTTTTTTTTTTTTTTTTTTACTATTACATTTCTTGTGTGCAAAATCCATTTCAAAAGCTATTTTTTTTTAACCATCATATTTCTTTGTGTGCAAGCTCTCCTTTCCGAACTAAGAGTACATATAATTATTTTCGATCCCCTTTCTTAGAGTTCCTTTGGATTTAACTTGAGTTCCCATAATCTACGGAGTGGAACGAAGAAAACTAACAAATTAGCAATTCTGAAGCTTTTGAATGTTTTGAAAAAGGCTTGACATGGGTGAAGCAGCAGAAAAACTGTGATACTGGTGAATTAATAATATTTAAAAACTCCGTGATAGAGCTTCAAAGCTAAGGCAATCGAAACTGCGACAAACAAAACGTTTTTTCAAAACCTTGTGATCTATGTGAAAGGTACTTCACTTCAAAATTATAATTTGGGTAATTTATTCTTGTTTCCATTTTGCTTTTGCTTTATTTGTATTAGACACTTGTTACCATAATAAGAAATATTGCATATATTTCTCCTTAATCTTAAAATGGAAGCTTTCTCGATTATCCGAAAATTTCGATTTTCCGAAAGAGATCGGTCGCAATTACTTCGGATAATCGATGGTCTACTGTAGTAAAATTTTAAAACATTTGTCATGAGTAATTTGTAAATAAAATATGCAACTGTACTATGGAAGAAAATGTGATTTTTCGAATTTTAATACGCATCCCACTGTTCCTGGACCAATATATGTATACATTATAAAAATAATTATTAAAATTTAACCAAAAAACTTTTTTTTTTTTTTTTACTGAAACTATCGTGCCAATAAGTTGCTAAGTATTGAAGTATTCCTTTAAACAATGATTTAAAATTAACAATAGTATACAGTAAAATATACTGTCTAAATATGGAAATTGTCTTATTCATCTTCACTTTCTCCTACTTGTTAAGTTACATAGATTTATTGGATATAAAACATGTCTGTTGCGAAGAAAATGAAGAAAAGGGTGTGCAAATAAGACATAATTTATTCCTACTAATATGTAGATGTTGAAACATATGATTATTAGGGCGTATCGGAAAAGTCGAAATTTCTCAAATCTTTTAGCGGTAGTGCGGAAAATTTGTGAACTCCCTTCATTAAAAAATTGCGGAATCTTAAAACGGTTGATATCTTCTGTTGCCTCAGTGGGGAGAAAGTTCCGAAAATTGGACTAAAAATGATTAAAATTCAAAAATTAATAAATAATCACAGATTTCGTCGATCGCTTTGGGGTGGTGCTTAAAAGGTACTATGTTTGAACAACAACAACCAATTTTTTTTTTTTTTTTAGAATTATAGGTTAATATGTTCTGCCGCCTCATCGGCATCGAATTTTGGAAATTTTGACGCATTTTGGTACTTTTCTGCATAACGGTTTACTGCTTGCTCAATGCACATACCAGACAGACTGGGTTTGGCACTCTTCCAAAAAAAGTGGAAGACCCCTATTTTCATCCCGAGAAACAAATCGAAGTGACCAGTAAATCACCTGACCACTTTCTTTCCTCCGGGTATGCACAGTGAGCAGGCCCTACAAGCATCTGCGAGTAGCAACCTATTTTAACTCGTTTATAGCAGTATACTTTTAATTACCGTGCTGTCTTTATAGTTGCTTGTACTGCAGTCGTTTTTAAAGGAATTTGTGTTTTTGTGCGTTTCGTCATCATTTTCTAATATGAGATATTGGTAATTATTTGAAATACCAAAATCTTCGCATTGAAAGTTTTCAAGACGACAAACATTGCAATGCTTTATTTTTGGAACACCGAAGGATTTTTTACGCATGCTTCCAACGCATGAAGACATCATAAGATGTTGCGCTCACAAGAGAGGGTTGCGAAACTGATGCGTATTGGTTGCGAAACTGTTGGAAACAAATTTCTGTGTTTTTGAGTTATTTCAGAAACTGTTGGTCTGAAGATGTAAAATTTATGCATCGATATATCCATTGCTTTAGTTTTACACACACATGTTAGTGATATGATACACGCATACCATGGAAAATATCGAACAATCATCAAAAATATAAAACGTAGACTACTCACGCAAGACTACTCTCGAAAATATTGAGAACTTTAAAATGGAAGTAAAACATTTTTTGACATATCTGCCTGTAAATGCGCAATTTTTAGGGAGTGTAACTGTTCGAAAGAAAGCAAAGTTTCTGCAAAAGATCAGGTGTTCCTCCTTGAAAGAGAACGAAAAAAATGTTCATTGGAAGTGTTGATGTTCCAAAAACAACTGCTCTAGAAACGTCTAATGCGAGAGGAACAGGATACTATTTGACCTGCAAAACAGAGATCTCCTGCTTCAAGCTATTCAGTGGAGAATGAAAGGGAAAATGAAATAGGAGATATGATAGAGATGGAGATAGGTGAAAAGGTGGGCACCAGATGTCTTATACATCGTCTCTTCAGCAGTCAACAAGGAGTGTTCAAATACGTTTAAAACTGGAAAACTTGTCAGTTGATGGTTCTTGTAGGTAAAGGATATGGTGTATCCAACATAGCCATGGCTGCAATTGCATCGAGTGTTATGCAAGATTTGGGTTTAATATCGGAATCAAATACCAGTCTCGTCACAGACAAACATAAAATATGAAGGGGAAAACGAGAATATACAAAACATTGGTCTCAAAATCAAACGGAAATCGTTCCACTCTTTCTGTCCTTCATTTTGATGGAAGACATGACAAAACTTTAACACCACAAACACTCGAGGACAAACAGTTCAAAGAACAATTGTAGAAGCGCAGAAGTGAATTGCATCGGAACCTGGTTCTACGTACAAGGGACATATTACACTAGAAAGTGGATGTAGTCTTACGTAACAAGTTCGTTATTGGATGACTTCAGCAACCTTATTGTTCTCGGGTGTAACGGCCAAACCCAGTCTGTCTGGATTATGCATTGAGCAAGCAGTAAACCGTTATGCAGAAAAGTATCAAAATGCGTCAAAATTTCCAATATTCAATGCTGATGAGGCTGCAGAAAATAAAAAAAAAATGTGTTGTTCAAACATCGTATTTTTTAAGCACTGATCCAAATCAATGATCAACGAAATCTGTAATCATTTATTAATTTTGTATTTTAATCATTTTTATTCCAATTTTCGGAATTTTTGGCCCACTGAGGCAACAGAAGATGTCAACCTATTGTTTTAAGATTCCTCAAACTTTTTAATGATGGAAGTTCACAAATTTTCCGCACTACCGCTAAAAGATTTGAGAAATTTTGATTTTTTCGATACGCCCTAATGTTTATATCTGTGGGAACATTAGAAGAATCGTGACAAAACTATGCTTTTCACGATTTAAAAAAAAATGAAAAAAGTATCTTATTTTTGAAATGCCGTACTGCACTTACTACACTATATGGCCAAAGGTGACTGATCACTTGCGATTTTAGACGTTTTCTAAAATACCTAGAAAAATGCGTGAGGAATTACGTTCAAACTCCAGGTGTGTAAACAGAATATTACAGTCATATATTTCCGATATATATTTCGACTTTTTCCCAAAACCCCATTAGGGACCGTCCACAAATTGAAAAAGAACGAGTATCTTTTGGATAACCCTGCAAAAACTAACGTAACAAAAGCGTTCAACACACTGTAGATTATGATTAAGTGCCTTATTGCAATAAACTGTGTTCATTTTTATGAGAATAGCAAGTATATTCGTAGAGAAATGTAAGTTTTTATATAAAGAGTCTAAAATTTTTCCAAGTTTTTTGCTTATAATTTGTAGACTTCTTAATATAAGAAAAAAGTTCTTTTCAGAAAATATGACAAACAACATTGTACACAATAAATATCATGCAATCAGAATTAAAAAAAATAATAAAAATTGGATGAAAAATGAGCAGGTTTACTGAAAAATGTTTCAATGCGTATGCGCGAATGTAATCAAAATATAATGCGCATAATGTATTATCTAAGTACATAGTGCAACATTTGTGAAAGTCTCAAAAACACAGCTTGAAAATTCTGAAAATTATCGTTGAAAGAATGAGCTCGAAATCCGTTGTTCCCAAAGTGAAGCAAAAAGATGAGGGCCTGTATCCAGATTCAGTAGTACGTGCAACATTCCTTTAAGACTGGACCCGCACGATCGTGCGGGTTAGGCATTAACTAAACTTCTACATTCCTGGGTTATCTATTCCATAAATGCCGGAATCGAGTGATTGTGCAGGTTAACAGAAACTATATTATATGAATTCTGTCAACAGATAGTGAATTATTAGTTACAAATTTCAGTTATATTGTTGTTTAAAAAAAACTGAAAACGCAGTCCGGTCTTAAAGGCATATTGTGTATGCTATATTGGACTAACTCATGGACTATTATTAACTAAATTATTTATTAATTTAATGAATTAACTGCGCAGCTATTTCAGAAGTAAATTTTTAATATTAATAAAAGCCATATAAATTTAAAATATTAAAGCTAATTGAAAGTCCACCTGCTGCAAAATTATTTATTTTAGTAATTAGGTTTTGTTAAAATATTACATTATTGTCATTCCTAGAACTTTTGAAAATATCAAAAAATCAATAAAATATTTCTCATTTGGGTATCGCAAACAGTCTTTAGTTCAAGTAAATGGTATTTAGAAACTATTTGAGATATTTTACTACTTGAGAGCAAATCTAAAATATTTTGTTTTCTTGACATATTTCATGTTTATATTCATAAAACTAGTCTAAATTTTTGTGAGACTCAAAGGCGATAAACTATGAAAAATTTAGTAAATTTTCCTTCTAGTTATATTGTTTATTTAGAGTAATTATTTTATACTGCAAAAATATTTAATTGCTGTTCGACAATTATGCGAAAACCATTTTCAGATCAATTCTAATATACATAAATAGTTATTTTTCCCTAATGCATAATTCTACTAAGGCATTTTTTAATTTTCTATTATGGATCATCCATTATTTACTTTATAAAAATTTTATAGTTTTTTTTTTTTTAATCTTACCTCGACCTATAACACAGGATTACTCGGTACCATTCTAGAGATACCCTTCGGCATGTTGTCACGTTGAAATTTTTTAAATTCTTAATTTAAAGGTAATTTTAAATGCAAAAATATAAGATTTGTTACATCGATTATCTTATTTTTGCGATATGTTCCATTTTATTCGATCAGTAACCTACTTATTTAAATATCATAAAATTATAATAATTTTGAGAGCTTTAACGTACTGTTGGTAGAATTCAAAGGAAATGGAAAAATGTGCAAAATACTACTTGAGGTAAATTATATTTATTGTAAACTTTATTTTTCGGCTTTTGTAAATGACTCGCATATAAGTGAACATCCCAGTTACCTTGCAGAAAATTGTCTAAAATGTCACGACTTATACGCGAGTGTATATGGTATATATATTAGCAAACATATAAGTAACCTCAGGATGTCAAATACTAAACTAGTACCGAACATAACGGTATAATATAAGCCAATAGCTAAAGGTAAGGAGGGGTGGGTGTTTTCCTCTTGATCTCACCCTTCCCCTTTATAGTGATAACAAAGACATTTTTATAGCAAAATAATAATCCGAATGATATGTAACCATAAAATATATAATGTGAACATAAAAAAGCCCACAGTCTTACTTAAAAGGCGACTATGTTATAAGTTTAAAATATACATTTTATTTTAAATGTATATTTTAAAATTGTTAGCTCATTTTCATTACTTTAGACGGTTTTCAAGTAAAACTGTGGACTTTTTTAAGTTCACATTATATATTTTATGTTGAATCAAGGTGAAAAATTGCGTTTCGTTTTACACTGGTGGTCAAAACTTAATGACAAGCAAACAATAGTATTAACGAATCTTACATAGGATTTAATATAAAAATTTTGTTGCACAGATGTATGCAGAGTATTACCAGAAGTTCTTTTTCTGAAATGTGAGTATTGTCCCAAAACATGACTGTACAAAGAAAGCAAAATACTCACAATTAACAATCAACAGTGCCATATCAATAAGGAATGTGGTCACCGTGTAATACGAGACAACTTTCAACACGGTGTGGCATACTGAGAACGACATGATTCAGGAGCTGTTGAGGCAAGTTGCCCCATTCCTCTTTCATTGCATTGATGAGGGTTTCCTTGTTTGTGGGAGAAAATTGTCGAGCAACAATACATCACCCCAAGGCGTCCCATACATTTTCAATGGGATTCAAGTGAGGGGAGCATGCTGGGCAGTCTTTGCGATGGATATCTTCGGCCTCACGTTAATCTTGTACTGACTGTGTGCGATAGCAAGTTGTGTTATCGTCCATAAAACGAAACATTTCGCCGACAGCACCTCAAAAAAGTCGAACATGTGGAAGCAGGACGATTTCAATGTACCTTCTACCGGTCATGCATCATTGGTCAAGCACATCGAGATTCGTTCGGTCATTGAACATGATGCCTGGCTACACCATGATATTTGAAGTCGCATATCGATCTCTTTCTAGAATATTTCCGCCACAGTATACAATACCAACCACGGGCCATATCAGTTTACGTCTAAAATCAGACGATAGATTGATTCTACTCTCATCTGAGAAGAGCACGGTAGACTAGTCGTCATCAGTCGGATTGCGATGCATACGGCATCACTGTAAACGGGCGCTACGTTGGCGTATCGTGAGTGGGACACACAACAACAAGCGTATAGTCCACCCTTTTTCAAACGCAACAGTTTTCCACGATATTTTTGTTCCTGTGGCAGCACAAATTTGATTTGCTAATTGACCAGCTGTGCTGCACTTTTTGACGAAATGACAATATAGCTATCTTCTTGGGACGTAGTACTGCTAGCACGACCTCCTCCCGTGCACATAGTACATACTCCACTCTTTTGGAATGTCACTCATAACCTAGAAGCAATACTGTGCGCGATGTTATATTCACGGGCAATATCTCCAACTTTGCGTCCTTCTTCCAGCTTTCCGATTATTCTACCACGAGTAATATCATCTAAATGATGCCTCGAAGACATGTTCAAAATTTCAATGTTCAGGTTTGACTCCACCTCCTTCAATTTTTACATCTGATAATAACTCGTAGTACCCACTCATTGCCTAAAATCTCTTATCTCTGCTGTCACGTGATCGAAAAAAGCGGAAGTACAAAATTTGCATAAGTTTCACAAAACAGAGTACATCCCGCACTGATGCAAATTGCATGTGCTGCTGCGGATCTATTTCTAACTGTAATCGTTTAAAATAACAGTGGTCCTTAATTTTTGTCCTCCAGTGTGTGATTTTATTTGATATGTAACCATTTTGTATCAAAATAAATGGCATAAAACATATATTTAATGCATTAAAGGAGAAAGTCCGTACCCTTTCGTGCCAGCTTCCCAGAAGTAAGAAGGTACATAAAGGTTCAAATTCGAACAAAAGAGCAGAAATCGGAAAAAATGCAAAAATACGTATTCTAAAATGATGTTTCGTCTTATAAGTAGTACAACATAAAAACATACAAAACAAAAGATATACCTTACATTTTCTTACATTTTCTTACGCGCCAGTTTAATTAAAGAAAATCCATCTTTGTGCTGCATCAAACAATTATTTCACCGTTTTATTCTTAAAACTGCACTGCCATTTATGAATAAATATTGAATAAAAATACTAAGGATATGTTTTACAATGTTTTGAAAGGATATCATAATCCCATTTGTAAAGAGAGTTTTTTTAAAGAAAGCGTCCCAAAATTAGGACGCCAGGCTTAAATATGTTAACGAAATTTTTATTATAATTATCTTCCTTTCTTGCAAAGCATGTTTAAATTAAATGTTAAATATAAATCAAAACATAAATAAAGCATCGTTTTCCATACGATTTCTGTTCAGTTGAAAGCGAAACAAATTTAATTAAATGAACAATGTTATTTAAACCAAACGTAGCTTCGACGATATATTTTCGATATGTGTTTCAGATATATTTCCAAAAGGGATTAGATGAATTTAATTTATTAATGTATAAAAAAATTCTTATACATAGTAGTAAATCGTAAAACTTTATTTTCGGAAATATTTTGTAAGTATATGTTCTGTAACAATTTTCCGATAAATCAATGTTGCTGAAGATCCTTTTTTTTAGTTTTGAAAATACCTATAAAAGAATATTAAATTTATTTATTGATAAAGTTTCAATAAAATTTATCCATTTCAACAGTAAAATTTGCATATGAAAAAGAAGAATTACGTCATATATTGAACTTGTGAACTCTTTATATTTCTTCATTTTTTACAAATTCAGCGCTAACTCAATGTCGTGTTAATTTATAATTTCGTTTATTTTAAGCTGTAGAATTATACAAATATACTCAAAAAACAGTTTATAAAATTTAAATATTTTTTATAAGACAAAAATATTTTTAATAATAAAAATGGCGATATAAAGATTGGGATTTTTTTTAAATGATTTTTATCATTTGAATTTTTTTTTAAATTCCCTCTGTTTTATCAAACACTCTTTAATTTCTTTTTTAATCTCTTCAAATTAAAAAAATCCCTGAATGATTCCTTTTAAAAGATACGTAACGTTATTTTTAAAAAAAGTCCGTGTATTTAATATTTATGAAAAGAAAGCTTGTTTTGTTCTTTTTACTAAATATTTTTAAACAGGAAATTTGTGCACTAGATTAATTTTAACACAATTATTCCAATTGGTAAATAATCATTAATAATCATCAATCATCTATAATCATTAAGGTTAGCTGGGTGAAAAAGTTCCACCAGATTCGTCCGGGATAGCTCAGATGGTAGAGCACTGGCGGCTTCAGCCAGGAGATCCCTGGTTCGAATCCTGGCCCGGACATTTTTTTTTTGCCCAGGTGGAAATTTACATCTAATAGAAAATGAGTGTTTAAAAAAATTGCAAATAAGCTATTTTGTCTCGATATACAAACGAAAGGATATGGCAATAAATGATTTTGCGCAAAAGAATTTCATGACTGATGTTTTCCGCTTAATTTTAATAGCAAATATATATATATATATATATATATATATATATTTGCTTATATATATATTTATTATTACAGTTGTGCACATAAAAACTGGTTTTAACCCCGCAGTTGCATGTCGCAAGTGCATGCCACCTGTCTCCATGGATTCAATTTCTTCTGGTTTTAGTTTGAATGTTTTTAAAGTATGTTGTTTTTGAAGTTAGTTGTTTTTAGTTATTTTTTTGTTGTCATTTGGTTTAGTTTATTTATTGTTGGATCAGTTCCGTAGTTTGGAATTTTTGGTTTGGTTTTTGGATATATATATATATATATATATATATATATTAATACTAGCTGCAATATCCGCCGTTGCCTGGGGTCAGTACACTATCGCACACTGTAAAAAAAAAAAAACGACCTGTTTTCCTGTAGGAATCGAGAAAATAGTTGCCCTTATCGTACCGGAAAAATTTCCCACCCAGCTCGGAATAAAGTCCGTAAAATCAGAATAAAATCCGTAAAATACCGTTTTATTCACTATTTCCTTTTTTTACGGATTTTATTCCGAGCTGGGTCGGAAAATGTTTCGGTACGATAAGGGCAACTATTTTTCCGATTCCTACAGGAAAACTGGTCGGATTTTTTTTTTTTTTTTTTTTTTTTTTTTTTTTTTTTTTTTTTTTTTTAACAGTGCACGCTTTTGGCATGAGGAACAGTCTCCCTCTCTCAGATATATACAGACGTATATTCCAGTAAACGTACGATGCATATAGTGTCCACGAATTCAATTAATCAATAATGCGATAAAATATTATTATAAAACACAGGTCAGAATCAAACGTCACTTATTTAGTAATAAATTTATTTTTTATTGTATAAGCATACTTATATATATATATATTTTTTTTATTTCGAGTTACTTTTTTTAAATTTCTCCTCACTGCACCTGCTTATACATTATATTTGAAGTTTTAATCTTCAGACAATAAATGGAAAAAATTTTAAGTGATCCAACTCGTGAGCACGCTAGGTACAGTCGTGGGAAAAAAAGTAAGCACCCCTACTAACTCCTCAACAAATTATCGTAGAAGAAAGTTACTCTACCGAGCGATTGGAAAGAAAGACTACTTTTAAATGATGTATATAAAATTTGCTTAGGGGGACATCTGCATATTAAAACGAACCATAACGCCATTTTTTCAATGACAATATCCAATTTTAACAAGATATTTCAAATCTTCGGTTCAAACTATACCTAGACACCAAATTTCAAGTCATTTGAATGCTAATTTTATGAATTATAAACATTCAAAATTCAGTGCATCTAATGTTAAATTACATTTTCATATTTTTATTACTATCTCCTGAAATTATACTCCTAATATGGTAATTTTTTTGTGTAGCAATAATACTAAAATACCCAAACATAAATAAGTAGAATTTGCAATTTTTATAATTTTATGATATGAATTATGTATTATGAAATTAATACTCGAAAAAATACTGAATTGCAATCTACAATTTTTTTGATGGATTTAGATTTATTAAGCTTAATTATTAAGATGGATTTAGCTTTATGGAAATCCAAAATTTCACATTTTTCTTCCGAGTAGTTTTCAATTTATGCTTAAAAGATGGCAAAATGATGGTTTAAGGGGCAGTCTATGATAGAAGTTACAACATATTTTGAAATTCCTTATGCTATCCTGTAATTCAGCAGTCTTCAATGACGCTTGAGTGGCGCTTATGATACCTTGATCAAGAAGGGAGCTCTCTCGGTCAACATTTCAGTATCTGACTTCTGTATCCTTTTTAGGCTAATTGAACAGTGAAAAGTTCATTTATGCTGTCAGAATTGTGTACTGCTATTGAAAAAAAACCAAAGTTGTAGTTCGTTTCAATATACAGATGGCCCCCTAAGCAAAATTTTTATACATAATTTAAAAGTAGACTTCATTATCAATCGTGTGGCACCTGTAAGTTTCTTCTAGGACAATATTTGCAGAGTTGGTAAGGGTTGTTTACTTTTTTTTCTGCGACTTTACATTTGGGCGTGTGAAAAGCATGTTTCCTTTAAGTTAACGCCACAATATCGGAATGTTTTGAGCTGTGCTTTGTTGATGTTCATGCTTTAAGTAAACTTTACTGGGAATCGTAATCGCTTAAATCATAAGGGCAGCCCAGTTGATATTTAAGGTATTCGCGGTATAAATGCCGTCTGACAATTATCTTTGTCAGACGTTATACTGGTTTCATGACGTCAATCTGCACTTTGTTATGCATTCATATACCATTACAAAGTTTCGGCGAATTCAAGTTTCGCGAAAATGACTGGCGAATCAACCTTCAATTTGAGGCAGTGTAACGGATTCCTGGACCATTCATTAAAAAAATGAATTTTTCGAAATAACTTGAATTTATCGTTTGAATATTCATTTTTGACTTTTAAGTTTTCCCTTTGATTTTCTCTTGATCGGTGCTACAATGTGAGTGATGAAAATGCGCCGAGCTTCTACTTATATATCATTGACGATCGAAATTTCGCACATTCACGAACATTCTATATTATTCTATATCCTTTTAGAACATTTCAGAATATTTTCGGACATTCTAGATTACTCTTGACTATTGTAGAGAGTTTTAGATCATTATGGAATATTAAAGATAATTCTAGATCGCTTTAGAAAATTTTAGATTATTATCGACCATCCTAGAACTTTCTAGATTATTTTAGAACACTTTAGATTATTCTCGAACATTTTATATTACTCTTGATTATTGTAGAGGGTTTTAGATTATTCTGGAATACTATAGATCCTCCTAGATCATGTTAGTCATTATGGATTATTCTCTAACATCCTAGAGCTTTCTACTATCTTAGAACATTTTAGATTATTCTGGAACATTTTGGCTTAAAACAATTTAGATTATTCTCGAAAATTCTAGAAGATTTTGAAACTTTTTGGAAAAATCTGGATCATTCTCGAAAATTTTGAAACTGTATAGAAAATTCCGAATACATCTCTTTCCCTCACTGACACACAAAACGACACTCAAAACATGTTAGACTCTATTCATAAAGACAATGTGTGAGAATAAGTGAGATATATCTCATTTCACATTTTTTTTTACCCACTTCTATCCACTTCTATATATTGATTTTTAAACAAAACAATTCCTTTTATATTTATAAAAAATATTGAGGTTATTATCGTTATACTGAAATATATTTTAATATTATTAAAAAAAATGTTATTTAAAAGGAGACGTAATAATTTATCTATATATATAAACTAATCTATATCTATAAACAATGACAGCATAAAAATATTGTCGATGATTTTTATAGTTTCAAACTTTGTAATACGAGTTAAATTTTAAAAAATTCAAAAATTATCTGAATAATTTCATTATGTTATAGTTTGTTTATTATTTACTAAGCAACAGCATAAAAATAAATATTACGGGATTAAAAAAACACAATTGTAAGTAACTTGAGTACAGTTTCTTCCATTTTCTCCCGTAATAAAATGGCAATTGATGTCGAAATTTTATATATTTTGGCTATAAAATTCATTTTTATGCTTCCCTTTCATTAAAGAAAAAAAAATAGTGAATTATAAAGAATATTTTACATAAACCATTCACACACTGCATTACACATTAAAGAAACTCTCAACTAAATACATAGTTCATAATTTTCAGAAAGATTGTGTACTTATAAAATATCCATCATAGAAATGACTCTATGCAACATAAGAAGCCTACAAAATATAGAGTATTGACAAACAAGTCTACAAGATTGTATCAAAGACGTCTTTTGCATATCTATATTTGAAGGGCTTACATTTTGAAAATGACATTTCTGCAGTAAAGCACAACAAAAAATTCAATGATGGAATATGGACGGGAAGTTATATCGCGTATGTCACTTTATATATTTTAAATAATTGAGATACACTTTGCTAACCGTGAGAAAAGTGATTATTTTTAACTACATGCTCATGTTTTAGAGAAAGGATAATACATTGGAGCTGAATACGAGTAGTACAAAGCAACAACATATTTTTAATGACAAGAATTTGCTGATTTGCTCCTTGGACGGTTAAACAGTCATCTAGAAGAATCCAATTATTTGCGTTTCATGGATTTAGTCTCATTTTGGCTGATGCGACTGATTTCAATAATTCGACGGAATATGTATTGGTCTTTTTTTCGTTTTTGATGTAATGACAGATATCTTGCCACACATACAGTGCGATACAAGAATCACCCCCTAATTTTAAAACTGAATAATCCATTCGTGTTTTTAAAGCATTTAAACCAAAATGAAATGATTAATGTGTATCTCAAAGCTTTTACGCACAAATTTGCAATAATATGTGATAATAATAATTCAAATTTGCAATAATATGTGACATTGCATTATCTCAAACGTTGAAAATTCTGACATGACATTAAGAGTATAATGCACTCTCATTATACTCTCACCATTTATGCTAGTTACGGAATAAAGATTAAATGTGATTGTGCATATGTTAATCCAAAGCACCGCAATTGCTTTTAACGTCGGCAACGATATGAAATTATCATGCACCAACAAAATATTGTGATTGACTCCATGGATAATATACTTGCTTTCAAATGGTAGCCCAGAAATTGCAGTGCCATGGAGATGAATGAAAGTTTTCGCACGTTATGCATTTGGTCACGTATTAAATTAATCTATGGATGAATCTATTAATTTCCGGGAAAATTCGCGTTTCTGTATATGAAGACTACAACATGTATTAATTGAAATAAATGTCACAAAAATAATTCCCCAGTTATGTACCAAAGACGATATCTGTTTGAACACTGTTTTCTTAATTTTTACTACACATTATAATGAAACTTATAAAACAGACAGCAGTGCTGCAAAATATAAATTTTGTATATTACGGGAGTTATTTATAATTTATTTCAGCCTTATTAAAAGTTACTTATTTAGCAGTGGTCGTTTTATTTGTAGAGAATTTATTCCTTGAAATCATACTGAAACACTCTTGTGATTCAACAGATTTTTTTTTAAAAATAAATGTACATTTTACAGTAAAAAATAAAAATTAAAACATAGACAAAATACAATTATCCAGTTAATCATAAAATAACTATCCAGGATTCCTTGTATTAGAAATTTTAATTTTTATCTGGAAATTTTGAATATCGAATTTCCAATTAATGGACTGTCTGTTAAAGGCACATTTTCTGTAAACAGATTAATCCTCTTTTTCAACACCAGAGATTTAGGGAACTAGAGCAAGGCAGTATAGATGTGTGAACTCTGAAACAAAAGTCAAACATATTTCTCAAGTAGCAATATGCAAACGCATTAAATTGATTATAAAAATAAATATTTGCGTAAGGAACAAGAATGTTCCAGCAAAGCATTATTGTTACAACTTTGAATAAAAAAAAATTAACGTGTTAAGCATTAGCATGCTACTAGAGTTTCTGAGATAGATTTACGAATTTTAAAAAAAGAGTAACCAGACGCCCAGGCGGACACAATGCAAATATACACTTATCATTCACTAAATTTAAATTTAAATTTATTAGATGTCGACTGATAATATAGAGACTTATAATATTTTAAGAGGTAAAATTCCAGTCGAAGAAAATCAACAATTCTAATGTTATAATTGAGTTGGTTGATATAATGTATGTTTTTAAATATACTCATTTCCATCTAAATTAATCTATGTGGAGCAACAACTCTGGTTGATGAAGAAAGCTATTTAGATGTTAATACAGTTTAGAAAATCTATTGGATTATATATTTTACTTTGTGTGTTAGAAAATAAATATTATTTACTAGTATATTCATTTTGGCTTAATTAATAAAAAATCATTATATTTTATAATTTGCTTTCATAAAAGGTCATCGTTAAACTATCGACCAACGCAATGTTCAATTATCCAACCGCTGGATATTTGAAAACAAAGTATAAATAACTACCTGTTTAACCCGTTCTATGTACTGGAATTCGAGTATTTAATTCTAAAACCAAAATTGAAAATAACTATTCGATTTAGTAAAATATTTCTCTACTGTTGCGCATTTTTTAATGAAATTTAATTTATCATTTTACTAACGCAGCATACGATAAAACGATATCTTTGGAATAAAGCAATAAATAGGATAAAAAGTTTTTTTTTATGTTTGTGATAAAATGTTTGCCTTTATTTTTTAAAAAATGTGATAATTAAGCGCAATTAAATAATCTCTAATTATTTGCATGTGAGCTAAAAGAATTATCGTAATACTCGCTGGATCTTTTCAGTATTGCAGTGTGGCGTACGTGATATGCACGAGTAATATCTCACATTGGTTAAAGAACTCGCGCGATTACGGGTTGAACATATAAAAATAATTTTATTGTGAATTTTTAATTGCTGGAAGCTGCTATAACGAAAAATGTTTAAATTTGATAGGAAAATGCTGTTAAATTGGTGGAATTTATTAATTAAAAGTTAACTATAATTTATTTCAATTCCGGATTACTTTAGTTGCCTCGACCGTGTTTTAATACACATGTACATAACATTTCACAACTCTGGCTTCCAAACTGTGGATTTGCATAGCATTACAGACAGTCAGACAGACCAATTTTCAATTTTATATATTAGATTGGCAATATCTTCAACAAAGTTTAATAAAAAATGAAAGAGATTCATTGCATAGACCGTTGAAAGTGGAATAAAATATGTGAAATTAATACAGAGGTTTGTGCAGTTACTTTAAAAAATATATTGCTGAATATAAACTTTTTCAATAAAATGTATCTGTTTATTCGTCGGATTTTAAATATACCATTTCTAGAATATATTTTAAGCAAATTCAAAGATAGTCAACAATAAGTCGTAAAAATTTAATACCAAACACAGAGAAATTCTATTTTTATGGAAATAGTATTCGTAGTGATAAAAAGTTTTTGAAATCCAATGAAATAAATTTCTTTTATTCGAACCTAACTTGTAAGACATATTTTCAATGTATGTATTTTTTAAATCCCGTTACGAAACAGATAAGAAAATTTTACATCGAATATGGATTAAAAAATAAATAAATTCTATTTTCGACAGGAAAATTTTATTACTAATAATAAAGAAAAATAATATTTCATAATCTCATTTAAAAGTGTTTCTGAGTTCCTTCATGCAAGATATGACATAGCTGCTTGACATTTGAAGTCATTAATGCTTTTCGATTTGCGTAAGAATGTTAACTGTTTATTCTTTGGTTATCCAATTTCCCGTTTCTAGTAAAGCATATTTAAATATATATATATATATATATATATATATATAGTTTATATTGCGTAGTGTGCCACATACGATTTTTTTTATTCAGATGTATTTAAAGTAGTAAAAAATTAGAAGAAAATAAATATAAATTTTCTGCTCATTTTTTATTTTGATTCATTGCCATAAAAATACATTTAGGTTTTTTTTAGCTAAGTGGGGAAAAAAATATTTCAACGTAACTGCCAACATACTTTTGACTTGCATTTTTTGTTCCAAGCACATGGGAAAGCATTGTTGTCCTGATTTGTGCCTATGTCCCTGAGAGAACAGAGTAATTCCTATATGGCACATTCAACCACGATACAATTTGGCGAATATGTAATGAACTAGTTTTAAGACACCTGTACAGATTTTAATATAAATCGTCTCAAAGATTAATTATTTAATCGTTTTTTTTCTTTTTTTTTATTTCATCCCATTTCACAAGAAATTCTATGGGAAAAATCTACCAAGACATTTGGCAGGGTACGCATAATAAATATGGCATCTTCAAATGAAGCATTAATAGTGCAAAGGCAATTTCTCCAGTTTTAAAATGGGAAGTACATCGTTCAAATCTAGCCGTTTCAATAACAGAAAATTATATTTTAAATTTCTATATATATTTTTTTGAAGTTCATTTAGTTATTCTCATCTTAAAATATTTTCAATTAATTATCGTTCATTTAAAGGGACACATAAAATATTTCGGATAAAATGCTATATCAGAAATATTGTGTATTAGATATCCATTGTGTATTAGAGACGATTGCTGTAAATACGTTTTCATTAATTTGAATGGATTTTTACGTTTAATTACACTTTCAGATACAACTTTCCTATAGACCATATACATGGGTACACAAAAGAATTCGCAAACAATACTGAGAATGAGTGTGAGTTGTTTGAAAGTATTTTCTAATTTCATGTATGCATTTTTAAGCTCAACTACATTTAGTACTCTAAAAGATTTTTTTAGCGCATGTATAGAATCATTTACCGTCTAACGGTAGAAATTGCTAAAAATGAATTTTTAACTGTGTTATTCATTTTCATGCTATACTAACTTTTAGTATAATGTGTAGAATATATATACAAATCTATAGATCATATACAAAGCTGCACAGAAGACTTGGGGTTCTTTCCCGCCTACTGGAGATAATTACAGAAATCTCGCTTTCAAATGTGTTGTGTATTTCTGAAATGTTTTCTGAGGTATTTTATTTTTACATTAGTAAACAGCGAAGATTTGTTCAAATATTTTGGAAATGTTCGAATGTGTTTCATAACTTATGCTTTACGCATGATTTGTTTTCTTGTTTTATGCATGTATTTTCTTACGCACACAACGAAAAAGGCAGATCCACTCCCTGAGACAGAGTTTGTTTTATGTTTCCCTTTGCTATTCACATCCTCACAATCGCCATAGAACTTTAGATTTTTTTTCGAGGTAAGTTTTAAATTATTTAATATTAGTTAATATTATAGGAACTAGTATAATGTAGTTTTATTTTAAAACTTAATTCAAATAAATTCCTAATGTAGTGGCAGTATTTGCATGACTTTATCACGCTCAAGTGAAGTGTTTTTAGATTGTGAACGTCCCAGTCAAGCTTATAAAAACTACTATTAAAAAACTAGCCGGATGTACCAATCCCAAAACTTTCTTCTATCTCATACATGTTAATACTTCAAAATTCGCACAAAAATCACACTGCCAAAATTAAATGACAATCTATGCATCTCATGAGGATTCTAACGATATGAAATTCCGTGCATTAGTTCTTGAGATATGACTATCGCTGAAATCGTCTAAATTCAGCAAAATGCTGCCTAGCAGCGCCACCTATTGGGTGATTTATACCAAATCCTAATCAGCAACAATTTATGTCAACGTCTGACTGAATCTGAAGTTTGGAGAAAATCCGTACATTAGTTTTTGAGATAGAGCAATAGCGAAAATCGTGAAAATTTCTGCATAGCAGCGCCACCTATTGGGTGATTAACACCAAAACCTAATTAACAACAACTTGTGTCAACATACAACTAAATCTGAAGTTAGATGAAAATTGGTCCATTAGTTCTATTGATAGAGCTATTGAGGCAATCGTGGAAAAGGCAGCAGAGAAGCGCCACCTGTTGGGCGATTTACACCAACACCTAATCAGTAGCAAGTCATATAAAGGACTAACTTAATCTGAAGTTTGATGAAAATCCGTGCGTTAGTTCTTAAGATAGAGCTATTGGGGAAATCGTGTAAATCCTGCAAAATTCATCATAACAGCACCACCTGTTGGGCGATTTACACCAAAACGTAATCATCATCAATTCATATCAAGGACTAACTAAATCTGAAGTTTGATCAAAATCCGTGCATTAGTTCTTGAGATAGAGCTATTTCGAAAGTCGTGAAAAATGCAGTATTGCAGCGCCACCTGTTGAGCGATTTACACCAAAAACTAACCAGCATCAGTTTGTATTAGGCACTAACAGAATATCAA
The DNA here is from genome assembly GCA_963932465.1 of Maratus speciosus. NCBI lineage: Eukaryota > Metazoa > Arthropoda > Arachnida > Araneae > Salticidae > Maratus > Maratus speciosus. The sequence continues at coordinate 56,304,802 of OZ010789.1, forward strand.
TTTTTATTAAATTCCGTGCATTAATTCTTGAGATAGAGCGCCCACAACATTTGTGTCACATACACACAGACAGACAGACAGACAGACTCACAGAGTCACAGACAGACATTTTGTAAAAACATGTTTTTTGGAATCTCTGACCCCTAAAACGTGTAAATCCGTCGAAAACCGGAATTCGAAAAATTTCATGAATCCAATACTTTCTTGTAAAGATGAAAGTAAAAAGTATGAAATTAATACTTTTTTTTTCATTTTTTTTCTAGAAAACTTATTTAGTATATTATAGTTTCTTTTTGATTTCAACCAAGATTTGTTGATAAGTTGTATTCTGCAATACCAATTTTAATTGCCAATCAACTTTAATCAGAATACCAATCTCTGCATATTAAGACTGCGTTATAACAACTTACAAACAACGTGGTGCAGTCTTCGATTACAATAAAGCTGTTTTATTCAAGTAAAACGCCTAAGATGAAAAAGCAGCACCGTCGACGTGCAACTGCTTAAAAGTCATAAATACTGATAAATGTCAACAGGATTATTTCTCACCAAAGCCAGTTAAAGGATTTGTCATTACAGAAGTTCGTGATGTCTGAGAGTATCTTTATTTTCCAAAACAACATACGAGAAAAATACTAAAATATAAAAGGTATAAATGGGTTTGAAATTTTCAAAAAATCCATTTATTATTTGTTTTATTTAGTAGTACAATATGCCTAGAATTATCCCAAACTTGAAAATTGACTTGAAAAATCACAATATCCCAAATTCCTAGAAAACTCCTAAACGTGAGTCCAAAACTTTCAAGTCAATCCGAGAAAAGTCTATGTGAGAGATCCTTTGGAAATACCGCTCATTAGGCTAAACAGGTAGCAAGCCACGCAGGTATATTGAGGCAGCAGCTTAGCTATTGTTTGTATGTCTCTCTTGCTCGCTCTCTTCTCTTACTTTCCAAGTGTCACTTATTTTAAATATTTTAGTCTAACCTCTTGGGTACAAATTTATGTGAAAATATTCTTGCGTTTGGTTCGGATTTAATTGCTGAAGCGGAACCCAAAATATACTCTGGATACTCTGTAAAATGTGAAAGCAGGACTCGTTCCTGAATTGGAGCCAGGTATGAATATAAAACTTGGATGAAGTAGCAAAGAGTACGCGCGGAAGGTTGGTTGGTTGATTTTGTGACGGCCGATTATCTGCACTAGGGATATAGGCCCGAGGGGGAGTGCCCTTCGTGGGGGTCTTTCTAAGGGAACCTAACCCCTATTAATGCATGGAAATCCATGGTTCGAAGAAAACCACGAAAACTCCGAACGATTAGGCCGACGGGCGCGATTGGGATCGAACCCAGCACTTCCCGTCTACCAGTTTCAAGAGCAGAAACTCTCAGCCACTGGTGGGGCCACGCGCGGAAGGAGAATGAACATCGCATACTCATAGCTGAGAAAAAAGATGAGAGTGGGACTCGAGAAGCAAGAATTCGTCTCAGGCAAGAACAAAAGGATGATCTAGACATTGCATCTGCAGCAGGATCTTTCCCTTATGGAGACGGAATCGAAGATTCTATGTAAGTATAAAATCTGTGATTATAAAATATATATGATAATCACTTATAATGAAATAAACTAAGATAAAAATGCTATAAAACTGCTAAAATAACTTTATTTAAAATAACATGTGTTTCATCTCAGAAACGGGGACATTTTCAAAATCATTCTTGATAGAAATATTTTCACAAACTCGGTAAATAATGTCACGAGACTTCATGCATAAAAAAAGTAATATAAAAATTTTGTTTTTAAAGTCAATTCCTACTTAGGCCATCAAAGAAAAATTTAATATAATCAAGCTAATATGAGTTTTTGTTGCATTAAAATATCTCAATTTGTTGATTTTCTATAATCAAGTAGGTTTACAATGGAACTATGGGAATTTGGCGAAATATTACAGATATCGCAAAGTTGGCGTCACTTTTGGCGACTCATTTTGGCCACCAAATTTGGCAATATATCGCCAAGTTGGCGACAAACTTGGCGGTATTTGGCGACAGAACAGGGTCCCCCCCCCCTTATGGTAACCCTTATTGAAAATACTTTCATTGAAATTCAATAACCAATGGCGCCCATTTTGTTTCCCATGCAAAACTACAATTAATTAATTAAAATTTAATTAATTAATTAATATTTGAAAAAACTTTATTAACATCAATTGTCATCCAGTACAAGTTTAAAAAAATTAATTTCAACCTGATAGGATGAATAATGAATATTTTATTAACGATTGAAAATTTGTACAAGATAAATATATAAATATATAAATAAATATAGGGAGAGTGTGAGCTAATAGTAGGAATTGAAAATAAAAGGAAATTGGATATATTTGTCAGCGTGGATTAAATTATACTATTGTTACTAAACCTGCATAGCATCTAATAATAATAATTATAATAAGCTATAATAAATGTAATTAATATTTATTTCCATAAGGCTTATAACCGGGCTAGTTTTTACTTTTTCGATTTTAGTTATAGTTTTTTTTTTTTTTTTTTTTTTTTTTTTTTTTTTTTTTTTTTTTTTTTTATCAGCATAGTTTGAAATTCATAACCGGTTCGAAATGGTTCCAAATCTAAAACCCAAAAAGTAAAAACAAACCCGGTTATATATCGTTTTCATCTATCGTATGGGGAAAAAAATTCAAAAATCATTAAATTCAATCATTAAATTTGGAAATATTTCCCCTAGTACATAGTTTTCTCGTTTCTTCGGGTGACTATTTTAGGCTAATTAGAAGGCACTTGGCGCGTGAGAATCGGTTATCCCTCTTTCCCTAGAAAAAGAACTGTCCTATCCTCCTCACATATTTCCTCTAACGAAGGCTCTCATGAATCACACATCGGATCGTGGACTCATCAACATGCAGCTCCCAATCGAGTGCCTTCAGCAACTTCCTAGAATTTTCATCGTCACGACTGAAGCATTCCGGCGTCTTGATAATGTCATATTGATGATGATGTCAGCTATTTAGGGAAAGTAATATAAAAAGTCCAATCAAATATTGCGAAACTCAGAAAGATACAGTGAGCTGATGAAAAATTGTAGAAAATCCCTTATAATAAAGGTACTTTTAGAAAGCAACTCACTACATTGTCCCAGCTTTTTGAAATTTTGCTATATTTGACTGAAATTTTTATATAATTGTCCGTAAATAGCTGACTACGAATTTATGAAATAAAAATTTTGGAATTTTTCACGCTCACGCAGTTAAAAGGCATTTCATACAAATGACCACATATGATCAAATATTAAATATATTCACGTTTTAATTGCCGTATACGGTTTCTCATGATTTTCGTCGTGTTTTCGGAAAGTTGTGAAATCGAAAGCGGCCTTTTACTTACCTTTAAGTTTTGAACATGAGTGTAATAATTAGAATATACATAAAATATAAGAAATTTTGTTCCTTTTGATTTCTATTATTATTTCAGATTATGTGAAATAATGGCTTTTTTCTTAAATACAAACACCAATATGAACCATTGTATTTTTAATTATAATTATATATTTATTATTAATTATAATTATATAAAAAAATTCAATTGTTGTTTATATAAATACCGAAAAATACACTGTGAAAAAATTTCAGCGAGCTGTTTGATCATTTGGCCGTTTTCAAATATAACGGTCGAATGACAAACGTAGTGTGACGAATAATGTAACAGGTATAGGATGTGGCGAGAACATTTAAAATAAAAACCAAAATCTGTTAAATGTTTTTGTTTGTTGTCAACGAACTTTTGCTACTGCAATAGCTGAAAACATAAAAGATAGAAATCTCGTTCCAGGAATTGGAACTCCTATTGAACTGAAGTTTCAAACGTTGCAACGAAATTCCCCCATTATATCGTTGTAACTACAAGCAACACCAAATTTCGTTTAACACAACATAAAATTGTTAGCAGAGTATTAAATATAGCAGTTGTGATTAATGCTGACTACACTAGTCAGTAAAGAATTATTCAGGTAAAAAGTTTTAACGTCTAATGGTATGTAAAATTTGAAGAAGATGCTCTACATTTTTAAAAATTTCATTAACATTTAAGGATTTAGTAAAACATTATAATTATGTATTTATTTAAGTATGGCGCGGCAGCGCTATACTTATTTATTTCCAGTGTCACTTCTCAATGTTAATTTAACATAGAAAAGCCTATGGAGATCGTAACTTTTTCATTTTTTCTTCCCACCTTTTTGTCCCTGATGCCACTCATTTTTTATTCTTTACTAATTCTAAGGATATTATAAATTTAAAGTGTAAAAGCATTTGCTTGACATCAGGGTCAAAACGAATGGTAAAATGCCTTTGCATATGGGTTAATTATAACCCAGAGAGAAACATGGGCCATTTTTTTTTTGCATTATTCAAATATTTTTCTTAATAATTCCAACTTTCGTTTTTTTCATTGAAAATCAACGGACATTTTTCATAAAAAATGTAACATTTTTACTTCATTGTTGCAAAAATTTCAAAAGCCGTAATAATAATTTATTTCTTTTTAGTTGAAATATTTTCACGTGAAATATTAAATTGAGCTAATTTTTTTTTTTTCAAAAATTAAAAAGGTGAATATGGTGTCATAGTGGAAATAAAAAGGAAATTTTCAGAATAAGTTTTTGCTTTGGTCAAGTTTATATTTTAGTAAAAAGTTTCCAATGGATAGCTATTTTTACACAGGTAGCGAACTTAGTGGGGAATTACATAACTTAAATTTTAAAATGTATTTTTTTTCGAGATGAGAACTATTTATACCCCAAGTTAAACTTAGGTAATAATTTTTTGATGTGTTTACACCACCCCTAGGCAGAGAATAAGGTTTAAAAATGTAAGTAAAACTTTTATTTTTTATTTTTTACTGTATCACAGCTATAATATTGTTAAATATTAGCAGTAAGGATTCAACACAATTTATATTTACATTCATAGCTTTCCTGAGTGGGAAATAGGGTATCTAAATTTAAGTGAAGTTAATTTTTTATGATTGATTATAGATTTTTTACGTTCAGATTGGAAGTTTTTGTCCAAACTACCGCAACCTGCATTACTACAGTGGTGAAACATTTTGAATTACACATTGGTAAACTGCATCCCACATTGGGATGCAATACCTCATACATCAAAGCCTGATGATGATACTCTCTATTAATTTTGAAATGCGTTCTTCTGAGTGCTTTAGTTTTTAAAAAACTTGACATATTAAACAAAAACATAATTTGAAGAACAAATTAAAAAAACAAAATTTATTTCCTTCATTGTTTAAGCCCGAGAAGGGACAGATATTAAGTTATTTCATTCAATTAATTCTTCATTTAATGTTAAATTTTTGTAACAAATTAGTTAAGCCAATTGAAGATTAAAAAATAAAAATAAAATTCATACAATATGATACATAAAACACCCTAAAAATTAGATTCCGTTCAAATGAAATCGAAATAAAACTTAGACTTTTTTTTAAGTTTTGTATTTTGCATGCGTCTTATCATTTTAGGCACAATTGTCATAAACATAATACAAAATCTGCAATGCAAATATTTTCAATTAAAAATGGAAGAAGTCTAAGATTTATTTTGATTTCATTTGAACGGAATCTAATTTTTTAGGGTGTTTTAAGTATCATATTGTATGAATTTTATTTTTATTTTTTAATCTTCAATTGGCTTAACTAATTTGTTACAAAAATTTAACATTAAATGAAGAACTAATTGAATGAAATAACTTAATATCTGTCCTTCTCGGACTTAAACAATGTCGGAAATAAATTTTGTTTTTTTAATTTGTTCTTCAAATCATGTTTTTGTTTAATTATTAATTAAAAATTGCGTAAAAAATCCATTACTTGTAGATATAAATACCTAATCATACACTGTGAAAAAATTTCAGCAAGTTGTTTAGTCATTCGACTGTTTTCAAATATAACATTCGAACACTGTTAAAAATTTGCAGCATTCTGGCAGGTCATTTGACCGTTTTTTCCGAAAACGGTTACACAACCGTAATTTTAACAATATTCTGACCATATTATTGGCCATTTTATGGTCAGAATATAGTTAAATTATGGTTATGAAACCGTTTTTTCAAAAAACGGTCGAAAGACCTGCCAGAATGCTGCAAAAGTTTTAACAGTGAATGAAAACGGCAGTGGGACAAATAATTTGATGGGTTTCAGATATGAACTTGGCATTTAACATAACACTATATACTATTAAATGTTTTTGTTTGTGGTCAACGAGCTTTTCCTGCTGCAATAGCTGCAACCATAAAATGCACTGTTAAATTTTTTGCAACATTCTGGCAGGTCATTCGACCGTTTTTTAAAAAAACGATTTCATAACCATAATTTAACTATATTCTAACCATAAGATGGCCAATAATATGGTCAGAATAGTGTTAAATTACGGTTGTTTTAACCGTTTTCGAAAAAAACGGTCAAATGACCTGCCAGAATGCTGCAAATTTTTAACAGTGTGGTGAAATCTCGTTCCATCATTTGGAGCTCATATTGAACTAAAGTTTTAAAAGTTGGAACCAGATTCCCCCATCATATCGTTGCAGCTACAGCATCACCAGAAATTCGTTGAACATAACATAAAATTATGAACAGTGGTATTGTATATAACAATTATGATAAATGTCATAATTAGTACGCTAGTCAGGGAAGAATTATTCAGGTAAAAAGTTTTAACGTGTAGGTATGTAAAATTTGAAGAAAAAGTTGCTCTCCATATTTAAAAATTTCATTCATATTGAAGGATTTAGTAAAAAATGTTAATATATCAGAAAGTAGTTACTTTTGCACCCGAAAAATGCATTTCATGAAATTCTTTTTTTTTTAATGCTGAATTCATCCCATAACGTCCCAATAGTTTTAATGACAGAAATTTTGTGATTACCCAAAGAAAATAAATGTTTCATTCTGAATTAGCGCTATGGATTCGTAATTTTTGAATAAGAAAGAAATTCCTAAAATGTACACGCACATACGCTACTGATGCTAATGGGTAAATAATATATATTGCGTTAATTTTTTAAATATACCACAAAAATGTATTTTCCCATATTATTTAAATTTGAATTCATTTTTTGACATAGCAATGTGCTTTGATACATACTTCATTTTAAAAAATGCAATACTTATCTGGAATTGAACCATCACATTTAGGATATAAAAAAAGCTATATCGCCTCATAAAAAATCATTACAGTTTATACAATTAAAGCCTTAGATTTCTTTAATTTACATTCTGTATAAAATGAATATGTTATAGAATATATAATAGTAAGGTTTTAAAGATTATGTGAAATGAATGCATAACAACGGGAATTATGTCAACAAATTAAAAGAAAATTACCTACATTTTCAAAAAAGATGTAATATGTAAACATTAAAATAAAGTTTACCTAAGAAGTAATTTTTGTTAAATAAATTTGTTAGTTGCAATTAGATCACTCTTGCACTAAACAAATGAAAAATAATTAAACTGTAATGAATGAGAAAAATAAATCAGTAGTTGTTTTTCAGGGACTTGAATCCGGTGGAAAGTAACAGTAGATTATTAAAATGAAATTATAATGAATGCAGACACATATGGCGGGAAACCAAAGGAACTATATTTTACAGACGAAACGCACATGTGTGCTAAATTTGTACTTAAGTGCTATAACGTTTTAGAACTATTTACTATTCTCATGCTTGGCTGGTTAGAATTCTGGATGTTTCAAAATTTCGGTTTGAAAGTAAAACGCGATAAAAATTATCTACAGGTCAGAGATACATGCGTTATGTAGATAAATATTCAGCATAGTACGGAAATCGACAATTCGTGTTCGAGAATGTCGACAATAGAGGGTGCTACTACAGATAATAGCATGGAATAATTTCATATTGCACAACACAAGATTTGGATCCAAAAATATTGGAGTAAACTGCATATACGCTTTTACACTTTTTTGTATACAAATATTGCATTGTGTGAGCAATATGGATTTATTCCATGGCATATCCTGCAGAACTACCCTCTTTTGTAGAGATTTTGAACTAATTTTTTGATGTAATACAAAATCCCGTAGCACGCTCTACAATTTATCTTCAAGTCACATGTCTCGCCGACACATATATCTTATTTTATTAAGTTTTACTTTCGCACCGATCTTTTGAAACACGCGGTATTTGATTCAATGATTGAACCCAGCTTTTTTTCTAGCTTAAAACGATCTTTGAAACATTACGTTTGAAACACAATCTATATCCGCTTATAAGTCATAACACCTATTCCTAATTATCTAAATAGCTACACACAAACATGAGGGCGGGTCTTAAATCACTACGGTTTCTTAAAAGTAAAATTTATATTGTATTTTCTATTTTGCATTTGTCGTAAATAAATCTTGATACGCTATATAATACCTTAGAAAAAATTAGAATAAATTCTAATTTTTAACCAAACAAAAAAGAAATCATGTAAGAATAATAAATCATCTAGAAACTGTGGAATAATTACTGTAAAAAACTGTCTATCAAAAATAGCATTCTATTAAAATCCTTTACAAGTTTTAAATTTGCAACACACATTTTAGAAATTTAAGTACCTTCTTATTCATTAAAAATGTATTGTTTTGGTGGCTTTTTATAGCACAACGATCACAGTTTAATATAAAGTTAAAAAGCATACTTAAAAAAATAGGATATCACTCGAATTATTAAAGGTTATATAATTTATTCTCCAACCTGAAATTTCCAAACTTTGATATTAAAACTTCCACTTCTCTCAAAATCTCTGTGATTTCTTTTCCGATATATAATAAATTGAAAGAATATTTATTTCAGAGACAGAAGTCATAAATATATAGGGAATTATAATAATCTTAATGCGAGTAATATCATGATATTTATTATTTTTTTAATGAGAAAGTTTTCCTTTTATATAAAACTTTGTGCTATAAAAAAGCCACCCAGGCAATTTGTTTTTAATAATTAAGAAAGTATGTTGATTTCTAAAACGCGTGTAAATAAATGAAAACTGTATTTTTTAAAAATGAATAACATTTCACATAGATAATAATTTATTAGAATTCAATGTTACTAATTAATTTTGTTAAAAATATTCTAAGGAAACAAATTATTAGTAAGCTATTGAAACCCAAATGTGATTTATTTTAAAAAATCAAATAATCGTTCTCAAAAAAACAATAATAATAACTCCTCTATGCAAAACTTTGACAAAAATGTTTTATCACTTTATTAATTTTTTTTGAGGTGCAAACGCTTTTAAAATCTCTGAAAAGAGAATTTTGCTTTATTTTGAATCTCTTGATGTTTATTCTAAATTGATAAATGGAACTTTTAATATAAAAAAAGAGTTTAATTTCTCATGAATTTAGTTGATAAATTTTCATCGTATTAATTACTAGTTGGTATTTTATATTGATAAATATTTATTTTAAACATTATCGATAAATATTTACTTTAAACATTCTTGTTGCATTTCATGAAATGTATTCAGATTTATTAAAAATAAATATAGATTTGTTTGAAAAAAAACATGTGGATATAAGTATTTTCCATAAAATAAACTTTCATTATTTAAAATAATAATATAAGGCTAAATGCGTAAATAAAATAAAATTATATATATTATTAATTGATTATATAAATCTGACTCATACATTGTTTTAAAGGAAAAAATAGAAATTTATTATCAAAACATTTTATCATACATTGGAAAAAAAAAAAAAAAAAAAAAAAAAAAAATCTCTTAAAATAACTTAGATATAAAAAAATAACTTGAAGCGCCATCTGTTGAGAATTCTATGAATAATTTATGTGATTTGGTGTTTTGGAAGATAGCATCAATAAATAAGACCGTATTTTAAATTCCCACTCTATAAGTAAGATTGATTTTTGGGTATACTACAAATATGCAACACAGGGATACAAAGGGTTAAATGATTAAACATTTTTGTTCATTGTTACGGTTTTATTTACATTTTATTTTTAGTGGAGTTATATTTCTTTAAAACCTATTTTACGTATATTTAATGCAGAAATCTTACTTGTGCAAAATACACTTTAAGAGTATAGTTTTCCTATTTTTTATAATGGGTTAATACTAGTATTTTGAAATTGAATTTGAGATCAACTTTTCGCATTACAATATAAGTATCTCGTGTATTAAGTGCATAGGGCCAACCTTATTGCCAGTCTGTGACTACATTTGTCAGAAAATAATACAACACATAATTTAAGAATAAAAATATTTTTTTTCTTTGTATTGGACATTGATAATTGCATCATTTTGATATGAATTTTATATATGTTTAAATCATTAAATATTACATGTACCTAAAATGTGTTAAAAAGTGAGAAAACAGAATAAAATTCGAATACCCTAAAATACAAATATATATATATATATATATATACACTATATTGCCATTAATGATCGGCAAATTTCAATTTTAGACATTTTGTCCAATATTTAGAAATATACTGCACAGATTCTTCTGGAATTTCAGGATTAAAAAGAACAGGTATTATCTCATATTTATCAATGTCGATTTGATAAGAAGGTCAATTAGGGGGTCAACAAAAAAAACAAAGAAAAAAATAATACTTGGGATCACCCTGTAAAATAAAATGCACGAAATGATCTATCGCTAGCGAATATAAATAAACAGACATTGTGCAATATGTGTAATATTTTGTGTAAGAATAGCACGTGTTTTTAACAGCACAATATTTTGTGTAAGAATTTTTTTAAATAAATCGCTATATCTTTATTAATATACGTGCTATTCTTACACAAAATATTACACATATTGCACAATGTCTGTTTATTTATATTTGATAACGGTAGATCATTTCGTGCATTTTATTTTACAGGGTGATCCCAAGGATTATTTTTTTCTTTGATTTTTTGTTGCCCCCCTAATTGCCCTTATCAAATCGACATTGCTAAATATGAGGTCATACCTGTTCTTTTCAATCCTGAAGAACCCGTTAAGTATATTTCTAAATATTCGACAAAATGTCGAAAATTGAAAGTTGCCGGTTATTAATGGCAATATAGTGCATATATATTGGATCTCATAAGTATAAGCTTACATGTACTAAGCAGAAAGAATACACCATTAAATGCATGATCATAAATTACTACATAACACTCTCTTTGTAGTAAAAGACTGCTTTTGTAGTCAGACATTATTAGGGCATATTCTTAATATCAACAGAATCGAAAAAATAATTAAAATATATACGCAGGAAAAGAAAATGATAAGTAAAATAACATTAATTGTATCTAATTTAATAAGTGATACTCTCTTGTAACTAATTGCAAAAATTATTTAAAATTAAGAATTTATGTCACTTTGCGTTTCGAAAAAAATCGTTCCTGAATTTTGAAATTATGTTGGAAGACTGCCAATTTGATCAACCACATGAAAGGAAATTTAATATTTTTCCTTCATCTATTGAGAACGTATGCTTCTGAAATACATGTCCTAACATTTTGTTTTGTATTTGTCATTGATAGTAGTATACTGATTTCAAAAATAATAATCGAAATCTAAACTTCTAAAAGTGTACTGCGCTTTTATAAAAGTGTACTTTTCCAGTTGTGTCCTCTTTGGACTTTTTTATAGTAAATTTCAGAATCAAAACTATTTCCGAATTAGAAAAAAAATAAATTAAAAACAGAAAAAAAAAATCTCATGAAAAACTTAAGCAAAATAAAAAAGAAAAGTGCCCAGCTAAACTGATGGCATTGAGCTCACAGGCTATTCACACTAATTGTATATCATACTCTTATTTTAAAGAATAATGCCCCTCAAAAAAAAAAAGTGAAGGGGAATTAGTCCCCATTTTCCCCTTTATACTTAACCAGTGAACCTCCAAATCTAATAAGGGAAGTTCCTTATCATAATAAACCGGTATACCAAATTTGGAGCAACTCGAATAATCCTGCAAAAAAACCATTTATCTTAATTAAGGGGGTGGACTACCCCCCCCCTCTTTATCCTTAACCAATGAATCCCCAAAACGAATCAGGGAAGCTCCTTAACATAATATACCGGTATACCAAATTTGGAGCAAAGCGAATAATTCTGCATGAAAAACCCGTTTATATAAATTAAGGGGTGTGGACTAGCCCCCCTTCACCCTTTATCCTTAACCAATGAAGCCCCCAAACTAATCAGGGAAGTTCCTTAACATAATAAACCGGTATACCAACTTCGGAGCAAATCGAATCATTCTGCATGAAAAACCCATTTATCTAATTTAAGAGGGTCGGGCTAACATCCCTTTTCCCCCTTTATCCTTAACCAATGAACCCCCAAAACTAATCAGGGAAGTTCCTTAACAGAATAAACCAGTATACCAAATTTGGAGCAAATCGAATCATTCTGCATGAGAAACCCATTTATCTGAATTAAGAGGGGTGGACTAACCCCCCTTTTCCCCCTTTATCCTTAACCAATGAACCCTCAAAACTAATGAGGTAAGTTCCTTAACATAATAAACCGGTATATCAAATTCGGAGCAAATCGAATGATTCTGCATGAAAAACCCATTTATCTGAATTAAGGGGGTGGACTAACCACCCTTTTTCCCCCTTTATCCTTAACCAATGAACCCCCAAAACTAATCAGGGAACTTCCTTAACATAATAAACCGGTATACCAAATACGGAGCAAATCGAATGATTCTGCATGAAAAACCCATTTATCTGAATTAAGGGGGGTGGACTAACCCCGTTCCCCCCCCTTTTTCCTTAACCAATGAACTCCCAAAACTAATCAGGGAAGTTCCTTTACATAGTAAACCGGTATACCAAATTCGGGGCAAATCGAATGATTCTGCATGAAAAACCCATTTATCTGAATTAAGGGGGTGGACTAACCCCCCTTTTCCCCCTTTATACTTAACCAATGAACCTCCAAAACTAATCAGTTAAGTTCCTTAACATAATAAACCGGTAAACCAAATTCGGAGCAAATCGAAACATTCTGCATGAAAAACCCATTTATCTGAATTAAGGGGGGTGGACTAACCCCGTTTTCCCCCCTCTATCCTTAACCAATGAACCCTCAAAACTAATCAGGGAAGTTCCTTAACACAATAAACCGGATATCAAATTCGTAGCAAATCGAATGATTCTGCATGAAAAACCCATTTATCTGAATTAAGGGGTTGGACTAACCACGTTTTTCCCCCTTTATCCTTAACCAATAAACTCTCAAAACTAATCAGGGAAGCGCCTTATCACAATGAACCTAGAAAATTTTTTTGAAGCAAATCGGATGTTTCTATCAAGAGTTATCGCGTTACGTACATACATACATACATACATACATACATACATACGTACATACAGAACGGGCGGGCACATTAGCTCTCAGGATTTGATAGCCTGTGAGCTAAAAACAAAAATCTGCATCCATTCAAACTGCGGAAAACATGAACTTTTAAAACATTATGAAGAAAAAAAAAAGAATTAAGATAAATATAAAAATATAGAGAAAAGTAGTATTTTATAAAACACTTTTAATAACACTCTTTCGTTTGCTTAAATCTGACAAAGTTTATATCTAGAAATGCAGCTGATAATTACTTATGAAAAAATATAATTTGAGATAAAGTGTTTTTAAAGTATCTCCCTCCTTTGAGAAGCCATTTTTCTGCAATATAAGAACATACTTTGTATTTCCTATTAATTGCCATCAATGGTAGCATTTTGACATAGAATGCCGATATCAATCTATAAAAGCTTGACTCACTGTTTTGTACAGTGGAGGAAAATTGGCGCAGAGGAGTAGCCCACTGACACCACTAAATTTTAGTAGTATTTTTCGCCTTATCTAATGACAAAATTTCTGCGTTTTTATTAAGCTGAAGAATACTATAAAAATTTAGTGGTGTCAATAGGCTCCTCCTCTGCGCCAATTTTCCACCACTGTTTTGTAGAAAATAGTTTTCTCTATATAATTACAAAGTGCTCTCTACAGAATTATAACCTGAGTTACTACCATGCATTCTGTTGTAGTTATCTAGTTGCGTTTGCTTGGTATTTTGCGATAAAAATTTGTAGACACATTTTATACATATTAGATATAAGAAATATTTATTTTAAAATTTAAGCAATTGTCATTAGAATAAAATTTAAAATTCAAAATAAATAAAGAAAGATAAAAACCTGACTTGCATTACGTGATTGATATGCATTTAAAATATAAATGAATCTTTAAAAAAGCTTTTGTGGCTATTTCAAGATTTTACTTTTGTATTTTTTTTTTTTTTTTTTTTGATCGACTATCCTTCATCAACGGAAGTTCTCAAAATAACTGTAACTGTTTACGAAAGATGTTTTATCCACATATTTACCGTAGTTATACATGTGTTAAAATTTATTCTCTTCTTATAGTAGGGTAATTCCGGGATTTACGCAGCACATTTTTTTGAATCTGTATATAAAGTCCTATGGTGGACATAAAATAAAAAAGCATGCTGCGCTATTTAATGTTAAATATACAACGCGTGTATTGCGACAAAAAGAAAAAAAAAATTATTAATATTTTTTAACATTTTTTTTCTAAAACATTACACTGCGGCGCGTCACCCGTACATTCAGGCTGAGACGCCCGACTTGTACGGTAGTTATGCCGCGCTTGTAATAAAAACAGAATGAAATTAAAAAAAAAAAAAAAAATATTTAAAAAATATTCACATCTGGACCATAATTAACGTTGCAATGACAAAATGAAACTAAATGTGCACAATGAAACGCATTAGTAGATTCAAATTAATACCGTAATTTCCGGCGTATAATCCGCGGATCAAGCAATCATTTTTCGACCCAGAAATTAAAAAAAAATAAAATGTAACTTTTTAAATCGCGGTAAGTATTTGGCTTCAATGACGAAATAAAATTGCTGTTTCTAAAGAGAATTGTTTAATCCGCGGATTATACGCCGGAAATTACGGTAATTGTTGCCTACTTTCACTATTAAAATTATCGACTTAACTTTTTTTACATTAAATTTTAATTGTTAGTTCAGCAATAACGTAACATCAATGTATTAGAAAGACAAAAGAAAAAAAGTAAAATTGTGTTTGCATAACTTATTTGTTACCCTTTCGGGACCGATTGCTTTTACACAAATTTTATTCGGTTGGCACCACTTTTTTTAAAAAAAAAAGTTACCTTTACTCAAATAGTCATGAAAATGCTCTAATTAAACAAATCAAATATTACTTTTCTTTTTTACTGGTGCCAGAAGCAAATTTTGTCAGCTCTTTATGAAGGTGCTTATATGCACCTATGGTCCCGAATGGGTTAATAAACCTGTTTTTCGACTATAATCTACAAAAAAAGTGTCAAAAATGTACAGTCTTTATGTAACTACATTTAAACACATGATGCAACGAAGCCAATTACACTTCCTCTTTTTTGGAGTAGTTTGTAAATTACGTCTGCGTTACGCGTAATCCAATTTTTCATTATTATATCTTGACTTGCATCTTTCTTGCCCCTCTTACTTTTTATTTTCCCCTTTTTCGCCTTTGGTTTTAGTAAACTTGATAACATGGTTAGTCTGCGCAAAAAGAAAAGGAAAAGTTAATAACACTTAATCACCCCGTACAAAAGAAACTGCGGCGTGTATACCGGTATAGCAGTGCAGCATGTATCCCATTTTGCATGATGCAGACGACGGCCATCACAGTTACCTGCCATCGCTAAGGGGAATGGCGTAACCATAGACACAATATTCTATACAAAAGTTACATTTAGTTTTGACTTCGAAATTATGCAAGCATTTAGTAATTAGTGTATGAAAATTATTCAAACATAACGTGTTTAAAAGTTTGGACAATGAAATCATGCACTTACGTCAAATTAAGGATTGTACTTCTACAAGTAAGCATCGAAATGGGATTCACGCTATACACGGATTAAAATAATCTCATTGTGCACCTATACTCTGCGTTTGACGACCACCTATCGATAATTACAAGAAATAAAAAGGGTGCGGCATCTATCCCGTATGCGGCGACTCTCCCGGAGTTACCCTACTGATATTTACAATAAAATCATTTTAAATAATAAAATGTAAGATAGCAATGATTATATTTTATTACAGAAAATGTACCATTTATTTAAAAATTTTTCAGGTCATCGAGTTTTAATTGTGCTCTTAAACAGTAAGAATCAAAAACATAAAATATCCATCGGTTCCATATTTAATTTTTGAAAATGAAAATAAATGTAATCAAAAGAAGTCTGAAAAAAATATATAAAGCAGAAATTATTCATAGAATAATTTTTAAAGTATGAATTGAATGCTTAAAAGGGTGGATCGAAAAGTATCCGAATTTTTTTTTTTTTTAGAAATTACTTTTGTCTCGGGGTGCAAAAGTTGCCTTTATGTATTATAGTTTACACCAAATTTTTCATTGAAATCCATTCATATCTTCCAGTGCCCCAAGCGGCCTAAAAATAGTTAAAAATTATAATTTTTACAAAAATTTATATATATATATTTTATTTTTTAGGGTTTCGTACTTAAAAAGTAAAAACGGAACCATTATAAGATCACCCCTGTGTCTGTCTGTCTGTCACAGCCATTTTACTCGTAAACTATGGAACGTGGAAAGTTCAAATTCGGGGAAGTAATAAAGACCATTGACCCACATTTTTTGAGATTAATAAACATTCATAAACATATTTAGTAAAAAAGTAGAGGGCTAATTATGCTACTTGAAAAAACAAATCTTTTCTTTGCATATCATGTGAGGTATCCTGTGAAAGCTTTTGTAACGCTGAACTCAAAAATATATTCCTTTTAATTTTAGGTATTATATTTTCAAAGATATTGTTGAAAATGTAGCGCAAAAATATGTCCCCCCCCCCCATCTAATTCCGAAACTAAAATTCTGAAACAAATAGAGGTAGTAGACGTTAATCTAAACCTTGCCGGAAAATAATAGCGATTACCCTAGGTCACATATTTTTTGAGTAATTAGCATTTTTCTGTTATACACAAATTTCGATTTACGGGCCTTCAGAAAAATTGTTGAGCATCGCTTAATATACCTATCGTAAACTATGGAACGTGGAAAGTTCAAATTCGGGGAAGTAATAAAGACCATTGACCCACATTTTTTGAGATTAATAAACATTCATAAACATATTTAGTAAAAAAGTAGAGGGCTAATTATGCTACTTGAAAAAACAAATCTTTTCTTTGCATATCATGTGAGGTATCCTGTGAAAGCTTTTGTAACGCTGAACTCAAAAATATATTCCTTTTAATTTTAGGTATTATATTTTCAAAGATATTGTTGAAAATGTAGCGCAAAAATATGTCCCCCCCCCCCATCTAATTCCGAAACTAAAATTCTGAAACAAATAGAGGTAGTAGACGTTAATCTAAACCTTGCCGGAAAATAATAGCGATTACCCTAGGTCACATATTTTTTGAGTAATTAGCATTTTTCTGTTATACACAAATTTCGATTTACGGGCCTTCAGAAAAATTGTTGAGCATCGCTTAATATACCTATCGTAAACTATGGAACGTGGAAAGTTCAAATTCGGGGAAGTAATAAAGACCATTGACCCACATTTTTTGAGATTAATAAACATTCATAAACATATTTAGTAAAAAAGTAGAGGGCTAATTATGCTACTTGAAAAAACAAATCTTTTCTTTGCATATCATGTGAGGTATCCTGTGAAAGCTTTTGTAACGCTGAACTCAAAAATATATTCCTTTTAATTTTAGGTATTATATTTTCAAAGATATTGTTGAAAATGTAGCGCAAAAATATGTCCCCCCCCCCCCATCTAATTGCGAAACTAAAATTCTGAAACAAATAGAGGTAGTAGACGTTAATCTAAACCTTGCCGGAAAATAATAGCGATTACCCTAGGTCACATATTTTTTGAGTAATTAGCATTTTTCTGTTATACACAAATTTCGATTTACGGGCCTTCAGAAAAATTGTTGAGCATCGCTTAATATACCTATCGTTGCAGAAGAATAAAAGCATTGTTGATAATGATTTTTCGAAAAAAAAATCAACGGTAATTAGCCGAGATATTAACCCTTAAAGATACGGTCAAATTGGACATACACAAGGATAGGGGCGGCGTACTCTATGCCTAGTTAACAACTTTTAATGATATATATGTGTAATGTAATGTCCAGTAACAGTATAAAAGCAATAAACGTCTAATTGTTAAAAACATACTAATTTAAGGTGTCTCGGGATTCTAAAAAGTGGAAAAAATGAAAAAAAGACCATTTTCAACATTTAATGTCTTAAAATGTATATGATTTTAAAACACAATTTTAATTGGTATAAAAACATTGCAAGATACAGAATTAGTATTTATAGGGGGCTCGAAACTGTTAGACATTTGTCAAACAAAAAATTGGCATAACAGTTTACGCGCAGGATTACAAAATAAATATTGCAACTAGAATGAAAATTTTGGTGCTTACTTATACTTCAGATTGTATTAATTTCCCTGAACTTAAACAAATTTGTATTTAAAGAATTTTTATAATTTTAATACAATGTTGCATTTAGCTAATACAAAATTTTGAAAATTTCGACAGTAAAAGCACCTAAAAAAATATTTTTTTGAACATTAGAAAGGGAATTTTAGGTTCCGTTTATACAGAATAACATGAAATATATGCTTTGGAAATTCCATTAAAAAATATCCAGAAGTATTTGAGGTATTCTGCGAGTTATGCCCAAAAAACGCCATTTGGAAAATAATGACTTTAAAGTTTCGGAACCGCCGCTTCAGCTATTGCGCGGGTATAATTCTAAAGGCCAAACATCAGTTTTAATGGGAATTTCAAGGAAACAATTATATCAAAATATTCAGAAAAGATAGGAGTTTAACATCTAAAAAAATTAAAATTTCGTAGCTAGTATATTTTGAATCTTTAAGAGTCCTGCGACCATTCAATCCTTTCCGAAATGGAGTAATTCTATTTATAAACTTATGAAATAAGGAACTGACCAGAATTTATAAACGAAAAGATTATTATTAGAAAGTGCGAACTTGCTTATTTTCTCGTACATAATAAAATGAAAATTTTAATTAAATATCTTTGGTGCCGTTTGTCTGTTTTGGAATTAAAATTAGGTGTCCGTCTTTTAAGGGCATCGCCCTCGGAAGATTTAATTAGAATGAATCGCATAAATACTGTGGGATTCACGATAGTTTGCATTGATTGTATCTCTCAATTCGCCTCGAGTGACTTTAAAAATTAATTAAACACCTATCTGGGAAAACGCGGCACTGCAAGGCGGCGTTGCAACTTTGAAACCTCAATTCGAAGCGCGCTTAGCATAATGCAAATTTAAAATTTGAACAAAGGTTTTTTTTTTCGCTACACTGTATAAATAAAGGTTATTACTACGCTGAATTTAGTTGCATGAAATGTCAAATGAAGTTTAACTATGCACTGCTTTTATTGTCAGTACCGAATTAAGTTCATCATAAACAGATTAGGATAATATTAATAGAACAGTTATACGAATAGCTATATGTGATATTATTTAGGTTCCATATCTCTTTGAACTTTCATGGTATGCCCATTTACACTTTCCTAATATATACAGTTATACTCAAACCTACGTTGTATAGTTTTTTTCAAAGTCTTAATATTCTTCTAGCGACTTTTTTTTTTTTTTTTTTTTTTTTTTTTTTTTTTTTTTTTAATAATAATACAATTAAAAATTCATATTTTTATTCCATGGAACCCTCTGTGCGCGAGTAGTGCTCGCACTTGACCGTTTATTTATTTTAAAATATAGTTTTGGAGCGTGGTGCGAAAGTTGACTTTTATGTATATTAGTTTGCATGTTTTTTAAATCGAAATCCATTCATATCTTCCGGTGCCCCAGGCACCCCAAAAATAGTTAATAAATGAAAATTTTATGAAACTTTATATTTTAATTTATTTCATTTTATTTATTTACTTATTTATTTTAAATTGCATTTAGCGCCTGGTAGGAAAGTTATGTATTGGGTGTACTACATAATCGTATAATTTAGATAATTATCTAAATCCATTCATATCGTCTGGTGTCCCAAGTATAGTTAAGGAATGTGATTTTTAAGAAAATGTATTATAAAATTTTAATTTACGAAAATTGTTTACAAATCTGACAAAGTGTTTAGTTAATAAAGAACAAACTTATAAATAATACTAATTTTATAATAATGCATGAAATATAAATTTAAAACTATGAGCACTAAACCATACAAATTATAAAAATTAAACTTATTTCTGGTGTTCCTCTATTTTCATTTGTAACACAAATTTGTTTTCGTATTGCTGAAGACCTGATACGCTCTTTGTTATCTGAAAGCATTGACAATTTAAAATGTTCATGATGACAAAAGAAGTTATATCGTTGAACAACAGCGCCTACTATCTTTCTTAGATTAGGTTCGAAATATCTAGAAAACGCGAGACGATTCCAAATATGCCGCGCTCCTTTAGTTATGAAGGGTTTGTTTTGATATGGTACCATACAGGGACCTATATAGTATGTAATATAGTAATAATATAATATAGTAAATATATAGTAACAATGATAATAAAACTACATAATATAGTAAGAATAATGCGATTCTCAAATCGATTTTATGTGGCCACATACACGCTTAAAATTCTACTTGTAGTTGTCAGCCATCTTGAGTGATCAACTGGACCAGGCTTTTTAAATGCCAGGTCAGAACAACATTCACCAGGTGATATTTCTATGCAGATATCATATAAATATTACTGGTCATTTCTGAGAACCATTCTATGATATCTGGCAAATTCTCCACACTTATTGAAGAAAAGGAAGCTACAGATAGTTCCTCGCACATTTTAATTGCTGTACCAATTGGACCACAAAAGGCTGTAGAACCAATTGTTGCACCATATAAAGAATTCGGTAAATGTCGTAAAGGCAACTCATTTATATAAAGCAAACAAATGGCTACAGAAACAGTCTATTGACTTCAGCTCCATCAGGCTAATAACTTAGCCTGATGATGGGCTTTGTGCCCAATATTTTCATTTGTTCCGTCGCATCCAATTATTGTACTACCATATAATTGTATGTTATTTGATAAAAAAATTATTGCTTTTTTATGACTTTAGCTTCTCCAGTTGGAACTGAAACGTGTCCAGTATACTGAGAGTAAGGTTTCTTTACAAGAGTATAATGTTCCTCATTTGTGGTTTTTGTGTAGAATTGCGTGCCCTTCATCACATGCATTTTTTGTGGTCTTTTCTATCTAGTATTTAAAAGAAATTACACATTAAATAATAAAATATAAACATTTTTTCATCTTATAAAGAGATTACTTTTTACGCTATACAAATAACTCTTTAACTCTTATTTTTTGTTCAAAATTTGCATAAAAATGGACTTTCGACAAATATTTAAGTGTCTTTGGACACCGGAAGAAATTTATCGAATTTCAAAATTTTTGCATGTATTCTAGTATGTTTAAAAGACAACTTTTGCACACCGCGCAAAATATAATTTATTTAAAAAAATTTAATTTTTCATAAAACGTTCAATTT
The DNA here is from genome assembly GCA_963932465.1 of Maratus speciosus. Classification (NCBI taxonomy): domain Eukaryota; kingdom Metazoa; phylum Arthropoda; class Arachnida; order Araneae; family Salticidae; genus Maratus; species Maratus speciosus. The sequence continues at coordinate 56,326,461 of OZ010789.1, forward strand.
TTAACTACATTTGGGGCGCTTGAGGCGCTTGGGGCACTGGAAGATATGAATGGATTTCATTAAAAAAAATATGTAAACTAATATACATAAAAAACAACTTTCGCACCCCGCGCCAAAAGCAATTAATTAAAAAAAAAACGCACAAAAATTGTACATTTTCATAAACATTTCAACACCTCGCGCCGATTCGATTATCCACATATCGATTTTTCGATCCACCCCAATGCTTAACCTTACATAAGTAGCAAACTTCACGATAGTACAATTCCATAAGGTAAATTAATATTTTAATAGGCATTGAAAAAGCGGTAATTTATTTTGGTGTTATTTAAAATCTGCTGAAAATGATTGTAAAGTACTTTACAATCGATCAACAATACTTTACAAAAATACTTTAAAATTACATTACTCATTATATATCAAACATTTTTTGGCGGGAACGAACATGGCAAATTATACGATTTATATGAAATATTGTTGAATTATCGAGGTTATATCTTTCGAGATTATATCAGAGCCATCATATTAGAAGGCTTTTATCCGTTACGGAAATTTACTTTGGGTGTGACATTGTGACGTTATCATCACATTATATACGACAAGTATTATAATTTGTCAACGATGTTATCATCTATTATCGTCATATATGTTTATATATTTATTTTTTGCATATTAATGTCCAGATGTGTTTTCACTATTATGTAAGTTGATTAATTTGCTATTTACTGCTATATGGAAAAATGTACACTTAAATATATCGGTATCATATGAATGCAACACCATCGACTGTATAGTATCGTATTCTTTTATTAAAAATTTCCCTTTAATTAAAATTTAATTGAACTATGTATAAAATGATTATTAACATTCAATAAATTAAAATTTTAAATATGATTTATGAATTTAAATATTGTAAATTCCAATTTACATGTAATTAAATCATAAAGATTTTTTAGTGCATTCTTTGTTTCGTAAACGATTCCACTTGAGATCTATCCATTGTTAAACACATAAAGCGCGAGATTATTTAAATTGCGTGAATATAAAATTAAAACATACGAGATGTGGCTATTAAATAACCTTAAATTGACGCCATAAATCTTTTTATTCGTCACCAATTACATAGGAAGCTGTATCACCTTCAATATACTCTCATTTGCGGTCCCTCATCCACGCGATCCGAATTATACACTTTCTCCAAGCTTTGCAGGAATGATCTCCTGCGTCAGCTGTGGAGAGTCACTGCCGATTTCGCTTTGACGGATTCGATTCTCTCAAAGCTTGCCTCCTTACGCCCTGATTTGAAAGTTTGAAACAAATAGGAATCACAGGGGCATACCTTGGATAGTACGGTGAATAAACCAACACGGTGTGGTGTACGTTCTCCATAACACTTTCTCGAACAGGGCGGAATGTTCTAGCGCATTGTCCTGGTGACGAATCCCTAAATTTTCATGCTGAATGTTTCATGCAAAATAGGACGAATGCTTTCTTTGTCCATTCCTGTCAACTCAGCAACATCTCTGATACTCAAAAAACAATTTTCGCAGATCAACTGACTAATTTTTTGCATATGTTATGAAGCGCATTGTAACCCGAGGAGCGCATCTTCTTCCTTCGTTTCTCGTCCCACTTTTATCCTTTTAAGCTGCTCAAAAAACTTGAGTGCGAGATACCCATCCATTCCCATATACTTATTTTGAAATAGCAGAAACTCCTATGGCATTTCTGTCACAAAACTGAATTAAAAACTTGGGTGAATTCGTCGTTCCATCCGAAAACTTATCACTTAGTAATTGGTGCACGGTTCAGTCCGAACAAATACTACAGCCAAACTAAGCTACACATGACCTTGACGATCAAGCATATTATGTGGAAATACTGCATAACAGAGTCGAGGAAATTTCGACAGCACCGGGCATGCTCTTTACATGTGGCAGCACTTGTCCGTTTATCTAATTGCCACCACCTGTATTTACAAATTAAAAAAAAAACACTAATATATATATATATATATATATATTTTTTTTTTATCTGAAGATTTGTTTCTCGAACAAACCTGTTAAAATCTTATCTTTTATATAGAATGCATAAACTATTCATTTTTTTTAAATAAAATATATTGCGTAAATAAAATCAGACAAAATAACAGTTTCGAAGTATTTTTTCATTATAATATTTATGAACAGTGTCAATCAGTCTTCTTTTTAAATGTATAAAAAATAAATATTCAAAGAGTATGTGGATATTTAAAACACATTGAAAAACGTAATATTCCATTAAATGCAGTAGTATATATTTTTTGTATTTAACTGAAAAACTGTATTTGATGTAAATACAATTTCAGCGGCAATGAATATTTCAACTTTGTCCCGTTCCCACAGGCAAACATACAGAACATTCCCTCCTTCTAATAATTTATCATGTGAAATTTGTCCAAAGATTAAAAAAGTTTCTTAAAAAATATATCATTTCCTGTCTTACGTACAGATATTAAATGTTAAGCAACTCTTTTCCTAAAGAAGTTTGGTATGCTTTTTATAAATAAGATTTTGTTTTAGAAGCAAATGACGGAGTCTGTAGTCTCTCTTTCAGTGCCGTTTTTTAATGAACAAGAATCTTAGAAATCCTTGAGAATTAGAATTTTTAGTTACATACAAAATGATGTTTATAATGTTTCCAACACGAAATTTTTATTTTGTTTTCTACACTTAAAGCATTTTCCTATTTTTACGGACATTATATGTTGGATTTCTAATTAAAAAAAAAGATTAAAATGTGATATTCGAAAGTTTTAAAATAGGAGATAACTACTGGGAATTCACTTTAATTTACATTTGCATTTAATTTACATTGAAATTTAATTTACACAATCACACACACTTTAATTTTACTGGAAATATCAACAGCATTAAAACTTGGGTGTTGAAATATGTCAAGTGGTATTTGTGTACCTATATACATTTGACAAAATTATACTGATATGTATATGTTTAATTAAATATTACTAATTAAATAACGATAAGTGGAAAACTTATTCCTGTACCACATTATGTAAATGTGAGACTTGAGTTAATAAGAAAATATTCATTGCAACTCATTACCTAACAGTCATCTTTAAAAATAAATATACATTGCAGCCTACTTGGGATCTCCATTTATCAATTATCATGCAGTGAAAGAAGTTTTAAAATCTGTTCAATAATAACAAAGTCTATTTCCTAGAAACAAGCAATTGTTATTATTTTTTTTTTTTACAAAATTACGATAACTTGGATCAGAATAAATATTAAAATACTGTTAAGTAAAAATTTGGAAAAAGCTTATTTATTATATTTAACCGTCCAATTACACGACAAACGCCTACATATGCAATATATCATTACTGAGTTGTCGATCATATATTTATATCACTGTTATTTTAACCCATTAAAATAGCAATTGGTACCGTTGTCATATTTCTCTGTTATCACAATTTTAATTGATTAGAGAGCTAACCCTACGATTTCACTTACTGTTAAAAAAAATTTGAATCTAAAATTGGCATGAAAAATGATTGATTTGTATTGTTATTTCATTTTTCAATGTTTTAGAATAAAAAAAAAAACCCTGTGAAGTGCGCATCTGCGTCTTAGAAGTTGCATCAGTGACAAATCTTAACACTAGAACGGCGGGAAAATCTTACCTACTGGAACGGCGGGAAGGTGTCATTTTGACCCCTCGATGAAACTACTGAAATAACAACGCTAAAACAATTTTAAATGCCATACATTGGCACAAATATGTAATTTACGTGTATTTCATAATTTATATTTAATATTACTCGATAATTTATTGAATTTTTAAAGTACTGTATATGTAACGCCAACAGGGCGATTAATTGGATCATACTACGACTACTCAAAAAACTCATTAATTTGATATAAAAATCGATTTAAAATTAATGTTTTCACAAACTAATGTTAATTAAATAAAACACAATTTATAAAATAATATATATTTATATTTTCATCTACTTACTCGCCGAATGATTCACTCTCTAAATCCATAAATGAGAAATATGTTCTGTTGTTTTCATTATTTCATTATAAGTGTAGCTGAATGGTTAATATGTTAAGCATTCTCTTTCAATTTTATTTAATGCTTATAGTACTCCAAATTGTACACACGTATTAGGAATTAATTCAGTTGTAACAAAAAAAAAAAAGAAGTAATTTTTCCAGTACATTTTACTCCAAATTGTTCACACGTATTAGGAATTAATTCAGTTGTTCAGTTGTAACAAAAAAAAAAAAAAAAAAAAAGCAATTTTTCCAGTACACAACTTTGAAACATGGTGTGCAAAATTCTTGAGATTTGTTGCCATTGCATGTCTGTACTTGACATTTTTTCTCTTGATATCTATTTTATTTTCGTGGTTTTTTTTTTTTTTTTTTTTTTTTTTTTTTCTGAAGACTCAGGAAAGATCTTTGGGAGATTTGAAACCATAAGATCCATTCTGAACACATCTCCTAAATTTAATAGAAAATCTCTTCTACTGATAGGCTTGCCTGTTACACTTTCATATATTATCCAGGCGTTTAAAATTATCCAGGCATTTAAAGCTGCATGATCCAAAATATTGAAAAAGATATGTACAGGCCATCGTCCAGAAGCCGATTTCACGGAGTATTTTCGGCACATCTGATCATGGATATCCATACCATACTTCGTTGCATTGTAATATTCTATTGAATCGTTCAACTTCTTGAGACCGTCTTCAGTTTTTACAGTAGAATGTAGTGAGCTCAGTAGAAAAACACATTTCTTTCTTTTGGCTTGATAGATGATGGTAAGTGTCATATTATCACATTCCACTATCTTCGATGAATAAAGAGTACTGCGCATATTTTTCAGTGATATAGGAATTTCTCTTCGGTTCTTTTTCATTGTGCAACCAAAGTTGTATTTTTAGCTTTTAACATTTCTGCTAATTTGATGTTAGTAAAATAGCTATCTGTCGTAATATTCCTCCCTTCGTTTAGATGGGGATCTGTTAGTTTCATGACAACATTTTCCGATAAATTAATTAAGGATTTGCTGTTTCATCCTTTTCCAGATAAATAAATTCATCCAAGAGGTTTTTAGTATCAACGTCAACAGATCACCAAAATTTTATTCCATATTTATCCGATTTATTTGGCAAATATTGCGTAAATTTATATCTATCCTGAGATGCGAACAATTGTTCATCAACTGTAATGTTTTGTCCTGGTCGGTAGCATGTTTTGCAATTTTCAATAAATTTATTCCACATTTTAGATGCAAGAGCAAATTTATCAGTCTGTAGTCTGCTAGATCCTGTTGTCTTTTCATCAAACCTAAAAAATATTTTTCTTTCTTTGAATCTATCTCTTGAGATAGTTTATTTGCAAAATAGTATTCCTCATGCCTTGGACGACAATGAATATAAATCTAAACCATTTTTTTTATTGCTCCTCGAACATATAGTATAGCAACAAAAGCAGCATCGAGTACAAAGAGTATTTTACTAATGGGGTCAAAATGACCCCCGTCCGCCTTTCTAGGAATACAAGTCGATATTTCAAAAACTAACAAATCTAGAAAGCTGAATTTTTTTTTAGAAATATATGTTATCTATTTAGGAAAAGTCAAAAAATTTCAAACGATTTCGCCCAAGCAAACAAAAGTAATCAACGGACGAAAGTACTCAGGTGTCAAAATGACCCCTACCGCCGTTCTAGTGTTAAGACAGTTTCAGAGAAATTACAGTAAACACAAAAACTTTTTTTTTTACTCAAATTCCAACCATTTGAAAATCGCATTATTAAAAACTTTTCTTTCGGAGAAGCACAATCAATAGGAAGCTTAGTTTTTTAAAGTATTCCATTCGTTTAAATCTTGAATATTTGAACGAACTTTTTCACTTACCATTTACGCAACCGTCCCATTACACGACAAACGCCTAAATATGCAATGTATCCTTACTGATTTGTTGATCATATTTTTTATCACTGTTATTTTAACCCATTAAAATAGCTATTGGTACCGTTACCATATTTCTACATTATCACAATTTTAATTGATTGGAGAGCTAGCCGTACATTTTCACATGCTGTTCAAAAAATTTGAATCTAAAATTGGCATGAGAAATGATTGATAAACATATATAAGATACACAAAATGTAAAAACATTGCTTACAGGTGTCAAGTATGATAAAATCCTCAAAAAAAAAAAAAAAAGATAAATAAATAAAAATAAATAAAAAAACATTAAAGTCATTTAAAATTCATAACGTTTTCGACCGACACTTACTCGGTCATTCTCAGTGAAAAACTCACAGCTGTTCTGTCTCCGCGTCTCTAGCCTTGTCCGGAACAGACCATTTCATCTCAAGGGTGGATTGGAAAATAAGGGGGGGGGGGCACAAATGCTATTTTTTTGTCGAAAAGTACAGGTTTATTACGAACTTTTTTACTTACCATTCACGCCTTAAAAGTAATCACCATATTAAATTTCATATATTTAGCATTTACGGAATAAAATAAATATGAATTTTAGAAAGTTTTCTACACTTTTCCCTGAGGTTAGTGTACGAAGAGAAAAAAATATACTTGTTATTTTTAATCAGAGACTGAATTGATTTTTATGAAGGACGATTTAAAATCGTTTCAGCAGTTCCTATTTAACTCTTATTTTAGAACTTTCCCGCTTTTTTAACACTTTTGAAATTCTAAATTTTAAAACAAATTCTGACTGTGCATGTATGTCTTAAAATAACTACAATGCCAAATTTTACGTTTCCATTCCTAAGAGTTCTAAAAAATCGTGATTTAGAACGCTTGAAGAAAGTTTTACGTACATTTTATGCTTTTTAATTTCGATAATTTTAGAACCGTTCGTAGCAAGCATTTACATCTTAAAAGTCATGTCAAAGTTCCTTTTCAACATATCCAAAGGAACCGGAAATTCAGATATCTTCCTGCTGCTCAACGTCTTTGAGGTCCGTTGCACAGAATTAAACGCACACTCCACAGTAAAACAGACATGTTTCTTAATTTAAAAGAATGCATTAGAATCACGAACGAAAATATACAATAACCTTTAACGAGATACACAAGATTCCGAAAAGCCTTCATTTATCTTTAGAAACCTTTCAAAAGCATTTATATATTTGAAATAGGTGCGCAGCAATTATTGCTGCGTGACTACGGACGCAGCAATTTTTAAAGAAAATCGATTTAATTATTTTTTAAACTTATATTTACTAAGATTATAGCTAGTAAATGAGACAAAAAGCAAAAAAAAAAAAAAAAAAAAAAAAAAAAATTCATTCATTGATAAAATTTTAGTAAATGATGAAATCTATAGTAAAATTTAGGGAATTTTGGCGCGAAACACAAAACGCTCTAAAGAAAATTATCCTGTATATATATTATTTTCCTTTTTACACTTCATATTTATGACATTGGTGAAGGCATTGAACTAAAATCTAAGATATTTTTTAAGTATTTCAAAACTTATCTCACCTGTTTACATGTTAATTTTCGTAAAGTTCATCGGTGTCATTCCACAAAAACATCCATGAAACAAACAAACAAAAAAAAAAAATATTTATTCTAAATTTAAATCTTTAGTTCATTGCTTTCACAATAGTGTAAATAACATATATTTTAAATTTCATAGTGATATTCGAATAATTGTTTGCGAAATCAGGCTACGTGTATGGAATTATCATCGAAAATTACATTTTCCATAAAATGCATGTTATGTTAGATTTATGTTTTACTACAAGAATTTGCAATAGTATACATCTAAATTTCACCTTTTTTATATAAACCATACTTATTTCTTTTATGTACTGACCCTTTCTTTATTTCTTGAAGGTAAAAAAAATCGCGCCCCCCTTCCCCAGTTTTTCGACAAAGCAAAAGATGACGTTTCGCATCGAAGATGTCCCCGTTATCGAAAACACTATATTCTTCAGTTTTAAGTGACTTGGATTGCTTGTGGTTTATTCAATACCTTTTAACTTCATGTATAGTCCAATATTATACAATTTTACAGGTAAATTATGAAAAAAATAGATCTCGTCTTCTGTATCTAGTCCAGTCGTTGCCGATTTTGCACGCGATCACTTTCTACGCTATATTTTTCAATGTCATTCCACAAAAACATCCATAAAACAAAAGATATTTATTCTAAATTTAAACCTTTGGTTCATCGCCTTCACAATAGTATAAACAACATATATTTTAATTTTTATAGTGATATTCCAGTAACGTTTTGAGAAATCAAGTTTTGCGTATGGATTTTTCACCTAAAATTACATTTTCCGAAAAATGCAAAAAGTTTAGATTTATGTTTTAGTAAAAGAATTTCCAGTAATATACATCTAAATTTCATGGAGCATATTATTTACATTTCTTATAATAAAAAAAAGCTTCCAAAACCGCAAAATTTCTCCAAACATACGGCCCTTTAAACAGCACTTCCGGTTTGAGTGACAGCTGTTGTGTAGTTTAAAAACCGCTATAATTCCTGATCTATTTATCGTACAATAAAAAAAAATACAGTTTTGGAAAGGTAAATAGTTGGTCTATAGTAAAATAAAATAATAAAAAAAATGACAATTTTAGTTGAAAATTGCATTTTCAACGTTCCAGATACCTTCAAGAAAAAATTATAAAATAAATTTTTATTACAATTGATGGCGCACATTTTTCCATTTACTTTAGGATTCCGCTAAACATAGAATACAAAAGCTACAATCTCAAAACTCCGGGTATTTATAGCCCAATGCTAGTTCTTTAAAAGTACAGTTAAAGTTTCATCAAAAAATTAATAAAAGTCAATAACTAAAAACTGCACCTATTACCCCCCGTCTCCCGTAATCGAAGTTTCAGAACGTTTTCGGCTCATTTCGCACTTCTATATTTCGAAATTTTAGAAACTTTCCTGTGAAAAAAAATCTTAATTTAAAATGTTTTCGAAACGTTTTCAGCTCATTTCAACGTTTTAAATTTTATTATTTAAAAAGTATTCTGAATCGCTATTTATAGTTAAGTGTAAAAACCATAACCATTTTCAAGATTTAAGCACACACAAAAAAAAAAAAAAAAAAAAAAAAAAAAAAATACAGAATTTCTTAGCATATTTTGCCCCTGCAGAATTTTTAAATTTGAAATTCTGAAAAGCATTTCTGTCCGAACCATTTCGTCGTACAACTAGACGTGCCAACTTTCCTGTTTCTATTCCAAATAAATTGTAATATATAACGATATAGCAAAGTTTTTAGCTAATTTCATTCAATTCAATTTCATTTTTTGACAAATCCGGATCAGTGAGCATATGCATCTTAAAAGTAACTGAGACAGTGAATTTCACATTTTCAAACCCAGCAATATCACAAACAATTGCAATTTTTAATAGATTTTTGATCCTGCAAGGTTTTAAATTTCGATTAAAAAAACTGATCTGTGAGAGAATTTATATCTCAAAAGTTTGTCAGCCATGTCGAATTTGTAGATTATATCCGTAATAATAACAAGAAAACAAAAACAAACAAACAACAACAACAAAATTCGAAGCAAAATTCCTAAACTTCAATCTGTAACAGAAAACACAAATGTGGGCGTTAGTAACATTGAAATTATAACGAAACAGGCGAGAATGTGTTTAAATTTATAAGACTTACAAAAATGAATTCAATTTTTCAATTCAAAAGAAAAAAACGAATGTTTTATCAATGGAAATATCTAAAAATCGCCTAAAATTTACTTAAAACAAGAAAGAAAATGTCGCGCTTCAAGCATAGATTATGAAACACTTACCTTTTAATAAGTTAAAATATTATGTTTAATTCAACCATATGTAACACCGCATAAAATCCAATCTCAGCTGTTCCCATTTGCAATCGGAAAAATTTTCCTCGTATCTATAAATCGGATATAGAAAATGCTCACAATCTTTTGACTTTCATGTCCCTGATTAATAATTTTTATTTTAGTACATATTCTTGTGTTTTTTATTTCATATACTGGGGAACATCCCATTGCATGACTGCATAACAATATTAACGAGATAAATAAGTTTTGGACGATGTTGGGGGTCAAAATATCCAGGGAACATCTATACCGTCCCGTGTCCCTCATGCCGATTTTTAAGTTCGGAGCTGTCTGTATAAAACTGTTTCAATGATAGTAATTGGATGTAATTTATTTCCGAGACTGGGACTATTGTTTTATAGAAATATGTATCAAAAAATTAACCTGCTCACATTTTTACGGTTGTCATTATTATTTTTTACTGTATCCATGGGATTTAGATTCCTTACCGTCCCTCTTCTAAAATTATACAGAAAATCACTTCAGATGCAGCCACAGAGTTTTTTTTTCTCATGTAGAAGTATGCTAGAGAGAGAATGTCTAAAATTCCTTGACAGGAAATTTACTGCAGAATTTAAATCAGCATTTAAATATCAATTTCACGCATTGTGGCTTTATTGGTAGTCTTACCGTCCCCAAGGTTTACATTTTTCGAGGTAAATTGAAAAAAAATAATAATTTAATCCAATGTTAACAACTGTTTCTAAAAATCAATGAACAATGTGGCTATCACTTAGTCTTAAAATGATTTTCCCAAAAAATATTTGGTAATTTTCATTACCGTCCCACCCTTACAATCCCTGTTTTTTCTTTACCGTCCCTTTTTACCTATAACTTCCCCTTTTTTTTAACTTACCGTTCTTTTTTTTTTTAACACGCCTTTAAGACAATGTTATACCAAAATGTTTTACTAAAAATACTACACTGTAATTATTTCTTATTTGAACGTCTGTGAGTACTACACAAATTCATTATGTGTAGAAATTTAGAAGAAAATAAAAAGTTTTAGTGGCAAAATGGTAAGGAAAATTAAACTCGCAAGCTTAACTTAAACCTCAGTTAAATAAAACAATTTTCGCTGCTGATCATTTTTTCTTTATTTTGAATCATTAAGGCATTCGTCGATCAGATTAAAATGTTATTTTAGCAAATTTAATTTTACCAGACTTTTATTCCTGAAAATCAAAAGATTGTAAGAATTCCCCATATATAGGTTTTTATCTATTAACCCCTTGAGGGGCAAGCAATTACGTTTGCGTAATGCTGAATTCCCACCGGGAATTTAGAAATAAATATTCAAAATAGGGAAACGCAATTTTCCGACTTTTTTTCCACCAAAGTTAGAAAAGTAAGGTTTCATAAAATTTTTCTTGCGCAAATCTTCATTAATCGTAGGTCAAGGGTTTAAACATGAATACAGAAATTTAATTCAGTTAAAAAATACATATATACCTCAATTGAAAATTCTCTATCAACAATTTCCGCTAATAAGGTGAATGGTACGTGAATTCTTTTATACAGCCGTTTATATGAGATATAGAATTTATATACAACGAGTATCATGCAAAAAATATTTAAATTTGAAAGCCCAAACCGAATTTTAAAAAGCACTTCCAGCAATTATTACTCAAAGAGAGTACTGTAATCGATTTCTTTTGTGTGTCGCTGTAAAGGAACGACAAAGGCTATTCCATCCTAAGTGAGCTATTCCATCGTAACGATCTTCTAGTGAAATATTCAGTGATTTAAATCAGTTTCAATACATTTGAAATAGCGTAATATCAATAGAATACTCTGCAAAAGATTTTTCCATATGTACCACAAAGTAATGGAATTCTTTTTAGTGCCCCTGTAAATGAACTATTAATCCCACATACTTCATATAAAATACCAAACATGCCTAGGTGACCCTTAATAAAGTTTATAAATTGTATGAAAATTCGAGTATATTTACAGGAGTTAGAGAGTGGAAAGACGGGGAGACAAAACGAATGCATAAACGCTTTTAAACTTCGTTAAAAAGTGTTAAAAATCTAAATTAAAAATCCTAAAAATGGCTTTGACGTGCATGTCATGGGACATAGAGGTACTTTTCTACCAAATATTGCAACTCTGTGTGGAGCAGTTGTTTCGGACGCAAATATTCACGAACAAACTGCTGTCTTTATTAATATAGATTATTGATAAATTTAGGATTTTTAAATAGCCTTATTTATTACTTCAATCAATTTGCGACATTTCAACACAGTCAACGGAAGTGTTTCTTTAGAATTTAGCTTAACTGAAAACGAAATAGAAATTACTTAATAAAATAAATTTCTTTACATTGAAATGTACTTAGCATATCACCTAAAGTGTTATTAGGATGTATAATTTGTTATCTTTATTTTAAAAATTTTTATTCTTGTTTTCTTAGTTAAAATTTCAAATTCTTCACATTACTAACATGTAATTCATTTCCTTTTTATTTTCTCTTGGGATATTTGTATTTAAAATTTCTCTAAGCTACCTTTATACATTCAACTTTGAAAACATGATGATTATTTTATTTCCATTGAAAAAGAAACAAACACTAAATTCTGTTATAGTGCAAACGGAGGGGAAATACGAGGAACCAGATCTTTCTTGTAAGATATAATTAAATTCCTTTTAAGTAAACGTGTTATATATTTAGATAAACCTGAAATTAAATCTCAGGAGTGGAGTCAATTTTTAGAAAAGTTGTGTTAGTATCGATAATTTACTATTGAAATAAAATATGCCTAGCTTTATTGTATATATCTAAAAAAAAAAGAATGTACTTTAAGACTCTAATTTCATATTAGAAAGCATTTAAATTTAATAGAAGCAATTCATTTTAAGTTCAAAGTAGCTTATAGCACATTCCGTAACATATTTTAGCGATTATGTTTTATGCCTTATTCCAGTTCTGAATAAATTGATTTTTGTCGCAGTAAATTTAAACAATAGAAATGTATATGTAGAAAAAATAATATTCTCAAATTTGTTTTCGTTATTCATGTAAAACTTTATATACAGGGTGCCCACTAAAATCCGTTCCAACACATTTAATTGGCGATCGGCTGCAGATATTGTCAGAAAAGGTGCGTCTAGGTATAGTAAAGTGCCTATGCGCTACTAGATGAGACCGCTTACAGCGCCTCCTTGTGCAAAACGGCGGAGTTAGCTTTCCTATCTGCGGTACGATATATGGGAAAAAGTAATTTGCAGAGTTGTAGAGCATCATCGATTTAGTACAAAAAGACACCTTGTGAAAACGAATGCTAAAAACAGAACGCTTGAAACGGGCATTTGTTTGTTCGGGATTTCCGAAAGTGTGACGTCAGAAAAATTGAACCAAAGGAGAAAAAGTTGCGACGGGGTTGCCGAGAGACGTTACGTATAATGCATAAATATTATTATAAAGCTTTTTTCAAAGATAGAATTGAATTATATTTCTTATCATATTCTTTTTCGCCAAAAATCTAAAGATTTCATGTATCGCAGATGCAAAACATTGTTTTACTACGACAGCTAGTATCGTATATGTTTTAAATGACGAAAAGGATTTTTTAATTACCGTTAAAAGAAAATATTTTATGTTATGAGAAAATTAAAATTTAATTAAACGTAAGAAAAAATATGCATTTGTAGAGATGACGTTACATATTTGGACATACCATACATAATTTAAATTGATTTGAAATGTTAAAGAACAAAATATTTATGTAAAGTTTTGTTAGCCGTGTGCAAGTGATATATTTGCAAATATTGTTCACATCGCTATTACTTGTAAGAGGGTGGGCTGATAACTATTGCACACATACTTGTAGAGTCGAATGAAATGACCTTCAGAAGCGCGCCAGTGGCATATGGAAGTAACATTCCACCTCTATACGTGTATGTAGATTTGAAGTCGCTGAATTCATCCAGTGTGTTTTGAGAAACGGAAGTATGGAGACCCGTTCAAGTGCTATGTTAACGCGAATTAAACAACGTGCTGTTATGGAATTTCTAATTTCTAAAAACGTGACTCATGCTGAAATTCATGAAATTCATTTAAAGATGACGATGCAGTTGATAAGTCTACCGTAAATCGATAGGCAGAAAAAATTTTCTGATTGCGAGCATAGAAAAGCCAGAATTGTTGATGCAAAACGCAACGGACCACAGACCAAACGGTAACCATCGCAAACTCATCGAAGATTTGATTCAACATGACCGGCGAATCACTCAAAAGTACATCACAAACCATATTGGACCATTCAAGGGCCATATTGTCTTCATTATTGAACAATTGGGATACCGTAAAATCCGAAACTGCAAAGGCTCTGCTAAACCTAAAGATTCAACCGATCCCAACATATTCTTATTTCCCCGATCTTGAGCCTTGCAGTATTTATTTTTTTCCTCTACTGAAGACAGAGCTCAAGGATAATCATTTCACCTCGGACGATGAGATAAAGGCTGTTGTGAAGTCCCGGATTGGTGAAAAGTCGGAAGACATTTTCAGTGACAGAATAAAAAACTTGTTACACGTTTAGAGAAATTTACTAGTCTTAACTGTGAATATGCTGAAAAATAATTATACGATCTTGTAGCTTAAGAATTGTACTTTAATGTAGTTTTTGTTCTATCTTGCTATTTGTTTTTTTTTCATGTTCTACAAGCATGTGTGCATTTCTTTTCCGCCTACTCTCGTATTTCATTCGTTTCTTTAAAAATATAGACATTTCACTTATTTTATTTAAAATGTATAAATTTCTTTTGAAATATATATGTTAAAAATACATGCATTTCATTATTTTCATTCAAAGTACATAAAATTAAAACACGGGTCTTTTACTCATTTAATTTAAATTGCAAAATAAATACACAAATAATAAAAAAAAGATCTATTTTTATAAACCAAAACATTTTTCTTTTAACCCGTTAATAGTCGCGCGTTGGTCTTTTCTCCGCCCGAAATTCGTTATCTTCCTGTAACTCATTTCCTGTTAAAGTTACGATAGCCAAATCCTGTGTAGCTGACCTCGAGTGTTCACACTCTTGTGTAGTAAAATTGCAAGTCATTCCTGCTATTTCTTAGCATTTTATCGCATTCTTAAGTTTCAATCTGTCTAAATGACCGCGTTGCGACCACTTGTGTTAGTTGAATTTTTCCCCCTCCTGTTCATTCTTTCCCATTTCCGCGAAATCTGCGGAGGAAAGTTTCTTCGAAGTACGGACTCTCTGTCTGTTGTTATTTCGTCTTTCTTCTTTCTGCTATTTTACTACTTTTAGAATGTTACTTAAAATTGTTTTATTATATTAGTTGTGAAGTCAGTTCGCGCAAAAAACTGATTGATGGTCACTTACATTTTTTTTTTTTCATTGTCAAACATTGCGGGAATAAATTCTCAAATTGATAATCGTTTAAATATGGAAAAAAAGGGAAATTCATCATCATTATTTGAAAGAAGTTGCTTTCCATTTATTACCGGAACATATAAATGAAAAAAAAACAGACAATAACACAGCCAAACCATTAAAAAAGAGAGAAGAGTATTTTGTGGGAATCAGTAAAAAAATTGTCGTATCTCCAAAATCTGAAAAGTATCGTTTTTGTACAATAAAACAAACTCGAAAGATAAAACAGTTTTCTCAGAAATGTAGTATGTATATCTGCGAAGAACATACATATAATTTATTTGCACAATAATGAGAATTTTATAATGTAGGTTAGAAATTACGCAAATAAAAAGCTCTTTTGTATAATTCAGTGAATATTTATACTATGATTTTAAAAAATATTTTAAGTATTTTTCTAAGATTTATCTATTTTTAAATTTTCATACTGTAAGTAAAAACACATTTTTTTTAACAATGCCGCAGAAAATGTTTATTATTATTATTATTGAAATCCAATAGAGGCTTGGGGACGGTATTTAACAAATTTAAATTTGTTGTCCTTCATCAATTGTTCAAACTATTTTTCAGAATACGAGAAAAAAATTCATTTAAATAAAATTATTGCTGCATATTTATAATTTCGGAGAAAATTTTCTTATTGTTTTTATTATTTTAATGAATGTTATTATAAAACAATAAATTATAACAATAATACCTTATTATGAAATGTACAATTGAATATTTATTTTAATTAAATAGTTGCTGTAAAATACATCCCTATTAAGATGAACCTTTCAGTGATTCTATTAATTAAAATAATCTATCCATCTTAGGATTTAAATCTACAATTGCAAATGTATTTAAATTAAATATATAATTTCAATAACTTATTATTTACTTTATATAAGCGAACTTCGTATCTAGAGTTTTTATTCAGGGGCGCTGCTCCCACCCTGAAATAAGTAGAAAAACTACAAATCGTGCATTTTCATTTGAAAAATGGATTTAATCATAAAACCTCGGGAGACCCCCCCCCCCTCATACACACATAGACACCCCACAAAATAAATAAATAAAACGTAGTTACAACATTTACATTTATAATTTCGAAATTAAGTATTTTTTTACCTTTTTCTTTATTATATATATATATATATATATATATATGTGTGTGTGTAATATGCTGGTAAATTAGTGGTATCGTATTTGATTTGCTGTTGCATGTCATAGGTTCCATTTTTATTTTCAGTTTAATTGTTCAATTTAACGTCAGTGTAATATATTGATGCTAAATTTATTAATTTTATTTTATTAAATGAATATAGAGTGCCGGAGTATCATAAAAATCTACCTGACTCTGATTCTGTCCTTCCAAAAAATAAAATAAAAATACCCCTATCACGAATTTAGATTCATATTAGTAAATGTTTTCCTACTAATTATTGATTCATAGTAACATCAGAAATTCAATCAAATAATTTACTATTTACTTTTAAGTATTTATGCAAAACGAAGAAAGAGTTATTAAAAACATTTATCTAGATGCCAACTGAATATATACTTAATCGAAATACATAATTTGCTGTAAAAGGTTGTAAAATGAATAATTGCTGTAATCTTTTAAAGTTCAGTCAATATTTTCACTCTACGTTATCCGTTTTCTATCATCTGATAACACCGGCAAGTTTCCCCTTCGTTTTCGGCCTGCTGGTAACGGCGGCAAATGGACCGACCGCGACTACTAACGTTTTAAAAAATGTCGCGACTACTCTCGGGTTAACATAAAATGATTGTTTTTACTTTACACGCGGATAAAAATAAAGCGGGTATTGGCGAGATTGGCTCACAGCTACATTAAATTACCAATATTACTTCCTGCACTAATATTATCTTTTGTAGAAATACATAATGAATAAATGAATATCGGATGCTATTGAACAGATGATGTATTGTTACAATGTCATTTTTTCACAAAATATCGATACAATTACATTTTGATATTGGCTATAAAATTATCATTCTTTGTAGAACATCTCATTGAAGATACACTTTATGAAAAATCCAGAAAAAAATAGCTGTATAATTTTAGGATAACTTGAAAAATCGCTTCATTATTGAACATTGACCAAGGCATAAAACATACAACAAGAAAGGTTTAATCAATGTTTGCTCTATTTTATTTAAAATAACCGAAAATTTATTTTACAATGACGTATCATTTACTGAAGACATTTCGTGTTGTTATGTTATGTTAGAAAGAGATGCGATGCACTTCACTATGTAAGAAAATTTGAAAATCGATGTTGGACAGCCTCATTAATTTTCCGTCATTGTAATGAATATTCGATATAGGAAAGGCGTTTATTTTACATAATATTTAGATTACGTATGGTAAAACAAGTGACACAACACAAAATCTTTTTTCTAAGTTTATTGGTTTCGAATAATAACAAGATTAAAAAGAAGCATAATGCTTTCAAAAAATTGGTGCACATCATTGGTTAAACGAAAGGAAACTCATTTAATGTCCTAAAAATAACCAATTATGTATTTAAAGATATTTAAAAAACATTATTATCTAAATATATTGAAAAGTAGTTTAACGATTGCATTTGCTAACTCATATTTTCTTTATCTTGGTTTATTTTTGATTTAGTTGTGTAGTTTGGAAGGAAATGAATTTAGTTATATATATATGTATCTTTTGAAACCCATAGAAAAGAAGAGTTTATTTATTCACGGCCTTAAAAAGATCTTTTCTATTGTGTGAAATAAAATGCGTTTAAATATATTTTCAAATTTAATATGTTTGAAATCTGTATTTCAATTTGCTGCGTTTATATGATTTTAAAACCAAACTTTTCAATTACGGAATATTAACACGTTTTCACATTAAACAATATCAATATTTGAGAGTTTGTTTTGGTCGGATATACAGTAACAAAATTAACAATTCATAATTTAAAAAAAAATTAAAACTATATCTATATATAAGATTAAAAATTTGTTGTTAAAACTCATGAGACCCATATATTAATCAAACCATGAAGTTAGCGTTTCATGTAATTTTTACTTATTTTCTGTGAATTGATAAATATTTGGTACTTTTCTTGCTTAAACAGAAAAACTCATCACAGATAGGATCCCGATTCCGCCACGTTTTGAGACGTGGCGAAAAATGAGACAAATCTTTCAATCCAAATAAATATCCTGATCCAATATAATTATCCACTAGGGTGGTGCAAAAAAAGTCAAATTGATATTTCTGAGTCGGTATAGTTCGGAAAAGTTGAGATTAGTCAATACAAGGAAAAAAATCTTTAAATCGGACTTTATCTTCCTATCGCGCAAACCGCCTAAATCTAAAAAAAAAAAATTTATTTTTCTGAATTTTTCAGAAGATAAATTACGTATATATATATATATATATTGTAATAGTTATAAATATTTGTAGAATAATACATAACTGCGTTTAAAGAATATTTTCCGATCGCGCAAGCTCAATAAAACTATCTGAAAAATGCAATTTTGAGTGATTTAGATGAATTTAGAAACTAATCATCTGATGTGAGTTTGCGTTGCAGTGTTAACATTTTCATATAAATTGTGCTTTTATTTGCTTGTTTAGATATGTGATACTATTTAACAACCCAGAACGCACCACGGGATCTGGCATGTGAAATTTGACCGAGGTCACAGTTTAATAAGATATTTGGAAAGTTGCCACTTTTAATTCCTTAAGTCAAAAATATATATTTGGTCCTTGTCCAACAGTAGTCTGACCACTTCTAGAATTCACAATAACTTAATTGAAAATTTGTCACCAATAGCTTTTCATGTCTAATGAGATTCTACCCAATTGGTCTGTTAAATGATCATAGACCAGTTGTTTCACTATCCAAATGTTGCAAAAGATGGCGGAACGTAATTCAACAAAATGGAATAATCAAACAACCCACTGCAGTGGTCGTCCGAGCTGCACTTCAAGCTGTCTGATATAACCACCTGTCTGTCCGGTATTGGTATTTGTATCATTACACCCCTGCAAATCTAAGTATTCTGGTTAAATCCGTTGTTCAGTAAGACATGATACTATAGAAGTTACAATGACCTTAGCAGACCAGTTTGGAGACACATGACCTAAATAAACTGAGCCAAGTTGTTTTATGATAGAAAAATTTACCTTTTTAATTATTCTACGAACCTGTTTAGATCCAATCATTTCTATAATTAGGGTATCGTCCTTTCCTCCGTCAAATTATATGCCATGTATTTCATCTGAATCCAGTTGATTTTGCTGTAAATTTTATAGGTTAGGTGAGATTAGGTGGGAGCGCGTACGCGTATTTCAGTGCTGTTTTGCAACGTGGCTGTTGAGTGAAATAGTAAACCTTTCAGATGTATAAGTAACTCTTCGTGTCAAGATCTAGGTTGTTTAAAAATTATCTAATATGCTCAATAGTATCAATTTGCATTTAAATCTTAACCCTAGACGGCAAACCGACTTTAGTTGATTATCTTCTTAGTACATGAAAATCCCTTAAAATTGATTTTTTTTCCGATTTTTATTGAGCTTGCGCGATCGGAATATATTCTCTAAACACATTATTATTATTATTATTATTATTAAATAGTACAATCTGCAAGTATTTTTCACTATAGCGATAAAAATTAAAAAAAAAAAATATTCCGAAAAAATCGTAAATTTTCAATTTTTAGGCGGTTTGCGCGATCGGAAGATAAAGTCCGTTTAAAAGACCGTTTTTTTATTTTTTGTTTTGTATTTTTATTTACTAATCACAACTTTTCCGCACTATAGTGACTCGGAAATAGGAACTTGTCTTTTTTCGGCTGATTCCAATGGTGTAATATTTCTTGAAAGGCTAACTAATAAGAATGTTTTTGTAATTACGTGTTTGTTACGTCATCAACTGATTATTAATTCGACACTTATTCGTATTTTTATGATTATTTAATATTTATTACTTCTTAGATTAATTAAAATAACAATTAAGTAATCGGACGGTGACTTTATGATATTAAAAGGAATCAAGCAGTGAAAAAATGCTGCGATACATAATAATCAAAATAGATCGGTTTCAACTGACATCAAAAACGTTTATCCCTCAGCCAACAACGTTAAGTGAATAAACATGCACTATTATTTTTTCCTGTTTTCATACGTTTATTGTAAATTTTAATGATCTAAGTTACCCATAGTCTATCTTTTTAATCTTGGCTTTGATGAGCATCGTGCATTTTAGATATTTCTGCGCAGCGACCTTGTTGCATCCGGTATTTATTATTATTATTATTATTACTTACTGGAGCGTAGCTCTTATACATACGTGCATCATATGAAGATGTTGTCGAATTACATACACTTTAGAGATTACTGCACTCATTTATTTATTTATTTTTGTTTTAATAAGCCATCATACATGCGTTAGTGAATGAGGCTTTAACGAATTTTGTGCATTTTAGACATTACTGCACATTGCGTTTCCTTTATCCTGTGATGTTTTTTGTTCTCATGTGAGTGAATCATTCATACGTGTGCTAGTGATTACATCTTTGGCAAATTTCATAGGTTTTTTCTGTTTGTTAAACTTCGAAAGAACCATTAAAATGTTTTCGAGTTTTTATGAAATATGCATTTTCTCACTTTTCATATTATATTCTTTATATGTATCTTATTAAATTTGTGAAATAAAAAAATATATATATTTTATTCATAAGGCAATATTTAAAAAAATATATTTATTGTTACATTTATATAAGTAAATAACTCTATGGTGTTTATATCTAATACATTTTTAATGTAAAAAAAGTGTTTTAATTGCATCTATTTTTTTGTATTTTTAGATAGGTTTTCTTTCTGCTATTTGTTTAATTTTTTGTCGTTACTGTAAAACTTTTCTATTCAAGAAAAATTTAAATTCATCTCTATTCTACTGTGAACTGAAAATATATACTTCAAATATTCAAGTTTACAATATGTTCGTCATTATTTATAGAATAGAAACATAATATTCATAAGCTTACAGTTTGCTCTCTTATTTGATGGACTAACTTACTGCATTTGTAAATATGACTTCACAACTTTTACATTAAAAGAATATTTTTTCTTTGAACAAGATATAGTATTAAGTAAAACATACACAGGGTGTTCCTAAACTCATGGCACATACATTAGGGGGTGATAAAACACAATTAAAAGAGCACAAATCACCATGCAATCCATGGTTGGAACGCAAGTCGTAAAGAGCAAGAGCGCGAAACATACTGTGACACAAAGAGACAAGAAAGAAAATAGACAGCGATGGAATGAAAGGAAACCGATAATATGAAGAAAACTTTTTACTCAACAAAATGGAAATAAACAACACGTGCGTCCCCCATCATAGCAGCTGCTCAAAATTGCGGCCGGCAACGGTAACGCAGCCTTCACACCGTTGATGGACTGACCACCCTACATTGCCGAAAACACCAGGTATCTCTCGTATGGTGTCATCAGCTACGGATATCCGGGCAACAAGGTCTTCAATGGAATCTATGGAACCATCATCGTAGATGAGGTCCCAGAAGAAAAAGTCCAGACATGGCAAATCGGGTGAGCTGACCGGCTAGTTGATTGGTACAACTTTTGGGCTTCCCTTCCATTGCCATCTACCGCTCCATACATGTAATGAATATCGGCCTTCTCCTGATATGAGTACACATCCATCTCATCGGTGATCCACAGACCGAATGAAGACAGCTGCGGTGAACGGGCTTTTTATTGCGGTCGTTGGGAGGCACCCTTTAGCGCTTTAAAGATTGGGATATGAACACCGATTGTATGGTAATTTGTGCCTGTCTTATTGTATTCTATCACCCACTAATGTATGTACCATGAGTATAGGGACACCCTGTATTCATCGACGTATCCGTTTTTTTAACAGACTATTTTCTTAATGTGAATTAAGAAACAAATATTTTCTTCAATCGTTGAACTATTTCAGAAACAGAAGATTGAGTAAAAATATATATTCTCACCTTTTTTTTTATTTTTAGAAAGCACTTGTCATTTTTAAAATGTACTTTTCTACAATACATACTTGTCAATAATAATATCTTCATGCTGTTTGTTTGTACGAAGTCTTATGAAAATTAAATTCAGTTCAACACCCTCTAGGGCTTTCAAGCAGGCTTTTCTATTGCAATCAGATCATGGATTACATGGTCATTTCTGCTTGTCTTGTTATATTTTATCACCAACTAACTTATGTACCATGAGTATAGGGGCATCCTGTATTCATCGATGTATCCATTTTTTAGCCCCCTGTATAGTACGCTATTTCTTTCTTCCAGCTTATTTTGTGTCGTCTTCAAAAAATAACGTTACCTTACAGAAGCTAGCAATAAACAAAGCAGACGTATCATTCCACGATTAAATTCTCCATAGCAATTTTTAAATTTCTAAGCATCGCACGTTTTCAATTTTTATACCGTCGTATTGGGAAAAAAAGTACTTTGAAATGCAATTTTTTTTTTTTAACTGTATCTCCATTTATTTTTGAAATATAAATTTTTTTGTAGTTTTTAGCACCATTTGTTTAATATTGGCAACTCAAGTGCTCCCTTTATGTAGAAAGTAAAGGGAAAATAGTTGAAATATAGCAATTATATCTTTTTGTTGCCATTTTCTCGTAACAACCGAAAGAAAATGTAATTAAAATGCGTGCTATTTTGAAAAAAGATAAACAAATAATTTCTGTTACAACATGGATCTATTATAAACTGTATTTAATTTGAAGTATCTATACATGCTTTCAGTGTGACGTCAGTCATGACGTTTTGGTTGGAAACTGACTCCAAACAAACGGTTGCTATGCATCATTTCTTTTTAAATATAAATCGTGGAAAATGTTACCAGCACATATCAAGTATTAAAACACTTAGATGTGAGATATAGATATAAGATATAGTTGCTACACACAAACAAAATAGAAATTACAACATAGTAACCTTTTGTTTGCAGTCAGTTTCCAACCAAAATGCATGACTGATGTCACGACTGAAATCGTCTGTATTGATGTTACAAACAAATGAAGGCCTATGAATCACAACAAAAACGGCTAGTTTTTGTTGTCGATTTTCTTTAATGACGGCATCTTTTTGCTGTATTTGTGTATTGTTTTGCGATAGTGGCATCCTATGCATGATTTACTGTAGATGTTTAAGAGTGGATCGTAAATGTGAAAATCTAAAACGGATGCGAATGACGTCATTTTACATAAAATAACATTGTGAGCTTTAAGTCTTAAAACTGAGATATGTTTCTTACTATTTATATATACATATATATGTATATATATTTTTTTTTCCATCGGGGGAAACACTAACTCCTGAAAAAGCAGACTTCCTATTTTCTAATTTTTACATGCTATTTCCTTAATATGAATTAAGAAACAACTTTTTTTTTTCAATCGTTGAACTATTTCAGAAGCTGAATATCGAGTAAAAATATATATTCTAAGAATTTGTATTTGTAGAATATCGTTTGCCATTTTTAAAATGTTCTTTTCTACAATACACGCTTGTCAATAATAAGATCTTCATGCTATTTGTGTCTACGATGTCTTATGAAAATGAAATGCAGTTCAACAATTTGTCCTTTTTAACGGCGGTTATATACTGATAATAAATATTTTGTTATAGATTATAATTTTTAAAACTCAGTATGACAAAAAAATGCATGGTGTTTTAGGTTAATTGGTTTATTCTAAACTAAATTTATAAAAAAAAAATAACTATAAAATTTTCTTATCAAATATGTTATAAAAATTATGTTTTAATATTTTACAATACTGAATTACTGAAGTATTGATTACGGATCATGGCTTAAAAAATAACATAAGACAAACTGTAAATTAGTATTTTTTAAGATAACTAAAAATTACATTTTGAATAAAATATAATTTACTTACGAGTAAACATGTTTTTATGTTACAAGAACATATGATGTATGGACATATGATATGTAATATGTACAAAATATTTTAAACTGACATTAAATTGCGCCATTAAAGTTCCAACATTGTAATAAATATTCGATATAGGAAGATAATTTATTTTCCATAAGCATGTGTTATATATGTTAAATCGAGAGGTAGAAAATATTACATGTTTATATGTTTAAGGATTTTGAATTAGAAAAGGATTAGGAATATTTGTAATGCTTTACACAATTTTTTTAAATGGAACTTTTCTAATTTCATTTTATTGCCAGATTGTAAAATATTACATCTTATTGGACGCATTAAGTACAATGCATGCAGTAAAATAGGTACATTTATTTTAAAACATAAGTATAATATTAATTATTTTACACGTATTTAACTTTTTAAATTGAACTTAACCCCTTTGTGACTAGCATCACTTATAGTTTAAGCATAATGCTTTATTTAATGAAATAATTTCTGCTATTGTTTATTTTTTAATGACAAATCGGTGATATAATATTTAAAATTTTGTAAAGAACTCTCATCGTCAAGGGATTAAACATTTTTGGTGCTCCCATCTGAGATAACTTAACTCATAATTCCTTTTTTTGAAAAATACTGACATTTTTGGCATTCAATAAGATTTAATAGTATAGAGTGTTATTAATATACAAAATTTTGCACCTCTTTGTTCTATGTATTAAAAAAAAAAGACAAATTAACTATCAACAGATTTAAATATCATTACAACATTCACATAATCTTTCACAACTGTTAATTGTGAATGTTCCCCTCTTGTTCCCACATATTCCCCTCTTTTAAATAGGTTATTTTTTTTTATTAAGAATTAACAAATAAAATAAAATCCACAATGATTATACTGGCCATAAATGAGAACAAATCTTAACCAATGCTGATGTAGCTAATGGAATTCGTGGCAAAAAATAAAATATAATAAATAAAGACTTGTTATTTCGCACCATGAATTCATTCATTGTTTTCTAACAGCGTGATTTATTAAATTTACTTCATAGGGTTGAATTACAATTTAAGAAATCAGAGCTCCATAGTTAAAAAAATCTAAATGACATTTTAAATTTTGTGAAACAGGAAAAGCTGTTTTTATTTTTTTCGCTTGGACAATAAAAAATAAGGAAAATTATATACATCTAATTCATGATCTACGCTCAATATGTATTATTGTGTGAAGCATTGAGTATGCAGCAAAATGATGATCTATTGGGTGCCACTTTACAAGACAAAGGGCGAAAGCATTGAGCGTTAAATTAAATATGTATGTTTAATATAGACATGCATGGAATTACATTTACGAAAGTTAGAGAATGAAGAGACCTACACTGTAAAAAAAAGACTATAAAGTTACTAAGAATATAATTTTCTAGGAAACTGGGATGTCTAGACCTTTTTATGTAACTGCAACAAAAAACATTCATTTAGCAGACTCATGTTTACACTATAAAACAATAATCACTAAGGTTACTAAGAATTTTCTAGGAAATTTAAAATTACGTTTTATGTAACTGCAAAAAAAAAAAAAAAAAAAAAAAAAAATTCCCCGGATTACAGATAAAATGTTAGTGATCATACATTTTTCTGTGACTTAGCAAAAACTAGTTATTTAGATTTACACCTATTTTTTACAGTGTACAGATAAAATTATAATAAGCATACATATTTCTGTAGCTTTACCTCTGTAGAATTACATTTTTGTACTGTGTACAAGCAGTTAAACCGAATAAAAAGAACACGATTAGACTATATTGTAAAGAGTTATAAATATAACTTAATTCACAATAATGAGTTGTTATTTAGTAACTATTTGTTAACACATTATATTTGGTAACATATTTGTTATATAAAATTAATTTTTCCATACATATGAAAATATATACATGCGCAGAATCTCTTTCTTTCAGAAAATATTCACATAAAAAAGAATTGCATACATAAGATTTTATTTAGTATCCTGAAAAGTTTTCGTGTACTCCAATTTCTGAATCCGAGAATTTAATGGAAATACAAACTATTGAGATATAGGGTAGCTCAGCGCATATGATATAACTTTCCTTTAATAATAATGTTTTTTTGAATGGGATTATGTACTAATATATCTTGAATCATATTGAAAAAACAATATGATGTTGTATTTAGATATAGAATTGTTTCTAATGAGCATTAATTTCAATGTATCAAAGTAGAAAAATAATAAAGTAATGTGTTATTTTATTATAATTCAACAAAAAATTTATATATTTAAATTTTAAAAGCAACCAATTATAATAAGGATACTACTTTGATAAATAGTTTCGAATTATATACAGGGTTTCGAAATATATCTGTACACTTTTTTTAAAAAATAATTTTTAAAAAGTCAATTTAGAAAATCAAAAAAGCCGGCTGTATTCAATATTTCTCATCAATGTGAAAATGTTTTCTATATTACTTACCTATTTTTTTTTATTTACTTGTATTGATGACTTTTAAGTTGAGTTTAATTGTTAGTTCCTATCTATAAACACTGTTTTGATGAGGCCTATAGATGTCTATGTTTGTTATAGTTGCAGTAAAGTTAGAGATCCTACCTACCAACTTCCAGGTTGTGTAATATTTAAACGGAGCTTCTGACTGTAAAATAGCAATGAAACATCGTCTTTATTTTAAAAGACCTACCCAATGTATGCCACTCAATAGGGTGCGTAATTTTTTTCGTCTCTACCGCCATTTTGAATTTATAAAAAAAAACTAGCCTATAACCAACAGCTGGTTAAAACAAATCGATAGAGATCTCACTCATTAAAATTCATCCAGCCGTTGGGATGTTTCGAGGGTATAAAGAAATCCACTTACCCACACTGCAAATAGAAGCGTCTTAAATTTAGACACATATGTGACTGAAAAAGAATTTTAGACACTTAAGTGCCTTAATCTGAAAATTCAGACATTATAGATGTCTTAATTTAAGATACATAAGTGTCTTACTATGACCATGGTGTAAACGAACTGAGAATAATGTCTAAAATATCCGCAAACGTTTTATTTTAAGACACTTCATTGCTTTAAACGTGTCTTAATTTAAGACGTTTTGATTCTTCCGACGCAATAACCACCAGGGGGCACTAGCACTCCCAGTTGCGCATGCGTTTTAGATGTCTTCGTTCGAAGTGGTATACGTTGTAATTCAAACAAAGTTTGTTTTCATATACGCGTGTATTTTAATTCGTTTTTTGCGAAATGTGAAGTACTGTGATTTTAATTCGTATTAACTTGGATTATTTATTTATTGAATGCATACAACTGACGTGTGTGCTCGACATCAAATGTCTCTTAGAAGCTGTCGCCGATACAAGGGCGGGATAAACACAGAACAGAAGTAGACGACGGTTGAAGATTACACCCGGAAATTCTACAAAGCGTGTGCAATGGGCTTAGTGTTAACTCGTATCAATTTATATCAATAATATTGTGTTATTCATCTTCGTCCTGTCGAAGCTGGCAAAAAAAAAAAAAAAAAAAAAAGGAACTTTTGTCTGGCGGGTTCTGTTTTGAGGATGAAACATCTCATCTTTAAATATGGCTAGTCGGATGTATAATGGGATTACCTTTTAAACTGATGAAAGTCTTTCTCCCTCACTGTGGTTGTGGTAGTTTTTAAAATTTCAAATCGAGGAATATTTCTTACCTCTTGCAAACAGCGATTGAAGTAAGTGTTATAATTTCTTTATAGTACTAAAATTAGTGTATTTTATGATTTTATTTATTGTACTAAACAAAATCTTACATGAAATTTAATTAGTTTTGAATCTTTTTGCAAAAAAAAAAAAAAAAAAAAAAAAAAAAAAAACACTAATTCTAGAAGTATATATTTTTAAATTTATGACGTTGTATTTTATTACAAATTATGTATTATTTATTCTCATCTTTTTTCTCAAATTTAAAGTAATAACATCACTCAAAAACAGACATATTTAAAAGTTAAGTTCATTCTCTTGTTTTGTTTTGTTTTCAATATGGCAGTTCTTAGTTTCAATTTCAATGGCTAATGCTTATCTCATACTCGACCACAAGGAAATAGAAAAAAAAAACTTTGAAAGATCTCCTAAAGTTTTCTTACTTCCTAGCTAGGGATTACAATCCCGAATTGAGATCCCGGGATATCGCTTTAATTTTAACACCGAAAATCCCGGAATTTGTACTGGAAAATTCCGGGATTTTCGGGATTGCCTTTTTTTTCCATTGAACAATATTCAGCTGAAATTAAAAAATATATTTATAAACTTTCGCTTTGGGAAAAAAATCAATTGATTTTCATGAAATTTATATATAATTGAAAATGAATGTTTATCTCAAGTATTTCTTAGATATATTTCTAAAGCTATTAAATCTTTTAATGTGTGAAAACTTTTGATTTGGAAACATAGAAGTAAGCCAGTCAGGAAAAAGGAAATCATTTGTTTATTTAGATTTTGCTGCACGTGTGGATTCGAAGGTCATTTTCCAATTAGACTTTACTGATAAGCATCGCAAGTTTGTATCATAGTGATATCATGTGCTAACTTTTTTTTTGGCTTTATTTTGCTTTAAAGATGTCTTGTTTGATGCTCATAGGAATGATAACAATAAGTCCATGTCGCAATATAAATTTAAAAAAAAACTAATTTTTAAATGATAAGGATTTTTATTTTTTTTCGGGAAGGGGGGGGGGGATTTTGTATGAAATTTTCGTAAAGTTGATACCTTAAATCTTGCACTGATTATAATGAAAGTTTTGAACTTTTAGAGTAGAACAAGATTAAAAAACACAAAATATAAATAAACAAAATACCGAAGTAATTTTTTTCTCAATATTAACCCTTTGCACTCGAGGACTCCGGAGCGGAGCCATTTAAAATTTGTCTTCAAACTCGAGGTCTCCGCTACGGAGACAATGCAAATAATTTTGTGATACCATGTAATCTTGGCTTTTCTAGACAGGTATCACAAAATTATTTGCATTGTCTCCGAAGCGGAGCCCTCAAGTTTGAAGACAAATTTTAAATGGCTCCGCTCCGGAGCCATCGAGTGCAAAGGGTAAAGTAGAATATTTATTTATTTATTCATAGTTAAATAGCTGTTGTGATTATCATCTGATATATATGTAAAATTGCCTATGTGGCAATATAAATTTTTTAAAAATATATTTTTAAATTATATGAAGTAGAGTAGGACAAGATTATAAGAAATATATATATTTATCCATGTACTTTAAAAGCCCTCAATAGCCCTTGCCGCTGAATTTGTCCGATAATCGGAGATGTCTGCTTTTGTGAGGTAAAAATATACAAATATGTATGCCATGCGGATTAAAAAAGTATTCGCTAAATAGATGTTTCAGAATAGCTATTCGGGAATGTCCATTAACCTCCACAACGGATACTCCCGAATACCGGACATCTCAATTGAGATAACAATAATGCAGGGTTGCATTTTTTGCAAAAGAACTTCTTGATTAAAGAATGGGCATACTGGGCCGTGCCCTGCACCCCTACGATTTTAGCGCCCACAAATTTGATGTGCAATATTTGTAAAGCTTATATTTTAAATCTGTTTCGAAATTGTATTGATTATAATCAATATTTTGAACTTTTAAAGTAAAATAAGATTAAAAATAAAACAAATTTTAAAAATCTAATATTTAGATAAATATCTTTTGTTTTAATCTTGTTCTACTCCTGAAGTTCAAAATATTGATTATAATCAGTAAAATGTCGTAAAAGATTTAAATTATCAGCTTAACAAAAATTGCGTACCAAAATTGGGAGCACCAGAAAAATCGGGTTGTAGGGGGGGGGGGGGGACTGGACCCCAGCCAAATATTTTTCCAGGATTCAACGTGGTCAAACATGGCTACGTATGATGCTTACAAAAACAATGGATGCTATTAAGACGTTTGAAGTGTCTGAAATTCAGACACGAAAAGTGTCTGAAAAAATTCAGACATTTTAAAATGTCTGAAAACTGAACACTCCGTTTCAGACACTTAAGTGTTTGAATTTCAGACATTTTAATTTACAGTGCAGATACGCGTGAAACACATAACCCTTCTTGTCAGTCGGGTAATAAATAAACAACGTTATGCACTTACGGTTTTTTTTATGTTCCATAAATAACATATAAAATTGTTTTTTAATGAAGTATAAACTAGATTGAAAGAGGAAGTTCAATACCACGGCTAGCTAGATCTCCAAACATAACACTATTGAACTTCATTTTATGGGCATACGTGAAATACACTTTTACGAATCTCCAAGTTGTGACACTAATGAACAGAAAAGTCCAATTATAGTAACAAATGCCCAATTTTTCAATTCTGCAATTCACCACAGAACATAGATACAAATCTCGTATAAACTTGATGTGGTGTAAAAACCCTAAATGCATATGAATTTTTGCTTATTTTGAATTACCTTTTAAAAATGTAAAGATACAGTTTAGACACCCTATATATTGTACCCAACTCAATGATGTGCCTAGGAATTTATATATTTAACAGCGATGTCATTAGCCCTATATGGGGCGCGATGTCTCATAGGTTCCTCACATTTAAGGTTCATTTATTATTTTCTTTTGTATTAATTATTATCTGAAAAATAATAAAATATGTAAAATTGGAATTTCAGCCATTTTTGTTGCATTTACAGAAGTTAAAGGCCAATGAAGATGGCAAAGTAACTAATAAATAAATTTGCCTAAGTGAATCTCACAGATATGAATCGTCCGTCCGTGGTACTCCACGAGCAGTGACCTTTAGAGTTGTAGAAACTGCTCACCATCGAATGAAATTTACATATTAATGTATGCTATACATATACAAGATTTATTTAATGAATTTTAAGAGCTTTTGATTGCTTTCTTTAACTTTTTTTTAGTAAGTTTTGTACAAAACCTTTAAATATCAAAGGAATGAAAAATAATGCATCTAGTGTAGATTATGAATCACTTTAACGCACTAACATCATATATTTTATACAATTTTCTTTTGAAATACAATTTAATCGATCATATTCCATCGCGTACCAAATACTTTTGTGCATTTTTGTAAATTAATGGTAACTGCTACAACCTCTATTATCTATAGAATAATTCATATAGTTTACGTGATTGACCCATTTTCATTGCATAGTTTTTTAAGTACTAGTTGTTTTCGGATAGCAAAACACTCCGCGCTATTGCGCCTGTGTCAAGTCTGCTTTGATTTTATCAAAATAGGATTCAGCGGAATTTGTTTAGCTGCATTTTTTAGAATGCGCTTTTAGGGAAATAACATCGATTTATGTAAAACATTTTTGTAGTTAATAGTTATAAAAACAAACCAAAACGCTTAATTTTTTTTAAAAGTTACGCAGCATTTTTACTTTTCGAGAAACAAAATTATTATTATTATTATTATTATTATTATTATTATTTTGCAAATTATATTAAAAAAGCTTTCTTGTTAAAATATATCTTTAAATATTATCTCTTGGATTCTCTTGAGAATAATATCCTCTCATTCCAATAGCATTTTTCTTTTGTTTTGGCATTTTTTCTACTTAAACAAATTTTATGGAGTAACTGACGCAAAGTTTCGTAACTCCAATTAAAATTAATCGTTTCTTTTAAAACAGGAAGCAAATTATTCAAAGACGGGATTATTTTCTCCTTGACATAAAAATCGTGTATTGTCTAATAACGCTGCGATTGAATTCATCTATGCTTATTCTTTTAAGGACGTTCTTTTTAATACATTTTTAGGTGAACAAAAAACATGATTACTCTTATCCCCTGCTTCTCGGCGAATATTTTTAATAGTACTACTAGTAATCCCGTTAATTTGATATTCTCATTTTGTAGAATGAGCTATCTGAACAATTAATTCTCCTTTTTCTGCTTCTTGATGAAAAAATTTAATGACATTATGTATATAATTTTCTTACTACTACTCCTGACAGATTTATCTCTACTCTATCTAGCCATTTAAACACTAAATATAAAAGTTTTAATATTTTGTAAACGATATATTAATAAAAATTCAAAAATTCCGAAACAAAATCAGAGCAAACAAGTAAGCTCCAATTTTAGTTGCAACGCAGAAGAGAATGCCGAAGTAGAATTTCGGAAAATACCAATTTCAGCGTAACACCCCTTTGGATAGTAGAATTGTGTTAGAGTGCTAGGCGTAGGTATTGAAAACTAACAGTATCAGAACAATATTAAATTGCATAGAAAATGATTTTTGGAATAGATTATAATGTAATGGAATTATTTTTGTGCATATCCGTAAATGAAATCAATGCAAAAACCCTTGACGGGTTAAAAGTTTCTGACGCAGCACTTTATCTTATGCTCTAAGAATTTTAAATATGGAACTTAAAAATACTGATATCAAATTTTGAGTGACGTTATGCTATTTCTTAAAAAAAATATTTGTATTTATTTTATCATTTTATTTTTGTTTTATTTATAATGGCATGTGCAAAAGTTATGTTCAACATAAAAAGCTGCATAAAATTTTATTCGCTGTTGCTTTATCATTTACATCTCTCATAAATTCAAAATATGAGTTTTAAAATATAAGATATAAAATTTAAGTGATGCCTTGATGTGACTTTAAAAGGTTTGTTTTAAAATTCAATTTAAATTATTTTTGATTTGGTTAAAATATTTTTTTACATCTACACAATACTTTTAATTTTCCAATTCACTGTTAAATATATCACTTTCATTGAATCTATACTATGCATTGAAATGTATTTATTTCAATAAATTGATTTATCTTTTGTGTCACGCTATTCAAAATTGTGAGTAAGATTTATGTAAATGGTTTCTTTGCGTCATTGTGTCCAAACTACATGAAATGTATGAAAAATGATAGTTTGACGCAAATAAACCATTTACATAAATCTTACTCACAATTTTGAATAGCGTGACACAAAAGATAAATCAATTTATTGAAATAAATACATTTCAATGCATAGTATAGAGTCAATGAAAGTGATATATTTAACAGTGAATTGGAAAATTAAAAGTATTGTGTAGATGTAAAAAAATATTTTAACCAAGTCAAAAATAATTTAAATTGAATTTTAAAACAAACCTTTTAAAGTCACATCAAGGCGTCACTTAAATTTTATATCATATCTTTTAAAACTCATATTTTGAATTTGTGAGAGATGTAAATGATAAAGCAACAGCGAATAAAATTTTATGCAGCTTTTCATGTTGAACATAACTTTTGCACATGCGATTATAAATAAAACAAAAACAAAATGATAAAATAAATACAAATATTTTTTTTAAGAAATAGAATAACGTCACTCAAAATTTGATATCAGTATTTTTAAGTTCCATATTTAAAATTCTTAGAGCATAAGATAAAGTGCTGCGTCAGAAACTTTTAACCCGTCAAGGGTTTTTGCATTGATATCATTACTTTTTTGAGGTTAGTGATAAAATGATTAAAAAAAAAGATACTTATGGAATTTAATGCAGATTTAATTTTTACTATTTTATTACAATTTTCCTTATAGTAGTTTGTATATAAAAACAACTGGGTAAGTATAATCGCAGATCGCACAGAGGGTTTCATTTGATATTCCTTTAAAAACACCTTATCCTTAAATTAATAAATCCAAAATGTTAATTTATAATTATTAAATCCTTACATAGATGGTGCACCAATAGTTCCAATTTTCATGGGGCAGGGAACGCACTCTTTTAAACAAACCACCTTCCAATTGAAGTCATCAAAAACCAAGTTGAATAAGCCAGACTCCGTTGTGTTGTTTGACAAACAGCAGTCTCATGTCCCCTCCTTCCCCCCTTTTTCAAAAATTTTCAGACCAGTACCTAAGAATGGAACCGAAATAATTTTTTCTCTTCAGAAATTACGATAAAAAAAATAGTATGCAGTACTCATAAATTTACTTTAATGCTATATAGGGTGATTATTAAGTTAATTATAAAGTTTGGAATCTGTTGCATTGATGTCCGAAAGGTAGTTTCTGAGTTATGGAAGCTGGACCCATAAGGCGCCATAGAGGGGCGAAGCCCGCTAGTGTCTATCATAATTATATCTGCCATGTAGACTAATTGCGATATTTAATCAAAATAGTCCCCCCCCTCCTCATCCCCGGAAATATAACAAATACAAAATGTGTCTTTATAAACCTATCGTCAAATAGGTTTTTATTTCTTTTTCCCTAAAAAAAAACATGATTTTTATATCCGTAACGTAAATAGCGGACGAAGCCCGCTAGTTCCTATCATAATATATATTTTTAATAATTTTATATAGTCTATAATAAAAATCAGACTTAAAATAGTCTAGTTCCATGAGTACTTGTAGTGTCAGTTACATGCTACGATTTTTGGATACCAGTATTTTAGAACGGGAAAATGTGACTTATTTTAACGGAGATATCTCATTAATTGAATAAGGTGAAGCAAACTTTTTGAAAAAAAGGTGGCCAACAA
Organism: Maratus speciosus; assembly: GCA_963932465.1. Classification (NCBI taxonomy): domain Eukaryota; kingdom Metazoa; phylum Arthropoda; class Arachnida; order Araneae; family Salticidae; genus Maratus; species Maratus speciosus. The sequence continues at coordinate 56,361,239 of OZ010789.1, forward strand.
GCATGGCAGTTATCAGCTATGTGACTTTGTGCTAAAGTCCATTAATTTGATCTGCTTTAAAAAGATTACGGAAGATTGAATTATAGTAGAACCTGGATTAACCGAGCTTCGATTAATCGAGGTTTCTGTTAACTGAGCCGATAACAAAGTCTGATTTTTTTCCCCTTTTGAATGAGCCTTAAAAATAACCACACTCTTTAGCTCACTGTCTGTGCTATACAGACCCTTCTGCCCCCAAAAGCACTCAACTCCAAAGAAACATTGGACCCTGAGAAGTCAATAGCGAACAATGCTTTGTTTCCAGTGGCTGTGTGAACTTTCGTAATTTTTTCAATTTGCATTTTAAAATTTACTACTGGTAGTTGATTTTCTTTTTAAATTTGTTAAGCTGTGAAACAGAACTTTACATATATTTATTTTTATTATTTAAAAAACGTTCTATATATTTTTTTAAAAGAGATGTTAAATTCGCAAGCATGGCGAGTTTTTACACACAGTTTCTATTAACCGAGATTTCCGATTCCGATTTACTAACAGTCCCAATTAGCTCGGATAATCGAGGCTGCTCTGTATAATTAAAAAATCAATGGCGATCTTACTGTAAACGGTTTCCCTTTTACTGAGGGATTTCAAAACCGAATCAGCTGATGTTAGTTGCTGTTTCCGTACTTGATTAAATAAGATTAGTTAACATTTGAAAATTACCAAATATAAAAGGAACTATGTCAACAAAGTCTTTGCTTTATGGTATTTTTTAACAACGCTATAAGAAAATGATTTTAAATAAGAGATTTTAAATGTAACGTTTTAAATCTGACATAATTTTCACCAAACTTTCCTTTCTCTTTGTAACATTCAACTGAAAATATTTTTATTATTAGAAAGATAATATTATTATTTGCGCTACCTTAAAATTGGCAACTATAGTTAAAAATATCATCTCGAAATTTGAAATAAATCTCTCATATAAATATACTTTTTAATTTAAACTGTTTTGCAATATGTTTTGCAAACTGTTTTAACCACTTTGGCCAATATGACGTAATTTCCTCCATTTACGGCTTTTAACACATATCAATGAATTTATTATTTAAAAATTTTCTTTTTCTTTTAATATTCACGTGTAAATATAATTTTTATGACGTAATTTTCAATGTTTTCCTTCTTTTAATGCGTAATCATTTAATTCTAATTTGAAAATGATTGATTATTTTATAATTTTCTCTCATTTTAAGTAAGCATGTGTAAAAACAATTTTTATGACGTAATGTTTAATATTTTCCTGCTTTTAACACGTTATCATTTAATTCTAATTTAAAAGGATTTTTTTCTGTTTATAATAGTCACGTGTGAATAAATTTTTAATTTAAAGTATATATTATTCTTTGCGCTGTTTTAACAATTGGAAACAATTTAAAATAACCTTTTCTAAAATATGTAAAAAATATCTCTGGAAATTCTGAAAATTTTAATTTAAAATTGAAATAAACAGTCAAAAAATTAGGCAAGTTAAAAATAATAAATGCACTCTGCAAACTTCGAATTTCTATTGAATGATTAAATTGAATGAAAATGATTAAATTCCCATGTATTTTTTTTTTCCTATGAGACTTTTTTAATGAGACAATTTTATCCAGATTTAACATTAAATATCTCTTAAAATAATTCTTCGATTTAAAAACTGTCTACTTCAACGCTTTTATCAAACATTTCTCTATAATACTACGCAATTGCGTCAAAAGATGGCGAAACCAGAATTCTGATATGCTTATTATGTAAACTTTAAATATTGCAAAGTTAAATAAAAACAATTGTCTCGGGGTTATCAAACTTCATTGATATTTAGGGACTATGCATATATAACGTTATCAACATTTTGCTAATTTTGAACCCCTCCCCCCTTATGATATCATACGTTATCATTTGTCGAACACCCCCCCCCCCCCGATGACATCGTTATCAATTTTTAAAAATTCTTTTTAATTTTACATTCTTTTTCTTTTGTTTTATACGTTTGCAGTGATAGATTCAAATCATAATACATTTATTAGTCGAAAAGTTTACGGATTCAAAAAGTCAATAATATATCAATACATTGAAACAAATTTGTTTCAAATAACATCTAAAAGAGTTAGTTACTATTTAAAAGTATTTAATAATAACTTGTTGTTACATAATACATTAACATTAATATTGTCTTCTTGTACTTGACACCTATCCGGGGAGGGTAAAAGCAGAACATAATAAACAAATCCGTTGGATAACATTATTTCTCTTTCTTTACTGGTAAACGCAAGTATCATTTCCAACATATTATGCTCCTGGTTTCTCTAAGAGTGAATTATATATGCGCCCATGGCGGAAGAACAGGGATGCCAAAAGTTGGGGTATTACAAATTTTGGAATAAAAGGATTTTATAAACATTTAATGGCTTTAATAATAGCTTTGTACTTTCCTAAAAATATATAAAAATAATAATAAATCACAAGTAGCAAGCTACTTGGATGTAAAGAAGAAGTTACTCAAAAAAGAAAAGTTTGATTAGATCAAAAATGATAACGATATCTAAAGGCAACCCCCCCCCCCTAAGATATCTTACGATATCAAATGCCAGACCCCCCCTCCCCCCTAAAATGATAACGTTATATATGCATAGCCCCTTATAAATAAAACATTTCAACTAAATTATTTATTATAAAAGACTTATTACATCACAATAGCTTTTATGCAAGGAAAATAATAATAATAATAATAATAATAATAATATGGATGTCAGTGATTATATATTGATTGACCGTCATAATAATAAAAAATGATATTATAAAAAGAAGAGCTGAAATATTATGGATGTCAGTGATTATATATTGATTGACCGCCATAATAATAAAAAATGATATTATAAAAAGAAGAGCTGAAATGAATTATTTTTTTACGTTTCTGATCGTGTGATTTATATTCAAATAATAATTATTAATGTATATTTTTTGTAAAGTGATTGAAATTAAATATATTTATAAAATTTATGGTAATATTTTTATTGTTGAAAAATTGCCAAGAAATAATCATCATCAAATTGGCGTCATTATAATTGTAATTTTATTTAACTTAATAGCAATTAAAAAAATTACAAAGGAACTGAGAATAATGGTCAACTAGCAAACTTAAAAAAAAAAAAAAAAAAAAAAAAACATTCACATGTGAAAACACGTAACAGCGAGTATCGAACTGCCTACCTTAAGATAAGTAAACGACGGCCCTTAGCCACTCAGCCAGTGGGAAGACAAAATTTTTCTCCCCAAAAGTGGTTAAAAAGAAAGCATGTGTATGAATACAGTGTCATGCATTTTCGGTGAAATTTCCATAGAATGGCGAAGAAATATAGTCCGATTTTTCATGCGCATTATAAAACGAACAAGAGTCTTGCTGGAAACAAGTAAATTGTTATTTGGTTCATCTGAAACATATTTATTTGATTTTTAAAAAATCGCCCGTGTCATTTTCGAGAGAAAAAAAATCGAATTATTTAACGAACCTGAGTTTTCCCAGAAAAAAGAAAAGTGTTATTCACCTCGCTTTAATCACATTTATATTATGTATCAATTAAAAAATAATCGTTAGAACCGTTTTCGAGATTTTCAAATTAGGAACTTCCCCGATATCATATCAACGTTTTCACTTTAAAAATGGCTATTTAGATCTCAAAATATACTGCACGTAGAAATGTAAAAAGTTCAGTATACGATTAGACTGCAGATATAAGACTGTTCTAGGAAATTCAGAACAATAAGACATATATCTGCTGAGTTATTAAAAGGCGGCTTTTTGCGTTTTCTTTGATGTCGAGTTAGCTGTATATATGAGTTCCGCCATCTACGAATTCTATGATACGATACGATACGATACGATTTTAGGCTTAAGGCTGCGTCACTCGGAATACTACCGTCTTCCATGATATACGTTCTACGTATTTTATAGACCTGTGCATGCATGCGTACGTCCACTTCACTGAAATACATCCAATTAAGGGGACAAGGGACCATAAAAAAAAAATATATATATATATATATATTGTAAATTTCACCTTAAATATTATTCAAGGGTACATTATATGCCTTATGGCATGATTTATCACAAAAAAAATTTTTAAAAATTTATTTTTGGGAAAAAAATGGAATTTTACGCGTCGTCTTAGAAATCTTCGAAATACCTCCTGCGCGTTCCATATCAATGAAAATCCCCAATATTTTTTGTAACAGTTTGATTTATATATATAAATAAAATAGAGCATCGAATTTTATGTATTTGATTTTAAAGGTAAAAGAAAAAAAAAAAAAAAGAAATTGAAACATTTTCGTTTTTTTTTTTTTTTTTTTTTTTTTTTTTGCAAATTTTATGTTAAATAATATTCAAGGGTACATTATATGCATTTATGGCATGCATGTATCACAAAAAAATTAAAAAAAATTCTTTTTATGAAAAAAATAGAATTTTACGCGTTGTCTCAGAAATCTTCGAAATGCCCCCTGCGCGTTCCATAGCAATAAAATTCCTCAATACTTCTTTATATAAGTTTGGTTTATATATATAAATAAAATAGGGCATCGAATTTTATATAATTGAAATTAAAGGTTAAAAAAATTGATTTTTTTTTAATTTTTTCGCAAAAATTTCAAAATTTTTATTTTTTTTAAACCTTTAAATTCAAATATATAAAATTCGATGCTCTATTTCATTTACATACATAAACCAAACTTATTTAAAAAATATTGGGGATTTTCTTTGATATGGAGAACGCAGGGGGCATTTGAAGATTTCTAAGTCAACGCGTAAAATTCCATTTTTTTTCATAAAAATATTTTTTTTAAATTTTTTTGTGAAAAATGCATGCTATAATACATATAATGTACCCTTGAATTATAATTAGGTGAAATTTATAGAAAAAAAAATATTTTTAAGAATTTTAACGTACCTTGTCCCCATATATTTGAAGTAGTGTAACATCATTCCAATGTATCGAAATTAATTTTTTCTTAAGATGTAATATAACGGAGATTTTAAAATGTGCGTCTCTTTAAACGACCTATAAATAGCACGCACCTGACATAAATTTTCAAATAATCTATAGCTAACAACAATAAAACTACATGTCACTCCATTCATATTTGCAAATTTTAGTGCACGGAAATCCTAAAGACTAACCCAAGAACCAGTGATTAACTTAATTCAAAAAGACTAATGTTTCAGAAAGTATAAAAAAGAATAATTTATAAAAAAACGTAATATGAACTTTAAAATTTTTCCATTCACTTAAAAGGTGGGGAAAAGCAATACAGATCTTTAAAGTTTAAAATATTTTATTTAAATTAAAAAACACCTAACTTCCAAATTACTACTAAGATTTATAGACTCTCCCATTTCAAACGAAGTGATTTATTTGAATGATTCGAACAGCAGTTAATGAGAATATTCCCTGGCGAAGGTTGCAGATGCAGACCGAAAGTACTCATATCAATAAAGATATTTAAATAAAATGAATTTTTTAAAACTTTTAACTCCTGTATTATTATTTGTCCTCTTTGAAGAAAACGGAGAATTTCTAAAGTGCATATTGCGTAGATGGTATTTTGTATTTCGCATTAAGATTTTAAGAATAATTTACTTCAGTACAATTAGTTTCTCTTTTAGTATCACCATATATTTGTTACATTGAATTAAAAACTTTTTGCATATACATGAAATACGTAAATGTGAAAAATCCGATTTTCTCCCAAAATATTCACAGAATAGATGTGCATTCATAAGCTTTTATGTAGAATATTTCACACGTTTCGGGCACTTGTATTTCCGAATCCGAGAACATAATGGAAAAAGGAAATACTATCTGCTGAGATATAGTGTATCTCAGAGCATATCATATTAGTTTCTTTTATTAAAAATGTTTTATGCATGAGTTTATGTACTAATACACTTTAAAGCTTACTGTGAATATAGAAAATTGTTTATTGTTTCATGATGAGGAGCAATTTAAACAAACATATAAAATTGAATTATTCATTTTGATTTTATTCCAATATAACTGAACGGTACTTATTACATCGGTTTGTCTGCCTGTCGTGTTGGACAGAAATTGTATTACGTCTCATTTTGAGGGACAATTTAAGCAAACACATAAGAAGGAATTCTTCCATTTTAAACTATTTCCAACGTAACTGAAAATTATTTATTACACTGCAGAAAAAATCTGTAGTTCTACAGATATAAAGTTACATGCTTACTAAACATTCATCTGTAACTGTACAAAAAAAAAAAAAAAAAAAAAAAAAAAGCTGCAAATCTACAAAACTATTTTTTGTAAAGCTACAGAAATCTGTAACTTTGCAAATGAATCTGCTAAAATTACAGTAATCTTACAAAAATTCTATCTGTTACCCTCGTTGAAGTTACACGAAAAGTTGCAGGCATCCCAGTTTCCTAATAAATTCTTATCAACCTTACAGATTTTTTTTTATTTTCGGCGAAAAAGTGTGTCTGTTACATGAATTTTTGTTGTTGCCGTTACATAAAAAGTTCTAGGAATCCCAGTTTCCTGGAAAAACTTTATTAACTTTGAAGATTTTTGTTTTTCAGTGTACTTTGGTTTGTCTGTCTGTTTTCTTCCGTTTTAGGGTTCATTGATCGAATAATTTATAAAATATGAATAGAATCGTTTAACTTATACAAGTAGTATACTGTGGATAATAAAATTGTCATAGGAAAAAATAAATAAAATAAATAAAATACTTTGAAAAATCAATTTCTTATATGTGTTATTTAAATTTTTATGATATTTATTATTATTTACAAAAATATACAAAAAATAAAAATTTATTTAACATTATAAATCAAACATTTTGTTCGGAAGAGTAAACCTAAAATTACAAGATTTTTTTAACACTGCTGATTTACTGTGTGTTATATCTTTCCAGATTATATCAGAATAATCACATTAGGAGGCTTTTACCAATTACAGAAATTGACTTTGGGTGTGACATTTTGACATTATAGTCCAATAATCTATGGTACCTATCATCATTCGCCAACAAATATAACAATTTATGTTTATATCTTGAGATAGCATTTGTGCATATATAGTATATATACTACATTCCAGATGAGTTTTTTCCAATTCTGGAATTTTATTAAATTTCTGTGATCTGCTACATTAAATAGTATTTAAACTTAGTTTACTATTATTAATTAGCGATCATCAACCGGAAACTATTATTTTCTATTATTTTAACAGCAATTTTATTCTTATTAATTTTTGTTGAATATCCATACTTTTTAAGTACATTACCAAACATGCAATAAATTAATATTTTAAATGTAACATTTGATTTTAATAAATATAGGGTAGCTTGAGGTGAGATTTTGTGTTGTACAAGATGCCCAATCACGTAGTTTTCACAGGGTTCCCTGGTGATACTTTAATTTCCGTTTGCGTCTTTAACCATCTGACAGTCTTGGAAAAGGGTAAAATTGTAATGTTGTTTTCTCTTCATTTTGTTTTATATGCTAAAAAATATGATTATTTCTACATTTTATATAAAAAAAAAAACTTCATAACGAATATGAATGCAATTCTTGGAAGCATTAATCATTATTCAATGTGTTAAAAATACATTAATAATAATACATTATTAATTAATTATATTACTTTAAATATTGCTTGTATTGCAGTGAAACCTGGAGCTTACTGAACATTTTAACACGGGCTTGTCAGTGAGGGAGTTAAGAAAATAAGTCGTACTTTTTATTGCTATTTCATCTTAGCATTCCTGTTAAGTGTCAAAAATCTTTTACGTGGCTTGTTTATTTTCCTATATAAGTCTTAGTTTAAACACCGAAGAAATAGAGCTGATATTTTTAGAGAGTACTGGTACCTGGTCTTTCTGCAAATCATAAATGGCGGTCAGTTCCCACCTCTTTACGTCAGCGCCTCTTCACGTCGGCTCCTTGTCCAATACTTTGCGGTGAGTCAACGAAAAATTTTGGAGGTAAGATGCCGGTTGTTTTCCCTTGGGGTAAGATGCCGGTTATTTTCCGTTGCGGTCAAATACATGGTTGTTTCTTCTTTGTTTAAATTACTCTTGGCTATTAACTAATTTGTCAGGGATTTTAATCAGATAATTTAAATCTGTGATTAAATCGTGATTTTAATCAAGTGATTAAGAAAAATCATTGTTTAAAATCATAATTTTTCTAAATGTTTAAAATGGCATAAATAAATATTAAAATCTAAGATTAACATAATTTGAAAGGCTTCTATATGTATTCTGCCTTATAAATAAACATTATTGGCCTTATAATTTATTGATTAATAAATATTAATTTTAATCATTGTTAAAAATTTGATGTTAAATGCAGTTATAAATAATTTTAATAAATATAAATGTCGGTAGTATATAATATAGTTTTGGATAACTAGGGTCTTCTGCCCCCTACGAGCTACACTCCCCAATCATCATGAAGTCACCTCAGACTCTAAAATTACGCTAATTTTATCTGCTTTGAAAACATAACTGATTAAAATTCCTACCAAAAATCAGGAGATGTTTTTTTTTTTTTTTTTTTTTTTTTTTTTTTTTTTTTTTTTTTTTTTTTTTTTTTTATAAGTGAGTTTGAATCAGTGTTCAGACTGTCCTTATCAGACTGCAATAAAATCTCTGAAAAATGTGATTGGATCAAATGCATTCAGTGAAACTGTTGGTTATATAAAAGTTGCTCAAATTTCCTAAACAAATGTGCAGTCTGTGGCAGATCTGAGTTATAGCTGCAAAGAACAAAGGAGTATATGAAAAAAAGTCCTTCCTGCCAGTGCCGGGAGGAAGAGGTAGCTTTCATAATCCTTATTTAAAAAAAGCCAACTTATATCATGCAAACACACAAAGCTCAATTTAGTGGAAACCGAATATAGGAGATTCAATACTAATTTTTATCAATATAATGAATGAGAATTTCGCGAAATTAGTCAGCTTTATCCAAGCAGCTTTTCTTTAAAGTAACTTATATTTGGCTGCCAAATTCGGCAATTTCTTAAAGTGCCTGACATTTTAAGACAACATGGTGGATGAGGCTAAGCAGTGAACTTGGTCGAGACCTTAGTAATTGCTGTGCACATGCTCACTCACATCGGAATCGGTTAATATATAGGAGTGCTGTCGCATGCAAAAAATCAGATTTTTCAAAATGTCACCCACAATAGAAATTGAAACTGCTATATCTGAGCCATTTTTTAAGGTAAAGACAAACAAAAAATGCTCCTGAATCCTTATATCAAGATCAAATACTTAAGAAGAAACCTATTTCAATTTCTAATTTTTTTGCACCTCACTTTAAATATATATATATATTTTAATTTAATGGCCGCCATTTTGAAACAAGATGGCTGATGAATCTGGCCAGCGAACTTGGTCGAAGTGTTGATGTATACTATCCACATGCCTTCTTACATCGAAATAGGCGAATACGTGTGTTATCGCGTGACAAATACAAGATCGTTTCAAAATGTTAGCCATGCTAGAAATTCAAAGTGCTATAAATCAACCATTTTTTAAGATACCAACAAAAGAACAAATTTTCAGAAACAAAAACTGCTCCGGAATCTTTGTATCAAGGCCAAACACATAAAAAAATCTTTTTAATTTTCCAATTTTTTAATACCTCATTTTGAATTTTAAATTTAAATTTTTTTAAATGACAACCCTTTTGAAACAAGATGGCGAATGAAGCTGGCCAACGAACTCGGTCGAGACATTGGTATGTACTATGTACAGACCAAGTTACATCCAAATAGGTTCATAAATACGCCTGTTATCGCGTGACAAAAATCAGGTCGTTATAAAATGTCAGCCACAAGTGAAATTCAAAATGCTATTACTCAGCCATTTTTTTTAGATATAGACGAAAGAAAAACTGTTCCGGAATCTTTGTATTAAGGTCAAACACATACAAAAAAAAATCTTTTTCATTTTCCAATTTTTTGGTATATCATTTAAATTTTTTTTATTTTTTTATTTTTTTAAATGGCCGCCATTTTGAAACAGGATGGCGGATGAAGCTGGCCAACGAACTCGGTCGAGATATTTGTATGTACTATGTACACACCAAGGTACATCCAAGTCGGTTCATAAATACGCCTGTTATTACGTGAGAAAAATCAGGACGTTTCAAAATGTCAGCCACGCTAGAAATTCAAAATGCTATAACTCAGCCATTTCTTAAGATATAGACGAAACAAAAACTGCTCCCGAATATTTTTATCAAGGTCAAACACATAATAAGAAAATATTTGTTTCAATTTTCAATTTTTGGTACCACATTTCAAATTTAAATTTTTCTTAAAAATTTAAATGACCGCCATTTTTAAACAAAATGGCGGGTGCAGCTGGTCGACGAACCCGGTCGAGACATTGGTATGTACTATGTAGAAACGAAGTTACATCCAAATTGGTTCATAAATACGTCTTTTATCGCGTGACAAAATTCAGGACGTTACAAAATGTCAGCCACGCTAGAAGTTCAAAATGCTATAACTCAGCCATTTTTTTAAGATATAGACGAAACAAAAACTGCTCCGAAATCTTTGTATAAAGGTCAAATACATAAGAAAAAATATTTTTCCATTTTAAATTTTTTGGTACCACATTTCAAATTTTAAATTTTTAAAAAAAATTTAAATGGCCGCCATTTTGAAACAAAATAGCGGATGAAGCTGGCCAACGAACTCGGTCGAGAGATTGGTATGTACTATGTACAAACCGAATTACATCCAAATCGGTTCATAATTACGGGAGTTACAGTGTGACATAAGTCATATATATATATATATATATATATATATATATATATATATATATATATATATATATATATCAATTTTGAACGGAGGGTGGTTTCGGGGTCTGGGGGTCATGATCAATGAAAATATACCAAAATTTTTTGAAATCGCTTTCCTCCGAACGGCTGCAATTGGTAGCATTTTTGTAAAGAAAGCTACCTAAAACAACAAAAAAGCTGCACTCTAAAGTACTTTATCACAGTGGCTGTATCCTATTTAAATTTATTGTAATGTTTAAAAATAGGCATACTTAAGGGGCATAATTCTTTTAAACGTTAAGTAGAACATAACTTTTTTGTTCAAATATTAGTTTATCCTAAAGTGCCAACGTTTGTTACATTCATATTTGTGTAATTTCCTAATATTGATAACAACATTAGTAAGTCTAAAACATTAAAGTTACTTTTATTTAAAGTTACCCATTATGTTTTAAACGATACAAATATTATTGTTTACATTGGAACTCCACAAGGCATTTTACCCGTAGATAGTTAGCCATCTTACCCATAGATAAGGGTAAGATGCCGAAATGCAAGTGTTTACAGAAACAAAAATTTTGATGTTTTATATAATATGTGTAAAATAAGGTTTTAAATGATACATAAGGGCAAAAACTTTAACAAGAAATCAATGAATAACAAATACAAACAACAGACGATTTTTAAAACAATAAAGTCAAAAACTGCGATATCTTCACCCAATTTACCCTATATTACAAATTTCTTGGAGTTAAACCTCAGCAATTTTACTCCATTGTTTTTGAAACGTGTTTTCGTTTGAATTATACGAAATATGTTCAGTGCAGAGCACACAATCTACGGGATTTTTTTTAAGTATTAAACAGAATAAGCCGTAGAGTTTATTAATTAAAATCAAACAAACACCAAAATAAAAATCTAAACTGCAGATTTTTTTTCACACACAAAATTGTGTAAAATACATCAATTGTAACTTATTGATAATTTATTCATTTTTCTACAGAACGTTTTGTATAATTAAAATCTGCAAAAATGGCAGCTTTCGATGATTTTTCTTTATTAAAATATTTAACAATAGGCTGATACACTTTTTGACAGAATTTATAAAATAATTATACATTAACAATGTAAGCTAATATTTAAAACACAATGGAAAAATCTGACTCATAATATAGGAATGCAGAAGTAAAATGTTTGAAATATAGTACATAAAAATATTGTAAACGCTACATCATTATTTAAAATATGCGGAATAGGAAGGCAATGAGCTTTCTGGTAAGGAAAACAACAGAATCTGATCTGCAAATTTCTTTCACGCAGAAAAATGTACAAATTACAACATGTATACATCATTCATTAAGTAGGATAACTCTAGAATAGATGGCTATAGAGGAGAGATGACCAGACTAAATATCTCTAAAACTTGGTCATAGATTGTAATATAAACATTGTTCGAAATACTTCAACGAGTTTATTTATTGTGACGTGCAGTTGTGTTTTTCAATTATAAAATGTAAGTGTAATTTCCATGTCAAGTAAATAGGTGGTTGAATATATATATATATATATATATATATATATATATTACTTAGGTATCTGAATGTTTTGCAGTACGTACGTTATATATAAATATATTACTATATGGGCTTTTACGGCACGTATATAATCTAATCTTTTCTTCTAAGACTAAATCAAAGACTTACAATGGCTATTGATGCTTTAAATTGGGCGACAATCAGCTCCTCAATTTGAGGAGAGATGGCCAGATGAAATCGAGGAGAGATGGCCACCTTTAATCAATGTTTCAAAATTATATTTAGTGATGATTTTAACTAAACATAATTAAATTTGAAATAAATATATAACATTTACGTTTTTAAATATATTAATTGATATAATTATTTAAATTTTAACTAATATAAATATTTTAATAATAATAATAATAATATAATACGACCTAACGATTTATTTGTTTCAGAAAATACTGAAAAACGTCGGAAACTTTTATAACAGAAACTGATAAAGTTGATAAATAAACTAAATTAACATAATAAATATACAATTAACGCGAGAAAAAAAAAAAAAAAAACACGACAATTCCAGTAGTGAAGAAAACAAAATACATTTAAATTATCAGATTCTACAGATTCCGAGTAAATAGAATTGGATTAGGATAACTGTGCTGGTTGTGTAAAACAATATAGTATCACATCCAAAAAGAATGTCTGGATACAATGAACAAAGTACCTGAAGTGGTTTCATGAAAAGTGTACAAATTATCAAGATTTTTGCCAAGCATGTGGTAAGATTTTACGAAAAGTGCAGGATTGAAATTATGCTTCAAAGTTTGTTTATTCGAGTTTTCTTCACCCATTTTCCATCATAGAACTGCATCTTTACAAATTGCTATATGTTTTTTCATTATTAACTATTTGAAATGCGTTATTTTTTCTTCTATTTAAATTAACTTTTTCTTTCTTGTAATGGATGGCCATCGCTTTTTGTTTTCAATGCTTAATTATTGTTTGCATAAAATATTATGAGTATATGTATAAGAATTTTAATAATGCATCAATATTACTTGTATTTGCATTATAAGAATTTTTATTTCAATCTTTAAAAACTATGGCCATCTATCCTAGAATTAGACTATTAATATTATTATTATTATTATTATTTTGTAAATAAAAAAAGCCAAAAACAGGACTTATTTTTTGTATATTTATAAACAGTGAAAATCACCTTTAAGCAACATATATAAAATAAATACACATACAAAAATATCCCTGTAAAATTACGGTCAGAGACCTGCAGCAGTGATTCCAGTCATACCCCGTAAAAAAACATATTGAACTATCAATCCGTATTTTTTGCTAACAGATGTCCTTGATCTGTAAAAATAAGTGGATTGAAGTTTATTTTGAAGGTATCTAAGAGATAAGGCCGTTTATTTAATGGATCAGACCATTTTCATCAAATAATGTTGTTGCCCATGAAAATTGAAGGGCAAACGCTCATAGATTTATAGTTTTTTCTGAGAGTGTATATATTTAAATATTAAGTGGATAATTGAAACAAAATGGGCAAACCTGATGCATAATCTAACATTAAATGTAGAAGTATTTTGTTTTAAATTTTAAATAGAAGCATTGTAATGGCTACACAGTTATTTAAAATGTGGAACGAAAGAACGCAAATAACTTGCTGATCCTCAAATTAATCAAAAAAGAAATCTGATCCTCAGATCACTCACACACGTGTGCAAAATACTTTTTTCAGACTTCATAAAATGAAGATTTTTTATTTTTATTATTAAGTAAATAAAAGTGCAAAAATAGCATTTTTAATATGTTTCTTTATACAAATACTTCAGAACTTTTAAATAATATCTATAAAATAATTTTTATCTGCGGTATTAAGGGATATTTGCATCTCCATGACCAAATTTGACTCATAATATAGCAATAAGGCAAAACTTTTAATATATAAATAAAATTATTCTAAAGGCTACCAGGTAATGTGATATACGTGACAAAATAACACACTGAAAAAAAAATACTGCCAGTTTTCCGGTAGGAATCGGAAAAATAGTTGCTCTTATCGTACCGGAATAATTTCCGACGCAGCTCGGAATAAAATCCGTAAAAATAAGGAAATAGTCAGTAAAAAGGTATTTTACGGATTTTATTCCGATTTTACGGATTTTATTTCGAGCTGGGTTGGAAATTATTCCGGTTCAATAAGGGCAACTATTTTTCTGATTCCTACTCGAAAACTGGCATTTTTTATTTATTTATTTATTTATTTATTTATTTTTTTTTTTTTTTTTTTTTTTTTTTTTTACAGTGTATAAAAAAAAATAGCTAATTGAAAAGTAAAAATATTACGAGATTTTTTTTTTTTTTCGCACAAGTCTGTGAAAAATACATCATTCATACTCTACCAATAAAGCATTCATTTGTTCGCCATTTGAGTATGATAAATATAGTTGTCTAAAATAATTTATAAATTTGGTAAATTTGCAAAAATAGCAGTTTTTAATGACCTATACTTTTCATATTTTTAAGAACGGTGTCAATAACTTTTTTTAATATATTATGTAAAATACTTATTTCTACACATAGCAAGTGCATATTTGAAACACCAAGGCAAAACAGGAAGAGCCACATAACATTAAATGCATCAGTAAATCTCAAATAATGTAAAAATAAAACTTGTAAAAATGTATTTGATGTGAGTGCAATTCCATCAAAATGTAATATTTGAATTTTTTCATATTCTCTCAGGCCATCCTTCGCCAAGTTCACTAGATATAATACTTATGAATTGGAAATTTGTGCAAAGATTAAAAACGTGAATTTGGTACAAATAATAAAAACATGATTTTTGTGCAAATATTAAAAACTGTTTTTAAACTAAATTCATTTCCAAGTGTCTTACCTACAAATATTAAATTCTAAACATTCCATTTCCTGAGGGATTCTTGGACTTTTTTTTCAGACTATAAGAAGTTTTTTTACAAGTAAATGACGGAGACTGCAATCTTTCTTTCATTTCCGTTTGTTCATGACATAAAAAATTAGAACACCTTGAGAAAAAGTATTATTAGTTATATGCAGGGTACAAAATGAAAGTTTATAAAGTTTTTAACAAAAAAAGGGTTCATTTCTTTTTCTACTATTGAATTTTTTTTTTATATTTTCAAATTTTTACAACCGTTCTCTGTTTGATATTTAGATCAATCTATCTATCTATCTATCTATCTATATATCTGTATATATATATATATATATATATATATATATATATATATATATATATACAGGGTGATTCAGCTCGTCGGTGACAAACTTTAAGGATCGATAGAGCACACCTAGACGAACATTTTTGAATAGGGAATGTAGGGTCCCTGACGCGATGGTAAGGCGCTAGGCGCTTTCGAAAATTTGGGTGCCGAAATTCGAAACGTCATAAAAACTAGGGAAATGGTTAGATTTTCTTGCTTGTTGCGTCGAAATGATTCTGTTTGTTTAGACTTTCTTCAGTACCAATTTGATAAGCGTATCTCTTAAAACATGGATAGGGGGCGCTGCAGACTTTGGAGAGCTAGACAACAACTTTAAGCCCGTTATTTTGATAATTTAACACATGCTCGCCAAAGTTTATACTCTAACTTAAAGTTTGAACCCAAAAGTAGAGCCCTGCAAAAAGCGTAAGAGCCGGAATAAAATGTCAAAGTACAGGGTGGTCGAAACTCGAAGGCTCCTAAGAGATAAACAAACAGATTTCTTGACTTATGGCATGCATTTTCATGATTCTGTTTGCTGGGGCTCTCTGAAACTCAGTTGAACGGTACAAAAAGAAACATCGATAGGGGGCGCTTTGGGCAAAAAACATAATTCGTTGACATTTCGGACGCTAACTGGAAACGGGGCGCTACGATCAGTTAGTAATAATGAAAACACATTTTCTACCTCTGCTCAACACTTCTGAATAAATTTAGACCAAAAACATCAATGATACTGGAAATTTATTTACAAAAAATAACACTACAGAAGATGCTCGAAATTTCGACCTTGGGCCATAATGCAGGCTTCGCACCTCCGTCGCATTGAGGAGTGTGTGTTTCCAACAATGCCAGGAGTATCTCTGATCTGCTCTGCAGCTGCCACAATGCGCGCCACAAGTTCTTCAGCACTGCTGACAGGTGTATGGTATACCTCGGCCTTCAGGTAACCCCAAAGGAAGAAATCCAAGCAGGTTAGGTCTGGTGATCGGGCAGGCCAGTGAACTGGACACCCACGCCCGATCCACCGCTGGCCATACCTTGCGTTTAGATGGAGACGCACGTCGTTCGTGTAATGGGCCGGAGCTCCATCGTGCTGGAACCACATCTGGCGACGCGAACCTTCGGGTACGTGCGCCTCATCCAGAAGCTGCGGCAGCACTTGATCCAGGAAAATCAGGTAATTTCCACCTGTCAGCCGTTCAGGTAACAAATAAGGGCCAATGAGGCAATCCCCCAGAATGCCGGCCCACACATTTACTGAGAAACGCTCCTGGGCTGCTCGGCTTCTGGTTTCATGTGGATTTTCATCACACCACACATGACTGTTGTGGGCGTTCCACATTCCCTCCCGGCTGAAGGTGGACTCGTCCGTAAACAAAATGCTGTTTACAAAACGGGGATCCCTGGATCTCATCGCCAAGTACCATCTTGAGAATTCCACTCGAGGGCCAAAATCCTGCTCTCTGAGCAACTGCACCCGCTGGATGTGGTAGGGGTGCAGATTCCGGGAACGTAAGATGCGCCACGCAGTTGCTTGCGAAATGCCAACATGTCTGGCGATATCTCTCGTGCTAAGACCTGGGTTGTCCTCAACCAGGTTAAGCACAGCCTCTTCGTTGTCGGGGGTGCTCACTGATCGCTCCCGTTCAGGCCTGCCTCCGTCGAAAGATCCCGTTGTGGACAACCTCTGGTGTACTCGAGCGAAGAAGGCATGGCAGGGGATTTGCCTGTTGGGGTAACGCTCGGCGTACAACCGCTGAGCGGCTCGTCCATTACAACCAGCAGCGCCATACGCCAAATGCATGTCAGCCAATTCAGAGTTTGTGTACCGTTCCATCCTACTACCGATCTGCAGACAAGTAACTCGAAGCTTAAGTAGGTACCGCACGTTCAAAAGACGTGTCTGCGCATACAACTACGTCATCTCGCGTTGTCGTCTACGCATTACGTATCTTTTGCATATCGATATGGTACGATATCTTTTGCATAAATCAGCAAAAAGCACCTTATGTAAATTTTATTGCGCGCATTGTGCATGATTGAAACCAGCTATGTTTGTTAAAAAAAACAAACAAACTGCAGTTTTAATAGCTTCTTATGATAAGTAAATTACTCTCTTGTTTTGTTTCTAACTGATCGTAGCGCCCCGTTTCCAGTTAGCGTCCGAAATGTCAACGAATTATGTTTTTTGCCCAAAGCGCCCCCTATCGATGTTTCTTTTTGTACCGTTCAACTGAGTTTCAGAGAGCCCCAGCAAACAGAATCATGAAAATGCATGCCATAAGTCAAGAAATCTGTTTGTTTATCTCCTAGGAGCCTTCGAGTTTCGACCACCCTGTACTTTGACATTTTATTCCGGCTCTTACGCTTTTTGCAGGGCTCTACTTTTGGGTTCAAACTTTAAGTTAGAGTATAAACTTTGGCGAGCATGTGTTAAATTATCAAAATAACGGGCTTAAAGTTGTTGTCTAGCTCTCCAAAGTCTGCAGCGCCCCCTATCCATGTTTTAAGAGATACGCTTATCAAATTGGTACTGAAGAAAGTCTAAACAAACAGAATCATTTCGACGCAACAAGCAAGAAAATCTAACCATTTCCCTAGTTTTTATGACGTTTCGAATTTCGGCACCCAAATTTTCGAAAGCGCCTAGCGCCTTACCATCGCGTCAGGGACCCTACATTCCCTATTCAAAAATGTTCGTCTAGGTGTGCTCTATCGATCCTTAAAGTTTGTCACCGACGAGCTGAATCACCCTGTATATACATATATATAAATTAGATCCGAAAGCTCATTTTAATCATGAACCATAAAATTATTAAAAATTCTTAATAATACATATAAAATATTTCTTAACTCTTTATCTGTTAAAGTTACATTTAAGACCATTAAAATAGCATGTTATAAAATGCATTTCAGACATAGATTATTAGTAATACAGTTTAGAATGAGTTATAGATGCATTAATGTATATTGTTTGAAAAGCTTTCTTGTTTTAGCTCTTTTGGCGTTGTGGGGGGTGAGGGGATTTTTCAATTCGGAAATATTTCTATATTTCTATTGTAAGAACATAATATTTCAACATTTCCTAATTCTGCAAAAATACTAAGAAAAATATTTAAAATAAAATATTTGAGTGGGGTTATAAATATCGCACAAAATGGCTATAAATTCAAATTTAATTAATTTATCTACATCCTTCAATCCTTCTAAAATCCTTCTAAAATTCATTAAATAATTATGTAAATCTTTTAATGTAGTTTAAACAATTCACGAAAAATTGTTTAGAAGATAAAATTTTCACGAATTCAAAATTCAATACATAACGTGTTGATACAATTTAATATGCAAAAAGCTAAAAGCTAAAGAAAAGGCACAAAAACTTATTTCAGAATTAAATCATTAATATATAAAATAAAGCTTTAAAAGTTTCAAACTTCACTAGTTTCAAAAATTCACGAAAAATGCTTTAGAAGATTTTATTTTCACCAAAACAAAAAAATTTCTCGGTTTTGTTATTTTTTTAAGTTATTGATATTTCAAAGTTTGGATTGCTATTATGACATATTACTATGTTTATTTGTTCTTTAATAGATTTATTATCATCAGTTAATCTGAAGTTTGTAAAAATAAGATACTTTTTAAAATACCTTAGTTGCATTATTAAAATATTTGTTGATTTCAACATATTAAAACAATTAAAGGTTTATATAAATATTATACAGACATACATACAATAAATACAATAAACCCAACTGGGGTGAAAAATAAGCCAGAGCCAGGAATCGAACCCGGGATAACAGTATAGAGTATACCGCAGTATATATACTGTGGTCCTGGGTTCGATTCCTGGCTCTGCCTAATTTTTCACTCCAGTTGGGTTTATTGTATGTATGTCTGTATAATATTTATATATACCTTTAACTGTTGAATGCAGGCGTGATTTATGTGTGTAGGTGTGATTTAATATATATTGTAGTATGTGTGTTTTATTATAATAATTAACTCGTAAATTGTACGTATAACGGGAAAATGATGTGCATCCGTACTATAAATAGTTTCATAAATATTCAGGCTTTGCTGCATTAGCTAGTGCAGTCTTATGCAAAAATGCACGAATACAAAATATATTAATGCTATTTAAATTAAATTAAGTAATACGGAAATAATATGACTCTATCTTAAATATGAAGTAGTTAATCACCATGGCAAACTAGAATTATTACCTATCATTGGATATGATTGAATTTATTCCGTATCATAGGATATAGTAGAATGAAGAAATCTTGTATTAACTTAATATCTTTTTACGTTATAAATTGATTTTCGTAAAATTTTGAAATAACTCGACGAAATTTTACAACGATTCATAACGATAAATCACTGGATTTCATAATGATATGAACATCTAGTAATTCTGTGATAACCTGGCAAATATTCATAAATAACTATCAGAAAATTCCATTCTCGAGACAAATACAGTAATTTTACATAACAGATAGCTGTAAAAGAAATATCATACCTTAAATTAATTGAAAATATGAATTATCTAAAAAAAAAAAAACTGGTGTTGCAAAACGATACGAACACTGATCGAAATTATCCCTTAATGAGCATGGAATCTGTACAGAAATACTGAATGCCACTCAGAGAAGAAGAAAGCGAAATATGTAAATTAGTTTAGCATATAAAGATACTTCGCAGACTAGGAAATTTACAAATCTGATCGCAAGGTGAGTTCTTGAAGTATGGGTCGAAAAAGCGCATTAAGTGACTTTGAGAAAGGGAAAATTGTGGCTTTTAAGGGTCAAGGACTTTCAGCCAGAAGAATCACAAGAATTGAAAAGATCTCCAGGTGTAATATTAAATTTTCTTTGATTAAAAGAAGATTATAGAGCAAAGAAGTCTCCGGAAATCCGCCAAAATAGAAAAAAGAGCCATTATAAAAATGAATGAGCAATGGGAAAACAACTTTAGGTGAACTTTCAAGAGATCCACGTATAACAATGTAAAAAAGTACCTTGTCCAGAATAGTCAAGAGCTATAAGACGATGAGGTACAAAAAAGAAAAAAAAAGACCCAACCACGTGTGACTAAAATGCATCAGTAGAACTGCCTAGATTGGGCAAAAGATTGCATGTCCTGGAAGTTAAAATATGAAAGAGTAATATTTTCCGATGAAAAAAATTCAATCTGGATGGTCTGGACGGTTTTTATTATTATTGACACGATTTGCGCAAAAACCAGAGACGTTTTTAAAACGGCAGCAGGGTGGAGGTTCACTCATAGTTTTGGCTGCGTTTTGATTTCATAGTAAGATCAACGTTACGTTCCCTCCGGCAGAATGAATGCATTAACCTACCAAGATGTATTTGAAGAATACTTGCTGCCATTTACTGAGGAAATTGTGAACCATTCTGGATATTTCGACTAGACAATGCATTCATCCACATAGCAAACAGCACTTGGGACTGGTTTCTTAATAATGATGGACACGTAATTCCATGGCCACTTGTTTCTCCTGATTTAAATGCAATGGAAAATGTATAGATCCTACCGGTTAAAGCTGCTTGCGCAAATGGAAAACAATATAGCAAAATTTTAGAATTAAAAGCTGTTATCATTTGCCACTGGAATGGAATCGATCAAAATATATTAAAAAGCTTGGCCCACTCCATGCCGGATCGCGTTTTTAGATTAAGCATAAGATCTGGTGCATACAATGGTTATTAATCTATATTTCTGGCCAATGTTCATATCATTATGAAACACCTCAAAATCGCTGTTTCAGTTATAATTTGTTGTAAAATAAAACGATTTGTTCTATTTCTAACATTGATTAGACTTCACTTTGTTTTTTAACATTTTATTCTGTTTAAGTTTGAAAACTGGTGTTTATATCATTATGAAACCCAGTGTATAATAAATTTTAAACCATTTGAGTGGATAATTTTTGCGCTTTTAGATTCGGACTGACGGATGGACCAAACGACTACTATAGCTGCTGCATCTTTATAAAATTACGAACGCACATAAAAAGACAAATACTTTCATCATATTTTCTTAACTATCAAAGTATTATTTTCGTAAATTTTAAACTTTTAAAGTTTATACTCTAAAAGCAAAAGGTGAAACAATATTTTTCTATAGGCATTTTCTGTAAGATCACACTATTCTCTGTCAATAAATCTCAATTAATTACTAAAATATAATTAATAAAATTATAATATATAATTAATAAAAATCCGAAATATATAATTAATAAAAATCCATAATATAAAAATAAATAATTAATAAAAGTATAATATATAACATACATATTAGAGTGGGTCGAAAAAACCGAAATTTTTATAATCGAAATGTAATAGCACGGAAAAGTTGCCTTTTGTAATACAGAATAAATTTCAAAAATATTACATCGATCGGTTAATATCTTTTACCGCCGCAAGGGGGCCAAAGTTTAAAAAATCGCAAAAAACATGTTTTTTTTTATCATTTTTTTTTTAATTATCCAAACATACCAATACAATTTTTAATAGAACGCAATAGCTACATGAAGATATGAGAAATGCCCCGGTAAATGTTCATTATGATGAAATCATATCTTTATTTGCCGCAAAAAGACCATATTTTTTGTAAAAATTTCAAAAATTTCAATTTTTCATTTTTTTTTCTAAATTTTTATAATTTCTATAATATGTCTAGAAATAAATAATTTTACTTTATATCTATTAATATATCATAATTTTTTATAACTATTTGTAATAGACTTGAAAATAAAGTTAATCATTCATTTTTCTTGACGATCGCTTCATCTACTGATGTTTTACTTCATAACAGCCAATTCATGCCACAAAAATTATATAAAATGAGCAAATTGTTTTAGTATTTTATTAATTAAAATATTGAGATGTTTAACCGAAACGGGTTAAATAAACTTAAAATGAAGAAGAATTTAATGTAAATGAATTTTATAATATAACTTGCTTTCAGATGAAGTCATTATTTCTCGAGAGGCCAAAACTGATCAGATGTGATCCTCCCTCTGTTCTAGAAAACAAACTTTATCAGTGCTTCAATGAATAATTTCACGCATCTTTCTAGTGATTGAGTTGGACAAGGAAAGTTATAATAGCTGGTATCTTTAATCGAACATTTTAAACTCACCAGCGTTTTTAGTCGATAAAGAAACCATAACAGGTGGTTCCGTTAGTTTTCAGTTTTGTCAGTAGACTAAAGCCATACAATTTTAAGCTTTAGTGTTGAAGTCTGCTATGATAAAGTGACGGATGGCACTATTCTAGTCCACAGAACTTCGTGCTATTGCAATTTTCTTCATGGCTGGGACCCTGATGTTCTCCTCTTCATATGCTATCATTCCAAAGAGGCTATTTGTATGATTTGCGAAATAGTCATTTCGTGAAAATACTGGAACTATAATCTTTCGTAGATTATCTGCCAAGTAACGTAAGTTACTAACTATAGTGCACAGATTCTGAAAAACATGAGTGATTCAATTTAATTGTGAACCAACTGATGCAGCACATTTTCAGGATGTACTCAAAGATTATGACAAGTTAAGAAGAGGGTTTCTTTGTTCCAACGTAGAGTCTCAAAATTCGAATAGCAGTAATGATCCAAGTTGCGTGAATTATTTGTCCAGGGACTCAGCAAAAAACGTCAATTTTATACACGCGTGTTGAAAGAGCTTGCAATATTTCAGACATATACTTCTGTTCAGTTGACAAATCATCTTTATCAACAGCTAGGTGATCAGATTAAATTGGCTTAAATTTTGCAATTGGTAATAATTCGCAAATCGCAAGAGATCAACCAATTGGGCCACAATATGATAGAGAACCTGTCTTTTGTCATCAAGATGTTTGAAAAGATGTCTCAGTGGAAGCTCATTGAAGTGAGGTCAAGGAAGCCAATAAAGTGTTTTTTTTTAAAGTTGTTCTCAACTAATCCTACTATAACACCACCTTTGCATCCTGTTTTTAAGACAGTTCCACAAAATTCAACTGCAATTATTATTCCAGTCGGAATTTCATTTTTCTTCAAAAAATCTATAATGTCATTGCATATAGAAGTCGCCTTGCCAGACGATGTGGTCAAATGGCGAAAATAATTCAGACCTGGATCTAGTACAAAGAGATATGTTCCTCCTTGACTTCGCAAAGATGAAACTTTGCCCCCTCTTTAACCTGGCAGATATTTCTATCTTTAGGGCCATCAAAGTGTAGAGTAAAAGGAGTACATTACAAAAAAAATCGAACAAAGTGAAATGTGGCCCTCTAGCAGCGAGAAATTAATTTTACGTGCAGGCAGCTGCAGGTGTTTCTATCATTGAGCATTTTTTTTTTTTTTAATAGAATTACAGTGATCATGGTTAACAATGTGCATGAAATTAACAACATAAAATGCCTTTCCCAGCCTATTAGAAATGTAAAAAATCTGAAAACATTACAAAAGTTATGAAAATTGAAAAAATGAAAAACTTTAATTTTTAACATTTTTTAGAAATTTTGGCCCTGTTTTGGCTGTAAAAGTAACGATGTGACAAAAATGAAATGTTAATGTTACATTACTAATATCTTGGCGTGGCTATTGCGTTCTATTAGAAATTGAATAAGTATGTTTGGATAATTTAAAAAAAAAAAATGCTAAAACTATGTTTTTTTGCAATTTTTTCGAAATTTGGACCCCTTGCGGCGGTAAAAGATATTAACCAATCGGTGTAATATTTTACGTATTTTATCTTTTTTACAAAAGGCAACTTTTCCGCGCTATTAGGTTTCGATTATAAATATTTCGGTTTTTTCGACCCACCCTAATACATGTATCATGCACGGTCGGAGTAACTGTATATTCTCTTGAAATATATTGTCCGGGTGACAGCGGTAAACTTTAGTGAGAAACTAAAATAAATGACATAAAAAAGGTAAATAATCACTCATGAATTTTGGGGGGTGGCAACATTCCTAATAGGTCAAAATTATGCGGAGCTCTATTACGGATGCATCTGTGCTGCTATTGGTAAGTGCACCTTGACGGTGTGATCCTGCAGACCATGACGTATGATTCAACGTCAAGACTGTTAATGCCTGTTTATATAAGGTTAGTTGGGGCAACTGGGACATGATTTTACAATATGACTCTGGAGCTTCTGACAATTCAGCTTCAAAAAACTAATGTTCATTTCAATTAAAGTCTGAACTTCTGTGTTCAGTTAGGTTCCCTCTATCAGACAGAAATGCTCAAAATTACATTTTAATATTTTAAAATATAGAAATATGCATATTTCATCTTTCTTTCCTCATGGGTCCAGTTGCCCCCCAAAATGGGGTAACTGGACCAGGGGGTCTATTTTCCTCACGTGTTCATATTTTTTTCATATCGGATATCAGATCCTGTTTGAAAAAGTGTAAACAACTTAAAAAAATTTAAACCAGGCAGATCATTTAAATTATATGTCAATAAACAGCGTTGTAAGGGAAACCTTTGCTGTCAGTGTGCCTAAAAAAGCACTAAAAGTGAAAATATTAGATTTATTTATACCAAAAATATAAAACTTATGTAAGTACTTATGCACTTTAGCATAGATAATAAGTATAAATATCACATGCGTATTTTAAGGAAAAAATAGCAAGGTAAATCTCTGAACAAAAGGTTACGTAAGTACTTAAGTACTTTATCTTTTTCCAGGGGTCGCATTATATAGGGAAAAGTTTATTGTTCCTTAAAGAAAGGTGCGATGAAGATATTATTTTCTAGGGTATATACGATAGGGACGATAAAAGATTCCCTATAACATAGCTGCCAACTTTTACGCTTTCCTCTTACCACTAAAATATTATAGTAAATGTTTTCTTATTTAATCGTCGAAATCTTATGATTAAACAAAACGAAAATCTCTATTAAATGTTAGTGGTAGCAAGAAAGCGTAAAAATTGGCAGCTATGCCTATAGAATGCGAACCCTGTGTGTAGTACAATTTCAAGGTCTGGCTATCTGGCTTTCAGGGACAAGGTACTTGCATTCGTAAAAAGTTGAAATAATTTAATGACACCAATATTTACAAGCGAATCTATCTGAAAACATGTAAAAGTATATTTTCGCGTACTTAATAAAATTTAAATTTTAATTATAAAATTCAGGTCCCAATGTGGCAATTAGGAATTAAAATTAAGTGATGCCATAACGGCATCACCGCCTCTCAAGGGGTCAAGAAATTTGGTTTGATACCACTCAATATGCTTTTTTTTAAATTTCATTACGTTATTTTAATAAGGTATTCTATCATTTTCTTTATTGTGAGCAAAAACCAATGGAGAAATTTACTTCCCGTAGTAAGAAAAACACAAATCATAACTATTGGGGTAACTGGATCCAGCATGGCCCAGTTACACTGGATGCATGTCCCAGTTACCCCATTCTTGAAACATTTATGGGGTAACTGGGACACCGGGCATAAATTTAAAACATGAAGTAAACATGTATAAATACCTAATAATATTTATGTAGTTATGTGTCTAATCTTTAAAAAAAATCTTTAATAAAATTACTTACAGTATTTTAATAAAAATTCGAGACAATAAAAAAAAAAGAAACGTAAATTTTGACAACCTATCACAGCAAAGTGAGAGTTATGATTGAGTTGATACATGTTGTTTTAGGAAGTAGAGATAAAGGAGCATTGCTCAGAAAAGCTAAAACTTAAAAAACACCAACAGTTTTTTTTTTTTTTTTTTAAATAGTCTATGGCCCAGTTACCTCGTGGTTCCAGTTACCCCAGAAAAAAACTTAATACATTCAGTTTGATGAATCACATATTCGAAGATTACATTT
Organism: Maratus speciosus; assembly: GCA_963932465.1. Lineage (NCBI taxonomy): Eukaryota > Metazoa > Arthropoda > Arachnida > Araneae > Salticidae > Maratus > Maratus speciosus. The sequence continues at coordinate 56,387,734 of OZ010789.1, forward strand.
TAGGAAGTGTTTATCAAAAGATATGGCTTCTATGTTCTCATTTCATAAATCAATTACAGTGGAAAAATATACTAAAGGGTTGTTTTTAATTCATCCATAGATTCTCAGAAAAAAATTTTTACTTCTTAAATTTTATGAAATTTCTTATTTATAAATTTTCAAATTATACATCATTTGTTTGTAGATATTTTTATCGTCGTATATATTACTGAATTGTTTTATTACGTTAAAAATAACGAATAACTTTCATTTTAACAAAAATAAATGTACATGTAACATGTATCTTAATAAACTTTACTTTAAGTAATAAAAAATACATTTAAACATTTAAAAACGAAAATAATAATATACTGATTTTTTTATTCCATTAAAAATAACTAAGTAAATTGCTTTCGTTTTAAGCAAAAATAAATGTACATTTAACATATATGTTAATAAATTTTACTTTAAGTAATAAAAAATGCTTTTAAATATTAATAAAGGAAAATAATAATAATACTGTGTTATCGTTGTTATTTATATTTAATAGATGTATGTAACATTTATTACTTCACTCAATTTAAGTCATTTCAATTTAGTCTATTTTATTAGAATAAAGTTTAACTGAAACACAAATTAGAATTTATTTAATCAAACAGAATTCGTTACATTGAAATGTACTTACTATTTCTCGCGATATTTTAATGCAATCTTTAATTTTTTATTTCTTCCATTCGAAATTTTTATTCTTGTTTACACTCTAAAATTGGGAGGAGTGAAAAGTTCACTTTTTGAAAGAGTGACAGGCATTTTTACTCTTTTTGGAGTGAGTTTTATAAAAATACACTCCTTAAAGAGTGGAGTTTTCCACTCTCTAGAAAGGAGTGAGATGTCTCACTCCTGAAGGAAGAGTGACTTACGTATGCATTGCTTATTAACCAATCAGAGAAGCAAGGCGACGACACCCTTTAAAGATAAGAAAAATGATCACTTTTTCGTCCGCCATTTTAAGATTAGGATATCATTAAAATTATTCTTTGGAATACATAAAATGAAGGTAAGTCTTGTTTAATTTTAAGCATTTATCCGTGTAGATATGTGGAATGTCCAGATTATGAGCTAAATAGTTGTATGTTTGTATAGCAAAAGATTGATCGTGGAGTATTCATAAGTGATTGTGAGATTTCTTCATGTAGCGATCTGAAATGTAATTGTTTTAAGGGGACCGGGAAAACCGTATCTCCGCCATGTTAAATTCACCAACTTTATGTACCTTTTTCTCAGAAGTGGTGAAAGATAGAGGTCTAGATTTTTTAGAGTAGTTTGAATAACATGCTTTACGTTTTTTAACTGACCATTTTCGTTCTAAAGTGATTGTGAGATTTCTTCATGTAGCGGACTGAAATGTAATTGTTTTAAGGGGACCGGGAAAGCCGTATCTCCGCCATGTTAAATTCACCAACTTTATGTACATTTTTCTCAGAAATGGTGAAAGATAGAGGTCTAGATTTTTTAGAGTAGTTTGAATAACATGTTTTACGTATTTTAACAGACCATTTTCGTTCTAAGTAAAATTCAAAATTAATTATTAATTATTTATTGAAAGTCATTTTTAAATTAGCACTTTTTGGTAAGATTTCACTGCCTAAAATAAATAATTCTCAACAAATCATTAAATCCCTGTGTATACAATATAACATAGTATAAGTATTAAAAAAAATCTGAGTTCTTATGTTTAATAGATATTGAAACAAGTTGGAAATTGCTCACCAAACGTGGCAAATGAGGTGCGTTCGTACTATAACTAGTTTTAGAAATATTTTTTGCACCGCATATTGTACTGAATGTATATTTTAGTGCAATACATAAGTGCATATCCATTTCATTCTGTTCTGAAAGGCTGTAACATCATTAAAATGCCCTTAAAATATTTTTTTTCCCATTGGCCGTCAGTAACGGAAAACTTTTGACTGTCCTTGTAATTAAACTATGCATCCGATTTTCCTGAAATTTGAAATGAGTCTATAAAATTTTGCAACAAATATATATTTAAAATTTTAGATCATTCGGAAGGCTGTAACATCATTAAAATGTACTTGCAATAATTTATTCCCATTGGCCGTAATGTAACGGAAAACTTTTGACTGTCCCTGTAATTAAACTATACATCCGATTTTTATGAAATTTGAAATGACTCGACAAAAGTTTGTAACAATTATATATTTAAAATTTCAGACCATTCGGTTGGGTAGTTTTTGCTCTGTTATATGCGGGTGTTGAATTCAGACCCTTATCTCCGGGAGGGATTTCTGTGGTTCCGGAGGGGGGGGGGCGGGGGGGGGCATTATAGAGTTCCGGGGGGGATTGCACTTTTTGACCATTGAAAACGCAAAATCTCAAATTTTCCGGAGGGGAAATCCTCCCCCCCTCCGGGCCACCCCCTGAAATCAACACTGACAGACAGACTAAACGACGAATATAGGGGCTACGTATTTATATAATTACGAACGCACCTAAAAAAGGAACATAAACATGAAAAATCCAAGTTTTGAGAAAAAGTCGATTAAAGATTTATTGCCATTAAGCTGTGGAGTACTCTTAGAAAGAATGAATAATTTCAACACTTATTTTTTATATATATAAACATGTGTGACACATCGTTGGAAAGACAAAAGTTTAAACTATTTAATGATATAAAAAAATAAAAATCGCTTTTTAGGTGCGTTCGTAGTTATATAAATACGTAGCACCTATAGTCGTCGTTCAGTCCGTCTGTCTGTCCGTCTGCCCGCATATAACAGCGCAAAAACTACCCAACCGAATCGTTTGAAATTTAAAATATATAATTGTTGTATAATTCTGTCGCGTCATTTCAAAATTTATGAAAATCGGATGTATAGTTTAATTACAGGGACAGTCAAATTTTTCTGTTACATTACGGCCAGGGAAAAATTATTGCAAGTGCATTTTAATATTGTTACAGCCTTCCGAATGGTATGAAATTTTAAATAGGGCAGATGTGCCAGTAATGGTCACCCTTTGATGTTTTTGGTTCATAAAAAAATAAGTAATAAATATTTAACTTTAATTAATTTTTTTATAATTTCCCCTTGCATGTTTTATAAAACTGGGTTATTGTTGACACTTTTAATCAAACCAATTAGGAAGTAGAAAATAATGTTTCAAAGTTTTGCTGTTTTTCTGTGAAAATCTTAATGAAGAGGCTAAGAGCTGGCTTCGTTTAATTAATTTATATATTATTTATTTTCTTGCAAAATTTGAATGCTTTTGTTTGAGTAGCAATAGAAAACTTAGACTTTTATATACTAACGGTCATTTACGAAATTTCATTTATTTTTAAGGTTTTAAGAGAGGGTGTCTATTACTAGAATGGTTAATTAGTCATTTTCCACCAAAACTTTTTAAATAGCTGCTTTTAACCCCTTAACGCTCGAATTAAATTACGGTTTAAAAATTCAAATTGCTTATTGGAACCACTTTTATGAAAAAGAAATATTCACTTTATTTAATGACAGGTAAAACGATACTAAAATACAGCCAATTTCACTATTTTATAAAACTGGTGGGAATCAAACAATCTGAGTAAAAGACACAGCCCGTGAATATGACGGGAGCGAGAATTAATGGGTTAAGTTAGTTTATGTGATTAATAAAATTTCAATATTTTATTCTTTTTTTATGCATACATACTTTGCTATTTTAAAATCTGGCAAACAAACCAGCTAGGTAGTAGAAAATATTGTTTAAGAGCACAGCCAAAGACGGGCTCATAGGGCTTAATACCTCTCCTTTTAAATAAAATCAATTAAGTTACAGAAGCTATTAAAAATCTATTTTCTGTGTTAAATGTTTGGTTATTCTTATCTGAAAAAAAAAAGAAGGAAAAAAAAAGTAATATTCCTTATTTTATAGGCAATATTGATGAAACTGGTAAATCTGCAGATCAGTGGCCCCAAACATCAGTTCTACAGTTTTATTTTGAAATCATTTTACTTAGCATTTAAAATATTCAACTCACAATATCATTTCTTTCATATTTGCAATATTAATTATTATAAATGATATATCAAGTAGTCTCTGGAAGATTAATTTTTAAAAATAGCGAGACAAAACTAAACATCACTAACATTCCAAAACTTTTTTTTATTATTATTACCTTTTAAATCCCCCACTGTTTCAATAATTTAATAGCTGTAATTGCCTGATATTTAGTATTTTAAACTATCCATCTAAAATAATTAAAACATTGATCGTCTGATAATTACAATAATTGATGCAAACAGTAAATGATCATCACAATTTTTTTATTAATTACTGGTATCCTTATTGTTAAATTTGTTTGAAAATAACCATTTTGTTTCATTAGTATGTTTTCATTAAATTCTGGTTCTAAATACAGTCATAAAAACAATTATATTTATTACTTTTTATGGGGTGTCCGTTACTGGGCCAGAGGGTGTCCATTACTGGGCTTTTGGGTGTTTTGGTATATTTCTGTTATTTAAAATTAAATTTCGATTCACATTGGGAAATGAGACTATAAGAATGGTTAAATATTGTTGATAGATTAATATAATATTGAAAAAACTGGAATGTAATAATTATAACTATTAATAAAAAAATAATTTTAAAAGAAATTCCTTAAGAGTGTCCATTACTGGCACATCTACCCTATTTAATTGTTGCAAAATTTTGTCGAGTCGTTTCAAATTTTATGAAAATCGGATGTACAGTTTAATTACAGGGAGTCAAAAGCTTTCCGTTAACTTTAAGGTCAATGGGAACAAATTATTTCAAGTGCATTTTAATGATGTTACAGTCTTTTGAACAGAATGAAATTGATATGCACTTATAAAGTTCACCAAAATATACATTCAGCACAATATGCGGTGCAAAAGATATTTATAAAATTAGTTATAGTACGAGCGCACCTCATTTGCCACGTTTGACGAGCAATTTCCAACTTGTTTCTATTTCCGAGGTCAATCTTTTCCTATGAAACATATAAAATCTATTTTGCTCATATTCACAAAATACAATATCTACGCGAATAAAAAAATTAAATTAAACATGGCTTATCGCGTCATTTCATTAATAAGTATTGTATTAATTTCATTTTTCAGCAATGACGGACGAAAATTAGAAATCATGATTAAGTTAAGGAATATGTTTAAAAGAAAAATATATACATATTCCAGAGAACTTAAAAGTTTAACTTTAGACTCCAAGTTCATATTAAATAAAACAAAAGCAAATGACAGCGGATAATATATATATATACATTCTTAATATTTAAATCATGCTTAGAACTTATTTAAAAAAAAGATGTGAGTTTATAAGTTTTGTTTTTTAAATGGAAAAATTAAAAATATTTTAGAACAATAGGACTTTGCAAAAATAGCAATAATTTAAAGAAAAAGTACGGTTTTATATTTAAAACAAAAATTAAAATCAAATCAAACATTGTTAAAAATATAACATCCGCTGATTAAAAAGTTATTAATAAAACTTTAAAAATAATATCTTTATAGGGCATGCAATAAAAGCAAACACAAAGGATAAGATTTGAATAAAATATTTTAGTTTATTACTATTAGTAATCTAATTTAAATTCGTATGTAACTTTAACTGAATTTTTCCCTAAAAGTTCAATTAGTGTTACAGACCATGAATTAAATAAATATTGCTAATAAAGTATTTTATCCCAATCTTTACTACGCTTGTACCTATTTTCATTGCATGCTGTAAAAGATGTGATTCTTTTAAAATGACCATAAGCGAAAAAAAAAAAAAAAAAAAAAAAAAAAAAAAAAAAAGACTACATTAAAAAATGAACATTCACTTTTATGAAAGAGTGACTATTCACTCCTACCAGGGGTGAAAAACCGCACTCCTTTAGCAAGAGTGAATAGTCACTCCTCCGAAAAAGTGATTATCCACCCCTGTTTAGAGTGAATATTCACTTTCCAGGAGTGACTATCCACTCTTTCAGAGAGTCAAAAATTTCACTTTTGCTCAGAGTGAATAGTCACTCTAAAGAGGTTGGGCATATTTTGACTCTGCGATATAGTGGCTATTCACTCCTCCGGAGTGAATAGTCACTCCTTTTTATTTAGAGTGTACTTACTTAGAATTCGTAATTCCCTTCACACTACTAACTACTTAATCATTTCCTTTTTATTTCCTCTTACAATATTCGTATTTGAAATTTCCTTAACAATATCTTGATTAATCATCAAAAAAAAAAAAAAAAAAAAAAAAAAAAAAAAAAAAAAAAAAAAAAAAAAAAAACACTAAATCCTGTTATACTGCGAACGGAGAGGAACTGCTTGGAAACAAGACCATTCTTGTAAGAATAAATTAATCTTTTTTAAAATAAATTTGCTATTTTATTTAAATAAATCTGAGAATAAACATTACAAGTGAAATCTATTTCAATAAAGTTATGTTGGTATTTTTAATTCTTCATTTTAAGTAAAATTATTCATTGATCCATTATAAATACTCGTATATGTATAAGAAGAATTATTTCATTAATGTTTCCTCAGACTATGTTAGAACTGAGTTATATTCATTGAAATGAAATTCGTTTAATCTGAATCAGCTTATAAAGTAGTTCTTAACATATTTTAAAGACTGCATTTTATACTAGAAACTAATTATGGGTACATTGGTGTTTGAGGATAAAATTTCTAAATTTAAATTAACAATAATAAAATATGGATTTCGTTTTAGATACGAATATTTTGTGTTATAAACTCAACTACATTTGTGTGAAAATTATATGAACTGTTTACTTTGAATAGCATAAAATGTAATTAATGTGTAATGTGTAGACGGTGAGCAAAATATACATACATTCTCATGAAGCATTATTAATAGAAAAAAATATCAGCACTGTAGAGAAAAAAATAATATTAACTAAACTATTAATATTTCTTTAACTAATATTAAAAAAATATGAATTAAAAATAACATTTAATATTTTTTCGATATTCTTTAAGAAAATTCCATAGTGTGAATTAAATTATAAGTTAATTTGAACATTTAAAATATTAAATAATATTACTATCATCATTAAAGCTAGTTTTATAAAGTTTTCAGATTAAGATCGCATTATCAATTATTATTGTATTACATTTTCGTTATTTTATTATTAATTAACTTTAAATTAGAATTTAAATTTCTCATTAAATTTAATATTAATTTACATGTTTATTACTTTATTTTTTGTAAAGTCTTTTTCTCGTTTATGTTTATAACTGGACCATCATCTGATAATTAATCTTGATTGGTGCAGGAAAGTCCATCGTACGACTGACTTATCGCTCCAAAGCAGCACTCTCGCAGTATTTCCCTAAACATATTAAAATATATATATATCACTTGATATATTATAAACAAAGCAGGACTTGTTCTCGTTATTAATATCTATAATGCTATCATGCTGTTTTTTTTTATTATTATTATTGTGTTACTGGAAAACAAATTTATTATATTGAAATATTTTATTCAATTTATATTTTTGTCTGCATTTTTTTTCTGTTTTGTATTTCACAAATGCACATCCTGGTATATGGAACAGGATGAAATAAATGCCAGTTATCCACAAGGATCCGGCGATCATATAAAACCTCAGAATTTTAAAATATGACTCAGCTTATGAGATATTATTTTTTAAACAATTAATGAAATTTCTCTTAAAAGGGCAGCTGAAATACTCCGTTTATATGAAAAATGGGAAGGAAAGAGGTAAAAAAAGGTTTATTTTAAGCTGTTCGAAAAAATGAACAAATATATTTATTTTTGTTTTGTTTGAAGAAATTTTCATTCATGATTTTTAGTTTGCATTTTGCATTAAAAATTTTTAATATAAGGAATATAAATGCGATTTACTTATACCGTTACTAAAATTATTCTAAAAGTGCTCAAATATGTTAGGGTAAGGTGCTATTTTATCGTCCCCCAGTCACTTTTAGGCCCTTGGAAGTTGTAATTTTCAGTGAACATCTACCAAATTTGAAATTTACATAGACTAACTACCTATGCACATAGAAACATAGGCAAATATCGTACAAAAATATTTTAACAACACAATTTTTTTTTTCAAATGTATCTAAAATATGCAAAAGAAAAAAAATAGTCCCAATTTCGTCCCCCCGAAAATATCCAATGCGCCGAAGCTTAACTTATAACTAAATCAAAATTTATTTCGAAATGAGTAAGTAATTTAATTTACATTAAAGTAAGTCACAAAGAAATGTACCAATTATCACTGGAAATATAACATAACGACACATTAGCCATCCAAGCACGAGGAAAAAATTGAAAAAAAAGGTCATGATAAAGCATTCCTAATTTTGTACCCGGGAAGAAAATAAGAACTGCAAGGGGGAGGGGGGTGAAATTGGGACCACGCTACTTCCCAATATGACGGAGCTTCAATTCCCGTAAGATGAACTGAGCGTTCTAAAACTCCCTTTCTGTCATACCAACGTTAAATACATACAATGAATAAGACATAGATACATACAGTACAGTAAATAACGTTCTACAAAAGACGTAATGAGAACTCAGGTCTTCTAAAAATAGGAAATTTGCCTTCTTTAATTTATGTATGCATCTTGGCGAACGAAACTTTTTACACCAACCCCTTTTACCTTCCGTCCCCTGTGCCTTGAGTCATAAGTGGCGCCACTTTCGCAGAAGCGGAGAAGTTAAGGGGGAGGAAATTAGGAGAGGGGACGAAATATGGACACTTTACCCTAATAGTAATGATCCGCATGAAATATTTTTTCTAAATTTATTTAAATTGCAAGTGAATGATATATAATGGAATGCAGGGTCCGAAATTATATACAAGGGGAGGTGGACATGACGGTCCCTAACCATTTCGGTCCTTTGCCATTTCTGTTCCTCCACCCTATAACTCGAACGCTGTTTGCCGTAGGCTCGCAAAATGTTGGTTCAACATGACAAGGAGCCATAATAATTTTTATCAGCTCCTCAGAAAAAATAATCACAGCGAGTTTAAATTTTGTATAAGTGTACGAAACAATTTTACAGGGAACATTATCAATTTTTTTTAAGTCCCCTAAATTTTACTATAGCACGTATACAGCAAAAGTTTATACAATGATCAATTATGCACTTAGAAGTATGTAAATAATTGTTGTGGCTCAACTGTCATATATTACTGAAGACTTATCCTGTATTAACAAACAATAAATTTTAAATTATACACTTTACATAATATATAATGACAAAAAATATATATAACACCGTGGCAAAAGTATAGACAATCTGTTCATTTACAGAAAAATAACCATAAATTAAAATCGAACTGCACCTACATAGTCTGCAATTAGTGCAAAAATGTGACTTTCCATCGAAGACACTAAATCCTTTATCACTTGGGGGTCTATTTCTTCCGAACGCGTACAACACAAGCTCGAGGTTCATTAACAGAGGAGTATTGTCAAAAAAATTGCGTAAACCTTATGAGATATGATGCCACAAATGTTTTCTATCGGGTTCTGATCAAGGCTACACGCGGGCCAGTTGAGAACAGTAATATTTTGAGAGTTAAACCAATTGTTTGTTTTCTATGCAACATGAATGGACGCATTATCTTGCTCAAATACATACTTTGGAACAGCTAAAACTTCACCAATTGCTGTAAGTTGTTGTACAATGTATGTATGTAATCTTACGCTGCTTGACGACCTTTGAGGAACTCCAAATATACTTAAGCATTAAAACAAAGTGAGGCTCAAATCATTAAAGTGTCACCTCCTTTTTGTCGACTAAAAAAAGTACGAGGCTCTTTACGCAAGTCGTGCCAATAGTATACCCACCTATCTGGGTCATCCAATTTCCACTTTTTTTCGTCAGTGAATATCACAGTACACCACTTGGATCCATATGGAATATGTTTACGAACCCACTGAATTCTCCTCAATTTGTTGTGAGATTTCAAGTCTGGTTGTTTTATTATTTCCATGTAAACTAATTTACATCTTTCTTTAATTCATCTACGAATCATATCCGTTGACACTGAAAGCTCTGACTCACTTTTAATTCCACTAGCATCAACATTTATATATATGCCAGTTAATGGACCCTTCTACCATCTCGTTTTCTGCCCACACGACGCCTTCCAGACCTATGTTTTGCCTTGAATGATTCACCCTTAGGCAGTACTTGATAGACAGACTTCTTTGGACGATTCAAAGTAGCTAAAATTTCTGCAACAGCCTTCCCTTTCGATTTCAGTTTCCTTGCTCCAAATACTTCATCTAACTGAAAATTTCTAGCTCGCCGCATCTTCACTAACCGATGTTATCGCGATGTGCACTTAAATTCTTCATTCATGTGGCGTCATAAGTTTTAAATTTGCTTTTTCCTGTGAACAGTTGCCAAAAATGAAGAAAGTTTCTTAACTTTTGCAATATGCAAATTTCGCTTTTTTTAGTTAAATTAAATAATATCCTACATTAAAACGGTTATTTCCGCCCTAAAATTTTCAAAATATATTATAAAATAAGTACAGCCATTTGTATAACCCAAGTGTTCGTATTTTTGTATTTAAAAGTTAAATATCACCTGTGTCTAAACTTTTGCTCAGGGCTGTATAAGAGCCAGATCACCACAAACACTTATAGCTGAGATACAAATTGTTGCGGCCCACATACATGTCGATTGATATTTTTAAGGGAAGGAGGGGAGCCTCAGTGGATTTGTTATAGAAGCACCCCATATTTTAGTACAATATTAATACGAGGTCTTGACACCTTAAACCATTTATAACTCTAGATGTAATTATAAAAGAACACTCATATTTTATATAGCAAATTCAATCTTTATTAAAGGGAAACTTTGAAGGGTTTATTTTAACGAATACTTCTAAATTTTAGTACAGCTCGGATATAAGGACCATATAAGTACAATTATAACTCGGATCCAAATTGTCACAGATCACACAAATTTCGTATGGTAAACGTAATAATTTTAAGGAGGGTGTATCTGTGGAATGTTTATAGACGTCCCCATACTTTAGTATACCAGGTGTATAAGGCCCCGACAATATAAAACAATTATAATTTCTCCTGCAATTATTGTACAGAACTTATATACTGTATGGAAAACGTAAACATTATAAAAGGGGTGGGAGACAGTAGTTGTGGTGTTTTAACGAAATCACTTAAATTTCGGTACAGAGCTAATATAAGGACCGGATAACATGAAACGTTTATAACTCGGATAATAAATTATCGCAACCCACACAAATTACTCATTTTAATCAATTTATAGGTAAGTGTCTCTGTGAAATTTTCATAGAAGTTTCGATATTTTAGTGTATCATAAACATATTGCCCTGACAAAATAACACGTATTAACATTTATAATTTGAACTGCAATTATCATATAACACTGGCATTTTATATGGTACTTAAACTATATAAATGGGGGAGGGATTCATCAGCTTTTTATCAGACGCCGCCTAATTTGTACGTGGATATAAGGGATCGATAATAACAAACACTTATAACACGGATCCAAATTGTCGTAATCCACACAAGTTTCGTATAGCAAACGTAAACGTTTTATGAGGGGGTGTGTCTATGTCGATTTTTATTGAAGCCTGTCCCATATTTTAATGTCCTATAAGCATGAAGTGCTTGGAAATTAAAACATTTATAACTCGAACTGTAATTTTCTTAGGAGACTCATATTTTGTATGCTAAACATAATCTTTTTTTTTGCTTTGTTCATCCGTGTTTGCTCTAAAACATTTGGATAGCAATAAAAATTGTCACATATATCAGAGAACATTTGAAGCACAATCCGAGAGAAACACTTCATTATTCTCATCGAAAAATTTATTATTTATCGAAATCAAATAAACCCTAAAGAATTCTTTTAATATAGTTTTGTTAATTATTCAATTATTCTTTTCATAATTTTTAAGTTAATTTTTTATTTAAAACATATGCCTATTTTTATTTCTTTTTCCACAACTATACAGGCTATCAGTCTTATTTATTTGCAATAGTTTATTTTAAAAATTTTCAAATGTAATAGTATGAGAAAATGTAGAGGATTTGTTTTTCATAATAGTTTAACTTTAGTTAAAAAGAAAAATAATGTTTTCAGTTACTACAATAAAACCATGGGACATGTAATTTGACTGTTTTTCGGATGTGTCTTTTTTGAAGCAAAAATATACAAATATGTATGTGATGCTAAAAAATCGTTAGAGTCTCCGACAAAAAATAAAAAACAGAAAAAAAGATTACATTTGTAATAAAAATTTTATGTGGGCTGCGACAAGTTCCATGTTTTAAATATTTGTGCTAATCTTTTTTTTTTATTCCCGTTATACTAAAATTTAATTACTTCAGTTAAAAAATCGAACTTGACCACACACTTTTTTATAAAGATTAAGTTTACCACAGAAAATATGAGTTTTCTTTATTTTGAAAGATTGTGTTATAGATGTTTTAAGTTGTCATGACCTCCTATTTATAATACACTGCAATGTGTGATTACATTCATCATACAAAATTTGTGTGGGCTACGACTATTTGGATCCGAGTTATAAGTGTTTGCGTTATCGAACCCTAAAATACGCGCTAAGCTAAAATTTAGAATACTTCGATAAAAAGACAACGGCGTCCCATATAAAATTATAACGCGTTGCTAATGCGCAAAAATGTTAGCGCATTCAGCAAGGGAATGAATTGGACAGGGATCGAACTGGCACCGAAATTGCATCGTGACCGAAACATCGGGACCGAAACGGCCGACCGAAATGCCAGGACCGAAACGGCGGTACCGAAGGGTCCAGACCAAAATGTCGTGCGCCCATGCAAGTGATATCCTCAAATTAAAAGTTTTGTCCAGACCATCGAATACGAGACTACAGAATTGGACGATAATACTCACCAGCACGAATCCTTGTACACTGTTAAAAATATCGTAAAAATTACCTCTGTTTTTAAAGGCTCTATTTTTTCTGACCAATGAGAACGCTACATTAATGCCTATGAAGAGTTCTCATTGGTCAGAAAATAGATAGCCTTTAAAAACAGAGGTAATTTTTCACGCTATTTTATCAGTGTAGAGAGGTTAGACAAGTCAAATAACATTACTTTGTATATAATGGTACATTTCCAAATTTTTCAGAAAACTGTGTCTACCACTGGAATTTTATCTCGCCATTGTTTGTAAAAATATACTAAAATAATTGCATTCAAATGGCGTAAATGTAAAACGTATAATTTTCGAAATTTTAAGTACATTGGCATTGTAAACGTATTTTCTTGCTTACAATAAGAACATTAATAGAATCCTTCTTATAAAAGTTTTTTTTTTTTTATGAAGAATGCACTTATATTTTCTTTCAAAGAACTAAAAGATTTCCATGCAATGCAAACATAGGGTTTCTACAGCAAATTTCGTATAAAAATTTTGCAAAAGTAAGCTAGACATTTTTCAAAATAAATGCATCCAAATGGCGTAGCTTAAAAACTATAATTTTGGCAATTTTCAGTTAATTATTACTCTAAACACATTTTTAAATTGCAATAAGTAATTTAATATAATCATTATTATAAATATTTTTTAATGTTGAATTAAATTATACGCTCCATCAAAAAACCGAAAAGTTAAATGCAACGCATAGGGTTGTTACGACAGCAACTATCGTATATATTTATTTATAAAAGTATTCTCACCGTTTTTTGTAAAAATATTCTAAAATAATTGCATCTAAATGACGCATAACTTGAAATATATAATTTTCGTAAATTTAAGTTAATTTGACATTCGAAACACAATTTCTTTCTTACAATAACACATTTATTACAATCATTATAATTAATGTTTTTCTTAATGTAAAATTAAATTATATTTTCCTAAACAAACCCGAAAGGAATCATATGATGGAAGAGCAACACATTGACACATTGGGATGCTACGCCATCAAATACTGTATAATGTTTTAGTGAGACAATCAATATTTCTCTATCGTCTAAAAATTATATTTTATGTTATACAGAACAAATATTCGAGATTAACGTACAAATATGTAGCTGGTTGCATTGATGTCCTTACATACTTAAGTATAGCGTACATAATATAAATTAATACAACAAGATGATACTTATTACCGTACTAATAATGTACTAAATACTTACTACTGTACTAATTAGAGGGTGGCGAAATATCAGAAGGGAAAGAAAACTGTAAAACAAGCAGAGAAAATCTATATTTCCTTATAAAAATTTCTCCTTATTTAATTGCGTTATTAAATAAGTTAATTTTTTGGATAAGAAATTATTAATATATTAACGTAACTCACTAGAATATTTCCTTCTATTTTACTGTTTTTTCGTGATCTGTCACCACACAGTAATTTGAAAAATTCATGAAATACATAATGAATAAATATATACATGAAATATAAGGTCAATACAGACAATGAAATGTTAAAAATAACTTTTACGACTTATCGAAAAAAATTACACTTTGAAATGAGGTATAAAATTATCATTTTTTGTTGACAATCCAATGAAAATACCCCAGCCACACTTTCAAAAAATCCAGAAAAGCAGCTACATAATTTTACAATACTATGAAAAATGGCTTCAATTTTGAACATTGAACGAAGTTTAAAACATAAGTACAAAAATAAATAAATAAATAAATAAAAATAAAAACTTTAATCAATGTTAACTCTATTTTATTTAAAATAGCCGAAAATTACTTTTACAATGAAGTATCATTTCGCAAAGGCATTTCGTGTTATGTGAGGCGAAGATACGATGTACTTATTTAATATTTACGAAAGCTTAAAAATGGATGTATGGCAGTCTCATTAATCTTTCATCATTGTAATGAATATTCGATATAGGAAAGGCGTTTATTTTACATAATACTTAGATTACGTATGTTAAAATAAGTGGCACCATTAAAAAAAATTATAGATTTAATATTTATTGATTTCAAATAATAAAAAGATTAGGAACAAGCATGATGCTTAATAAAAGTCGTTTTACATCATTGGTTAAACAAAAGGTAAACTAATTTTACGTAAGTAAACACAAAGGTTTACCAATTTCATATTTCAGGATATCTTTGTAAAAATCTATTACTATAATAAATAATTTACTATTTAAAAAAAAAAATAAATTGAGTATGAATACAAAGAAAATTTTAGGTTAATTCTTATAGTAAGTTAAATATTTAATTTTTTTTTTTACAAAAACCTTAAAAAGTCTTAAAATTTACATTTTAGTACAAATGGATAATTACTTAAGTATTTATCATTTATCGCATCCTAAAAATCGAATAACGCAAACTGTAATCAATATGTGATGTATTTTTTGGGCATAACCAAAAATTACGTTTTAAATAAAATATCGTTTGTTTAAGACTTTGATCTTGTCGTTAAGTTACAAGAAAATATGATGTACTCTATTATGTACGAACATTTTTAAATGGCATTAAACTGCCCTTTAAAGTATCATAATTGTAACGACTACACGATAAAGAAAAAGGAATCTAACTCAGCTTTAAAGTATAGTCGAATGCGGTTAAAAATGTTTTAAGGGAGGCGACAAAAGGCGCATATTACCAATTTAGTTCACGTCGGCGTGCACCACCGGTGGGTCACGCTCGACTGTCCCATCAGGCGGCGTGCATAACCGGTGGGTCACGCTTGATTGTCGCATCAGGCGGCGTGCGTCACTGGTGGGTCTCACTCGACTATTCCATAGAAGATGTGTACTAAAGGTTAGTCACACGCGACTATGCTATAGAAGCGTGCACTACAGGTGGGTCAGACTGAAATATTCAAAAATTCGGTAGTAAAAAGATTCATTATTTATATTTAATATATTCAAGACGAGAAACGAGAATTATCGTTTTCATTAAAAAAAAAAAAATCATTGACTAAGGGCTTCTACCTTAAAGAAATACATTTATATCATGTTGTGCATATTTCTTTAGGTTGTATGACATTTTATATTGAATTCAGACATATGTAATCAAAAAATTCATGTAATTTTCTCACTCCTTACGAACTTCCAGACATTCATAATCATCTCTGCTTCTTATGTTCGAGTTCAATTCAATAAATATGAGAGGGGCAGGTCGTTACATACAGTGTCTGAATAATCAACAGTACCGCGCCACCAGATGAAGCAAAATATGAATTCGAGTACCATCTCACAGTGAAAAACACGAACATAAGCGCCGACGTGAACGTGTTAAGCGGGATCGCGTATTAAACATGATTTGTATGATGTTGCAGAAACTGCGCTTTTTTACACATCTAATAGTCTAAATGAACTTCAGAGCTTTCATTTCAATGTTTACGGTCAAAAGTTGTGTCTTGTACTTATATTTACATTAAATTTTAATTGTATTATACTTTAGCTCATTGTTTCTTTTTATATGATCACTGGAATAAAAACAGAAAATAAATATGTATTCCAATTTTTTAAATCATATATAGTACTTGTAATTATGAGTATCATTATAAAGTGTCCTTCTTTTTAATATAAGAAAAAACTATTCTTATTTTTCTTTGAGTAAAAAGTATTGTTACCATAGCTAAAGAAAACATAGAAAACATAAAATAATTATTCAACTGCAGTCATATTTGTTTAATCTTTACGAGTTTCATTTTTTCGCTTATAATATGCATTATAAAATATAGTAATTATATAACGTACATTTAAAATATCACTAAGAACAGGTATGATCATCTCTAATCATAATAATGGTTATGATGTATCTGAGTAACCCGAATTCGCATTTGTACCTATACTACAATAAAAATATCACGAAGCGAAAGACAAAGAATATTAGGACACGGGATCAAAGAAAAATTGCAGTTTTGCTAATTTAGCGGGGTTATTCAAATATCTAATTTCCGATTATTAAAGTTCGACTTAATTAATATGTTATTAAATACAGTGAATAATACTATTCAGAAACAGTATTTTTAATCTGAAAAGAAAAAAAAAATCGGTAAATATGCAACACTCAAGGAGGGAGAAGTAATACGCATCTTGATCAATGAATTCGAGTCTTAAGCATAATTTTGTTCTTCAAATGACCGAAAATCTATCGCATATTAAGCGGGATAGCGTAATAACCGTTCGCGTACTAAACGTAACATTTTTGCATTAGCTTTATGAGTGATCTTCAAGTGATCGAAAAAATCCGCGTATTAAGTGGGATCGCATATTAACCGTGAGCGTCTTAACCGGGTTCGATTGCAGTTGACAAAATTTGTGAAATCACATGTAAAACTGATGACATAAATTAACGTTTTTCTCGATAATTGCTGAAGCTATTTAAATTCTACTTTTTAATAATTTTCACAGCAGCTAAACTATAACTAACCGTTCGAGAGAAATTATAAATAAAAAATAACACGTTAAGATTTTTTTAACTTATGAAATCTAAGTATTATTTAAATTAACCTAACATGTAGTGTTCAATTATTTAGATTTTCCTGAAAGAGATTTATTAATTAGTTGCTTTCAAAATTCTTCTAAAAAAGAAGAAATGTCAGATCACTTCAGTTCTTCATGTAAAAAAGTGCATCACTTTGAATCTTTTATTCATTCTAATATTATATAAGCTTTAAATTATTTTAACGTTTATTATTTTTTCCATAATTAATGCTAATTTATAATCATCATAATTGTATTTATAATTAAAATGATAAAACATTTAAAAAATTACAGGTAAATTTTCTAGATTAAACTTCAGGCTGAATGCTTTTAAAAACTATAAATTTAAATAAATATTTTTATTGTATTACTGAATATATAAATGTATTTTTTATGAGATTTCACATTAAAAATAACCGTTTTTTATAAAGAAAAACAGAAATACCCATGTAGACATCTGGAAAAATAAATAATTTTCCGTACATTATTTTTGCAAAACTTGTTAAATGCTTTCAGAAAAGTCTTTAAGCAGAAAACTATAACAGTATCTGAATAAGACAATGCCAAATTATTTTTATATAAGAATAAATAAATTCTTTATTTATGCAACTTAAAGAAGGAATTCTAGGAAACATTTATTCGGGAATAGCCTTATTCAGCAAGTGACGTTTTAATATAATTTTTGCAGAATGCAAACATATTTATATAATCACTTCGGAATCCTTTTACGTGCATTTTGGGTTTACGTGTCTTACTTTTTAGATCCGAAAAAAGTAAATAAAAACTGCACCATATAAGATATTTTCTTACATAGCATTTTTATTATAGGGGATGTTTCATATTAATAATGCAATTGTAAACACATTCCCAATAAAGAATTTGTTTGGCACAACTGATAAAAATACCCTAATTAAATCCGCGGTTTTATATTACAGATATAATTTTGCATTTCAAAATCTTTTTCTTTTTAATAAACGATTAATTGTTCACAGTGATAGTCTAAATACAATTTCAAGCAAAGATAGTAATTTATTGTTTTGATAAATTTAATTGCATATTTATTATTTTTTATTTTTTCGTAAAACTGAAAAACGCTTTTAAATCTTTTAGCACCTATTTAAATTAATTAAATAAATTAAAAGAATGATCATTAATAATGATTAACGAATACTTAACACCGTGAAGTATTATTTTCAACGTTGCAATTTGATATTTATTTATATTTAAGTAAAACTGCCTAAATGTAAACATTTACTATCACACTGAACATTAATAAATTTGTGAGTTTAACAATTAAGCATTAATATTTTGTTTTATCTTAATTCTAAACAACATTTAATTCAATTTTATAAATGCATCGATATATAAATATTATTTGATTCTAAGATGATGCATTAATCTCTCTCATCATACAAATCTCTAAACAGGAACAAAACTTCCTTAAAAAACCAATGCCTTTAATAAAAAGTATCTTATGAAGATCTATATTACATTTAGACAGTTAAAAGGAAAAATTCTGATAAACATGTCTCCGAAAACAGATGTATCTTTCAAGTAGTGCTTTAGTATAACTCTAACGCATTCCAAGCATATTAATCAAACAATTACGGAAATCCCTATGCGCTTATTATGTTGTCAGCTTTATCCTAATTTGTGGATGGAATAAAAATATAAACGTATCCATAGAATATGATTTTTTACACGGTGTTATTTGTATTATGCTTGATTTTCAAAATCATAAAATGCGTAGAGAATTTAAATGTCTTTCTTTTGTACATCTAAGTACACCGAACAGAAGGACAGTAACAAATTTAAACAAATATCGTGAAGAAATATTATCATAAAACATTGGATAACGTAAAAATAGCAAATAAAGCCTTTGCACAATAATATTAAAAAGCAGAAAAACCAACGTTTAAAATGCACAAATAATATATGAAAAGCAGAAAACAGCTGTTTCGAATCTACTAGCGAGATTTTTCTTCAGTGCAAGATAGGGAAAAAGGATTTCGAAAAGGAAATTTCGTTTAAAAGAGCATGAAGGTTATGTTAAAAATCAGGAGCTCAAACGTTCTTCTATTGCTCATCATTCATGGTCGTCACAACATAGGTTCGATTTTTCCTCAGCCATCATTATCCAAAAATGTTCTTCTAACCTTGATCTTGATTTTTGGGAAGCTTACCATATCATTAAAAATTCTCAACTTTACTATAATATCATGTCATTAAACCTCAAGAAGTAAAACCGAACAGAACTCTGCAAAGGAAGTTATAAATCATATTGGTTTTAAAGTTAGCTCTAAAGAAATTCTATATTAAATTGAATGTTTTTAAATGCGTTAACTCGAAGACATAAAAACTATAAAATAAATCCTGGTTTCAAAGAATCTGTTGAAAGAAAGCAGTAGGACATGTGGAAAAGGAAAAGGGTTCATAAAAGAAGATGAAATTGAAGCAGGATTATTTTCTTTTTATGATAACACAAATATTCCAGAGAAACAGACACCACATAAAAATAATAATATTCTGATCTATAGCAAATTGTTATTAATTATTTGAGCTTGTATAAGCTGATTACATGTTAGAATTGACTGATTACTTTTTAGAACCGACTTATAACTACAGATTGCACATGTTAAGAACGTGTAATTAGTGATTATTCGCAGAGAAATTAATCTTTCGGATTTTTTTTAGCACGAAGCAGCTATACATCGACGATTTTAATGACACAATTTTTTTATAGAAAATTTCTATTATTTTCCTGGGAAACTTTGTGATTAACAATAATTATTTCTTTTCGAAACTCTTGAATAGGTAAATCTGGAAGGTTGGTAACTTCGTATATAGATTAATATGGAAATAATTGCAACCGTTTAGATATTCCAGATAATAAAATAGGTATTATTTTACTTAAGTATAATAGTTCTATAATTATACTAATATCTAAAAATTATGCCTATTTCAAATAATTATACCTATATCTAATAATTATAGCCATACATAATAAATACTTATAATACATTTTTTTATGAATAATAGAGATCATTTAAAATTATTTTACTCAATTTCAACTGATAGGTGTTCTTTTTTTAAAATCTTTCATGTTAACTTATACCGAAAAGTGTTATATTCATAATTAATCCTTTGATGCATTGGTTATGTAATACATAACCGATACATGCAAATAAAATAATACTCAAATTAGACAATTTATATTCATTTTTTTCATGTTGGTGCAGTATGTAAGCAAATATTTTGTGTCATTAAGTCACATTAAACCAAACAACATTTAACACATGTAATCTTTTCAGGACGTTGTAAATAATTAAATATATTATGTCATAATCAACATTTTAACTTGAAAATCACTATATATCACATATTTAATTAAATTAAATTAAAAACAATATTATACCGCATAATAGTGAAGTTTATGAAGTTTATGAAGTTCATGGCGTACTCTCTGGATCTAATTTCTACTCTGGATTTAATTTAGGACAAAAATTATCAAAAATGAGTTTTTATTATCTATTTTTTATTAATGCATCCACAATTTAAACAATAAAAAAATTAATGACAATTGATAGTATTTTTTAGTGATTTAAAAGATACGCGAGGTTTCGTTTGTAATTGTACGTAAAATGCAAGTATTAAAAAAAGTTCAAATTTATTTCTTATTTATAAGAATTTTAAATATTTTAAGAGAAAAACAATTTCATATTTATTTCAAAATAATTTACGAGTGACAGGGTTAGAAATATACAGGGTGGTTATAAAAAAAAAAAAAAAAACTTTGCCGATATATGAACCTCTAGCGGCTGGTCCGTTCAACCGATCGAGATGAAATTTCAGATATAGTTATTCAAAGGTTTGAGCTCGGGATTCTGTGAACGGCAACAAAGTGGCGCTCACGGTTACGGTTATAGGTACAGAATATCGAAATTTTTTAATGGCAACACCCATTTTTTCCCGTCGCAAAATGCTCAGCACATGCAAAAACCCTAATGAGCGTTGGCACGGTACGTGTATCACAGGAAACGGATGCGTTATGCATGCACAAAAAATGGCTCTGCGAAAGGCCTAAAAAAATTCGACTGGGTAGCACGGAAATTTGTATATGACAGACGCAAGACACCAATCACAGAACGCCATTTCCCAGATGTTCAACGTAGAAAACGGATAAAAAGCGGATTGGAAATGTTGCTTGTTCATTTGGGAGCTCACACATGCCGATGAAATGACTCTACCAGCGAACGTTCGCAGTGAATTGGTAAAAATCTATTATCAAAATGGAATGAATGCCGCGGAAGTCTTTTGTGTTTACCGTCGAAACCATCAAATACGTGGACCATGTACCCCTCCAGCTATGGTCGATCTAATAAAGAAGTTTCAAGAAAATTGCTGCAACAGTCATAGACCGCAATCAGGAAGACAAACAGTTCCTGAGAACGCTGTTATGGAAGTGCATCACATAGTGACTTCAGGACACATGCAAACTTCAAGAGTTGCAGCTTGTGTATCGGACATACCGATAATCAGGGTTCTAAAACCTACTGCGCTCTGTAATCCGCATGTTTCCAAACCGGTTACAGATGTTGGACACGAGAGAATATCGACAATGTACGGACATTGCAAATGAATTTCTTATATGATGTGGTGGCGAGAAAGACTTATCTCGTTTCATTTTATGGACGGACTAGGTACATTTCACATTAACTGGCAACGCCAATACCAAAAATTGAGTACACTGGGCAAAAACGAATCGGCACGTGTATGGGGCACCTGTAGCTTTATAGACGTCAAAGTCAATGTATGGCGCAGGATTGCAGGCACAATTGTTTTCGACCTTTATTTCTTTGAGGAAGCGACATCAATGAATTTTGTAACGTGCTCTGTGACGGGCACTCGCTATACAGCTATGCTACAAATTTACGTTAAACCGGAATATCTGCAGCGAAATGCACTGAATGATATCATTTGGATGAAGATGTCGCATACCACATATAGCGAATTCTGTTCGCAGGGTCCTGGACCGTCATTTCGGCGACCACGTCATCGCACGCCATTTTCCATTTCAGCGGCCTCCGCGATCCTCAACTCTCAGTCCTATAAATTTCTAGTTCTGTGAATATTTCAAATATATAGTGTAGACGTGGAATCTGAAAACTTTTCGGGATTTGAAAGATTCTGTCAAATGTGAGATTCCAAAAATCATTCATGCTATGTTACGTTCGGCTGCATTGTGTACAGTTTCCCGCTTGCAATATGATGACACCAATGTGGAAAATGTGGAATCTAAATAAGAGTTTTCTTCTCTCCGATCCATGTAGCAATCAGAGATTAGTGTCTTGCTTCTGTCACAAGCAAGTTTCCTCGCGCACCCGAATCGTGTTTTTTTTTTCTTTTTTCTCTTTCGCAGAGCTGTTTTTTGCATAACGCGTCCGTTTTTTGTAATACACGTACCGTTCCAACTCTCTTTAGGATTTTCGCATGCGCCGATTATTTTGCGACGGGAAAGAATGGACGTTGATATTCGAAAATTTCGAGTTTCTGTACCTATAACCGTAACCAAGAGCGCCACATTACTGTCATTCACAGAATCACAAGCTCATACCTCTGAATAACTATATTAGAAATTTCATCTCGATCGCTTGAACGGACCAGCCGCTAGAGGTACATACACCGGCAAAGTATTTTTTATGACCACCCCGTACATATATAAATTCCTATATATATATAAAAGCTTCTAATATATAAAACCTAACAATATATATAAAACCTTCATCCGAAAAATCGACAAGAATCTATTCTCGTTCTTCCAGTTAGAGTCCATTCCTCCTCTAGACCTCTATCCCTCATATATATCTAAAATTTAAATAATCACAAAAAACTGTTTAATGGCAATTAATAGTATTTTTTTGTGTTTTAAAACTGTATATGAGGTTCCGTTTGTAATTGTATATAAAATGCAATAATTTAAAAAGTTCAACTTTGTTTCTTATTTCTTATTTAATTTAAATATTTTAAGAGAAAATCCAATTCATATATATATTATGTATAAATAATTAAAAAAATATTGCACGACTGGCGCTAATAGCAGCTCATGTCAAATGCAACAAAATGTATTTCATCACTACTTTTAAAATGAAAAAACACCATAACTCCGAAAAGAAAGTGTGTATCTGCAATATATGACTATAAAAAACTCATAAACTTTCAAAAATAAAGGTAAAAAACAAACAAAAATACAAGCAAATAACGGTCTGCTCTTCATCAGTGGGAGGACAGACAAACCTAACTCAACCCCCACTGTTAAAAGTCTGCAGGTTTCTGAACACACGTCCATCCTGCACTCAATACAGAAAAAACTATTGTCATTTATGAAACTAAATTCAAAGAGGCTAAAACAATCCAAATTTATACAAAACAAAGTATAATTTAAAATACAAAAACAAAATTCCTTAAAAAAATTATCTTTTAGAAAATTACTTTAAAATTTACAGTTTAAATATAAAGAAATGAAATTAACTTAACATGTATGAATGCAGAAGAACGTCCACCCTCCCAAACCTGCAAGGAAAAATTTCAAAAACATGAAGACAGTACCTGTATAATGTTCTTTACCTGTCAATAACAAAACTATTACTTTTCTCTCCGAGTCCATTGTCAAAAACATGAAATCCATATCTGCATACTTACTTTGATTCAAAACATCCTCGAAAATCCGTTCTTTAAACAGGACTTTAGAATTTACGTGTCATATAGAATGTTCTGTAGGGATGCCGCCATAAGTTGCTCACGCCGCCAAACCACAATATTGCCACTCACTTTTAAAAACTATCTTTAAATAATATTTCAAAAACTGTATAGGATAAATATTATTGTAAAAACGATTAGCCAAAAACTTAAAAATCTGCCTATAAAAATTACTATCTCTGCCACAAATTTTATTAAATCGAATTAATTGATTAATTATAATATCTATGTAATTTTTTTTATGCAAATTAGAAAACCAATGTGGCATACTTCTTGTAAAAAATTTAAAACTATTTCTTTTATCATACAAATCCAAAGTTAATCTTATCAATAATTTTAAAGGAAATATCCAAAAATTCTGCATTATAATCATCACAGTTTGCCCTATTCAACTTTAAATATTTACGTTATATATTTTCATATTCCTTAGTAAAATCAAAATTAAAAATCAAAATATCATCAATATACCTAAAGACTTTTAAAGATTTATTATATTTCATTGTATACTTAAATTCATAATAAAACAAAAATAAATTAGCTGCTGTACAATAATTGATACTGATAATTGCTATTGATAATTTGTCCCCATTCCAATTCCACAAATCTGATTAAATGTATTATTGTTGAAAGTTACATAATTATTATAAAAAACAGAAATGACATAAACTTAAAAATAAATCTCTATTAATATTTAATTCTTCATTTAAATAAAATAAATGAAAAATATTCATTAAAACATTATAAAGACAATCAATAGGTATATTGGTGAACAGATTTTCAAAGTCGAATACCTGCATTTTCAGAGTAGTCAAAGGCAGTTTGGCCAAAATTTTGATACTATTATCAGTTGACTAAAAGTGACTATACTTCTTAAATTTATATTTTCAAAAACAATATATCTTTTTCAATAAATTTTGTAAACCAATATTAAAATTTCTATTAACACTTTTAGAAGTACTGCAAATAAATCTAAATTTAATCGGACCTTTATGAAATTTAGGTGTTAAACAATTAATGGCAAACAGTGATGATTAGAAACTTCAAAATTGTAAGAAAACAGATTCTTAATTTTCTTTTTATATGCAATTTTTTAAACAGGATTTTTATCAGTATTAACCTTTGCATAAAAATCTACATTACCTAATTCACTTTCTATTTTTTCGATGTAAAATTTCATACATTTATTACATAATTGTTGACGGTTTTGTCCACAGTGACAATAACAAAACTATTATGTAAATTTTCAATAAATTATTTATCTTCATTATAATATTGATGGAAGACCGGGTTCTTAAATACACAGAAAAATGATAAAAAACTCCAACTATTAATTTGCTGGAACAATGATTTATTTAAAGCATTTTAGAAGTGGTTCAGCTAGAAAAATGGAAGAGAGACCCTAATTACAAATGGGGCTCCAAAGCCCCTTTACTTTTAGAACCTTCACATCACCAAGGCAAGAAGAGAAGAGCGTTTTCGCTAGAAGTCTAGAAATCTTGGCGATGCACAGTATCGCCAAATTTACAACTTTTGGTGACTGCACGAATGTGAACAAAGGTTTTGTCCATAAACATTACAGCACATAATCTGGTGTCGGTACCAGATGGGTGACGCATAGGTTGCAAGTAACTGCTTCTAATTACGATGAGAGAGGCATACGAAAATCTGAAATTGTATATATTACAGATAGGCATTCGCCTAACTAACTGTTACTTGAAATCTCAGAATGCAGACTGCTGCATGAGAAAAATGTCGAGAATCAAGGCATCTTGTTTATAGCTCAACCATTATTCACAATAACATACACGATTCCCATAAAATACTTTCTTTTACTTTTGTTGTTAATACATTTTCAACGGTCAAATATTAGCAGAGATTAAGACTTGCTTATCTATGCGGTGGGCAAAAACCGACGCAATTAAATGAAGGCATATTGATACCAGCAGCTGCCTTTATAATTTATTTATTTATTTATTTTTTATTTATTTATTTATTTTATTTTATTTTATTTATTTTTTTTTTATTTTTTTTTTATTTTTTTTGCACTGGAAGCAGTAACGGGCAGATAAATGATAAAATGAGAAAGGAAAAAGAAACTGAATATTTAAGCGCAATGAATTAAAGTTTTTCAGAAAGGATAAAAACATTTTAATAAAAATCTGTATGGTTTTGAGAAATGAATTTAATTACGCATTTCAGCATGAAAAAAAGGGGGGGGGAGGATTACATGCTATAAAAGTAATAAAGTTATGTTTTAAATTAATTTTGAATAAAAAGAGAAATATGCGACAGGAAATCTGTCACATAACTCACAGTTATGTTATTTCGACATGATCTAAAAAGTAATAGATTGGATAAAGAAAATGATTATATGTTTAAGTTTAAAACAATATATCCCTATGGTTTAAATACATTGGTTAACAAAGTTAATTTGATGAAGGTCGCATAATATACATGATTTATTTTATAATTTTAATGATAAAGTTGTTATAAAAAGAGGAAAAGGGGGGGGGTCTCGTAAATTTGTTAAACATATCAATCATGTAATTCCTAATATATGGATTAAGGATTTGGAAATTAATTTTGATAAAAATTATAGTGTTAAAAATGTTAAAATTGAGTTTTTTAAATTGAGGATTAATATACTTAAGAAAATAAAAAAATGTCTTGATGCTTTCAAATTTAAGAATTTCCAATTTAAGGATTTATTATATGATTTAATTAATTTTAGGTTATTGAATAGAAATTATGCTAATAAAGATGTAAATTATTTTAATATGAAATTTCAACAAAAATCATTTGATAATTTAAATTTAAATTTAATATGTAAGGATATTTACCACCATTTTCCTTTTAAAGATTGTATTATTTCAATTGCATATAATTATTCTAAACCATTAAGTAAAAAAAAAATTAATTATAGACAAATAGCTTTTTCAGATGTAAATACATCTTTAACTTGTTCTTGTAATAATGCGGAATATAAAGATTTTATCGATAACTATCATGGTCATATAATTACAGGTAATCTTGATATAATCAAGAATAAAAATGTGAAACATTTAATGAATTTTGGTAAAAATATTTAATGAAATTTGGTACAAAATTTTGAATTAACAGTAAAATTAATAACAGAAAATCACTAAAGATTTTTAAGGATAATGTCAATAATTTTATAAAGAAACATAGTTATAAGTTTAGTATGCTTCTAGAGACATTTTTTTTAAATGGAGATCTCAACTTTTGGGGCATTTCAGTAACTTTTTGAAGAATTATTTAAATTCAGATAAGTATGAATATCAAATTTTTAATGATGAAGATAAAGAATTTATAGAATATTTACATAATAGTTTTGTTATTGCCCCTGTGTACAAAGCCGCCAATCAATCATCATCAATCATCAATCAATCATCAATTATCAATAATATGTATGAAATTTTGCATCGAAAAAATAGAAGGTGAATTAGGTAATGTAGATTTTTATGCAAAGTTTAATATTGATAAAAATCCTGTTTGTTTTTCTTTTAATTGCATATAAAAAGAAAGTTAAGAATCTCTTTTCTTACAATTTTGGAGTTTCTAATCATCACTGTTTGCCATTTATATTTTTAACACCTAAATTTCAAAAAGATCGGATTAAATTTAGGTTTATTTGCAGTACTTCTAAAAGTGATAACAGAAATATAAATATTGGTTTACAGAATTTATTAAAAAAAGATGTATGGTTTTTTAAAATATAAATTTAAGAAGTATAGTCACTTTTGGTCAATTGATAATAGTATCGAAATTTTGGACAAACTGCCTTTGACTCCTCTGAAAATGCAGGTATTCGACTTTGAGAATGTGTTCACCAATATACCTATTGATTGTCTTTATAATGTTTTAATGAATATTTTTTATTTATTTTATTTAAATGAAGAATTAAATATTAATAGAGATTTATTTGTAAATTTATGTTATTTCTGTTTTTATAATATTTATGTAACTTTCAACAATAATACATTTAATCAGATTTGTGGAATTGGAATGGGGACAAATTATTCTAGTACAGCAGCTAATTTATTTTTGTTTTATTATGAATTTAAGCATACAATGAAATATAATAAATCTTTAAAAGTCTTTAGGTATATTAATGATATTTTGATTTTTAATTTTGATTTTACTAACGAATATGAAAATATATATCCTAAATGTTTAAAGTTGAATAGGGCAAACTGTGATGATTATTATGCAGAATTTTTCGATATTTCCTTTAAAATTATTGATAAGATTAACTTTGGATTCGTATGATAAAAGTAATAGTTTTCAATTTTTTTACAAGAAGTATGCTACATTGGTTTTCTAATTTGCATAAAAAAATTACATAAATATTATAATTAATCAATTAATTCGTTTTATTAAAATTTGTGGCAGAGATAGTAATTTTTATAGGCAGATTTTTATGTTTTTGGCTAATCTTTTTTACAATAATAATTATCCTATACAGTTTTTGAAATATTATTTAAAGATAGATTTAAAAAGCGAGTGGCAACATTGTGGTTTGGCGGCGTGAGCAACTTATGGCGGCATCCCTACAGAACATTCCATATGACACATAAATTCTAAAGTCGAACGGATTTGCCAGGATGTTTTGAATCAAAGTAGGTATGCAGATATGGATGTCAAGTTTTTGACAATGGACTCGGAGAGAAAATAAATAGTTTAGTTATTGACAGGTGAAGAACATTATACAGGTACTGTCTTCATGTTTTTGAAAATTTTCCTTGCAGGTTTGGGAGGGTGCACTTTCTTCCGCATTCATACATGTTAAGTTAATTCCATTTGTTTATATTTAAATTGTAAATTTTAAAGTACTTTTCTAAAAGATCATTTTTTTAAGGAAATTTGTTTTTTTATTTTAAATTATACTTTGTTTTGTATAAATTTGTTTTATTTTAGCCTCTTTGAATTTAGTTTCTAAAATGACAATAGTTTTTTTTTTTTTTTTTTTTTTTTTTTTTTATTGAGTGCTGGATGGACGTGTGTTCAGAAAACTGCAGACTTTTAGCAGTGGGGGTGGAGTTAGGTCTGTCTGTCCTCCCACTGATGAACAACAGACTGTTATTTGCCTGTGTTTTTGTTTGTTTTTTACCTGTATTTTTTAAAGTTTTAGAGCTTTTTATAGTTATATATTGCAGATATACACTTTCTTTTTGGAGTTATGGTGTTTTTGCATTTTAAAGTAGTGATGAAATATATATATATATATACTCGGTTTATGGTGTCAGATACCTTCATCCGAAAAAATCTACAATAGTCCATTGCAGTTCTTGCGGTCAATGGTCCATCCCTTCTCCATACTCTGTCCATCATAACTTTTTCAATATCATCTATCAGTTCTTTCAAGATATCTCTCATTTCTTTTTTAATTTGCTGTATAATTAAATGCGTTAATTATTTCATTACTCATTCTTTTAACATGTCCATATTATTTTAATCGTTTTTGTTTTATTTTAGTATTATGTAATATGGTTAATTTTTTTTTCATTTTTTTCTCCATTATTTCCATTCTTATTCTTTCTATTATTGATACCTTGCATTTTCTTCTTAGGGCAATTATTTCTACTTACATTCTTCATAATTGTCCACTCTTCTGCTCCATACAACAATATACTCTTTACAACAGAAATGTATATATTATACTTTATTTTCCCAGAGATCTCGTTTGTCCATCAAATAATAATTTTACAACCTTTTTCGTCTGACAATTCTGTATTTCATTTCCTGTGAATTTTCCTTTTCTATCAGTGTCTACACCAATATATCTATTTTATTAATTAAAACAAGTTCAAAGAAAACATAAAGTAAATACATTTTTCAGAAAAATGACATTAATAAGAGTTGTATGACAAACGATGTTGTTTTTGAAGTAAGTGCTTTAAAGTCGTAAGAACATATTATATTAAATATATGTCTTACAAAATGCATTAACTTGAGCGCATAAAAATAATAAGGATAAAAACGGATATCCAAAAACTTTAAGATTTAGTATAAATATAACAAAATATAAAATAAATAATCTCTTCAAAATAATTATGAGAATAATATGTATATGAGAAGTGATATTGCTTTTGAAGTTAGCTCTCAAAAAATCATAAGAACATATAGTGCAAATGCAAGCATATGTGTGCCAAACGCATTAACTCGAGTACATGAAAAGTATAGAATAAATTCTTATTTCAAAGAAACTTTAATAGTTTTGAAAATTAAAAATATTATAAAACATATAAAACTTATGCTAATAGAAGTACTTTCTTTTCCGAAAATGAGAATATCTCAGGAAAAATTGATTTTTTAAAGAAAAACAAATAATTTTGAAAACTGTGTTTTTATGTTCTGTGATAATACATCCTGAACATCTTGCTTTTAAGCGTCACGCACATTTAACCAATCATCATTCATATAATATTTGATGTTTTATTAAAATATTTCGTGTATATATGTAAAGTAAGATATTTCAGTACTATTAAAAATTAATGAAATATGTATGATTTATGCATAATTTTGATCATAGATGTCTACCAGATTCAAACTGAACGGGATAGCTGCTTCATTAAAAAAAAAAAAAAAAAAAAAAAAAAAATCTGTAGATTTTGTGTTTCAAGGATACACACACACACAGACACATAAATAGTTTTCCAAAGGCATAAAACGTATTTTATTACAAATTATAATACCAATGGTTTATTAAATATTTTTCTATAGTATTTGAAATATAACAAGAAACCCCCTCCAAAAAAAAAAAAGAAATAAAAAAAAAACTCTATTAAATTTTTTTTAACATATTACTCTTCAAGTAGAATCCTCCAAACCAAATACCATTCGAATAAACATTGCAATATTCTTGTGCGGATTATAGTTTTTTTAATTCAATCGATGACGCTCTGTTAGTGAGTATCCTACATGTTTTGAATATACTTACAAATTTCTAAATCCTGAATTCCGGATTTCATCTCTAAAGGCCGCCTCATCGAGTGTCAAAAATGATTTTACTAGACTTATAAACCACATTCAAGGCTTTATATAATTCGGTTTACCTTTTACAATGAAACGCAACTTACAAAAGAAGTTAGGCTGTATTTGAATGTTTCATTAATTCTAGTATATGAAAACGGTAAAATAAATCCTGGTATCAAACAATTCATTGAAGTATAATTTTAAACTTTTGAAGCATAAAAAGAAATAAAAATTGTGTCAATAGATTTTTTTTCCTTTTCCGATAACGCGAATATTACTGAGAAAAAGAAATATACTCTGATTGAAACGACTTTGAAAATCTGATGA
Organism: Maratus speciosus; assembly: GCA_963932465.1. Lineage (NCBI taxonomy): Eukaryota > Metazoa > Arthropoda > Arachnida > Araneae > Salticidae > Maratus > Maratus speciosus. The sequence goes on from OZ010789.1 coordinate 56,419,284, forward strand.
AAAATTATTTTCTTAACTTTTTAATTAATAGTCTGGATTCTTTTATTGTTTATATATTACTTAAGATATTTTATTTTTTAACAATTGAGATATGGACATTAAGCCTTTTTTGAATAAAGGTTTGCTTGCGAAAATATAACTGAAATTACTGAGTGATTCAACTGAAATATTCTTATTCGGAACGCTCTCGAGAGACAACCCATTTTTAAAACGTCTCTCCATTTGATAAAAGGCCATCTCTCCGATAAAAGGCGATGACAATTTAACCGAGGAACAAACTAGGTATAACATCCACAAATTAAAATCCGTATAAGGTAAAGCGAGGAGAGTCTGAGCACATTTCAAAAGAATAGTAATAAACAATCTAAATATTAATATTTTGCTAAACTATTCGTGAATAATTTTGACTTTATTTGTTTTTTATGCATTTACATTGTTATTTTGTTGTTACACTGTAATTTAATAGAACAGCAGTAATAAAACCAAGAAAACTATTTCGTGCAATCTCTCCTTACAGGTTAGAGAATGCGCACATGGGTAGGAGAGATTGCGCACATAGGTAGAAGAGATTGTTATTAATAGTAACTACAATTAAATTGTTAACAATAATAATTACACTTAATCGACATTGTTGAAAGGTTTTGTAAGTAAATATTATTGTATCAGGAGTGAATATTTCAACCAAATGTTTAAATAATAAATAAAAGAAAGAATTTTAACAACAGTTAAAAATTTTAATTTAAGAAGATTAAAATATCAGAAAAAGCAAGCCCTACTAAGGTTACAAAATAACATTAATCTAGTTGATAACATGTTTAACTTGAAAATTACTCCATTTCTATTTCCACAGTTTCATTGTACTTTGTTTGCTAACCGAAATTGTCGTCGTCCACAATCGATTCACTTATTGTTGTAAATCGTGCCTCTTTCGTGCAATCACCTGCAACAAGCAATACATTGAATCCAGTCAGTTGTCGAAGTTGTCTCCTGGTACAGTTACAGACTTTCAATGCACTCATCCTCATTGACCTTCGGTTTTTTTCCTTGAGTTTTTTTTATCTCACTTTTTGTGGAAGCACCTTATCTTCAGCCTTTTTTTTTTTTTTTTTTTTTTTTTTTTTTTTTTTTTTTTTGTGAGCGGCATCCTTCTTAAGTCTTTTTTCATGTATATTTTGTGGATTAGTAACATTATTTGCACTCTGTTTCATTTTGATTTCGATGCCATTACAGTACTTGGAATGGGTGAAAGCTTTTTTAAAAAATTGTATTTGAAAATTTATTTTAATTAACAAAATTAATTTATAAGCAAATTAATTGCTCATAAATTAAAAAAAATATATAAATATTTAATTAAATTATTAACAAATATATTATTAATTTATTAACCAAAAAAAATTACATAAAATTTATTTAATAACAACTGTATTATTAATTTATTAGTAAAATTTTTACCTGCAAAAGTATTTTTTTTGCAAATCAATTTGTTGCCAAATTTAATTTTGATAATTATGTGTTTTTCCTAAATTATTTCAAAATTGATTCATTCATATGTTTTACACGTAATTTGCAATTCATGCAAATTTATTAATAAGCTGTGTAATCTCTCCTAGCATTTAAACTTATGGGAAAATGTGCCATCTCTCCTAAGTAGCAGATGCGCAAACTCTCCTATTTTGGTAGGAGAGATTGCGCGGCCATTTTTTTAAATACGGCCACTTCTAAAATGAATTTATGGTGTTCGCATACTTAGTTCAGGTTAGTAGTTTATATGAAATTGTTTAAGTTCAAAATATTTTGTATTGTTGACGCTCTATAAAAATTCTGACGAACAGTTATGAAAATTCAAGCACTTGCTTTGAAAAAAAAAATAGCACTGCTTTATCCAAGACGCTTGGAACAATCAATATGCACATTCATGTAGACACTGCACTAATGCTGCTGTACAACTACCTGGAGTCGCTGGGCGCGCACTCTACTCCTTCCCGTCGAATGTCTTTGTGCGCAATCTCTCCTACCGCGCGAATTCTCCTCGCTTTACTATATGTGAAAAACAAAGTTCATCAATTTTCGGAACATTAGTCGGCAAATTTAATGATCTATCGTTGAAGAAGCTGTTAAATTATCCTTAAAAGACATAAGGAGCAGATAAACTCTTATGTTTGATTTCGTTTATTTTACACTGTTAAAAATTTGCAGCATTCTGGCAGGTCATTTGACCGTTTTTTTCCGAAAACGGTTACACAACCGTAATTTAACAGTATTTTGACCATATTATTGGCCATTTTATGGTCGGGATATAGTTAAATTATGATTATGAAACTGTTTTTCAAAAAACGGTCGAATGACCTGCCGAAATGCTGCAAAATTTTTAACAGTTTAGAGTAAATAGAGGATTTGCAACCTTAACCATTTAGTGCGCAGCTTTGCATATGTGCGAACAGCAGTGTTTTGAATTTAATATGTTTTTATTTTTTAATTCGTATATACCTAATTTACACCAGAAAATTAAAATAGCAATATTTTGTTTAATTAATAACATACATTCCTTATTTAAATAAAGGGAAATTAACAATTGAAACTTTTTGGTGTAAAGTCAGATTCTCTGAACTAAGTAATTTATAGAACGTATTCTCTCATGGAAATTAAAGTATCAATGATTAAGTTTTATAAAATAAATAATTATATAAATGAGGTATTTGGAGACATACTTGCAATATTCGTTTATTCAACGTCTTAAAAATAGAGATCTAAATACAAAATCTGTGTAAATGATATTTATTCTAAGTCTTTATACATTTCTGAAAAAACAGAGATTATTCCTAATAAACCTACCGGGAATCATCCTATAATAATCTCACTTGTACCAAATGATTTGTAATAATGTATGTTAATAATGCTACATTTACATTAAGGTATCGACATCGTATATAATTTGTACTAAACATGAAAATATGCAATACTATCAAGTAAGTTTAAAAATATTTAAGCTATCTGGCAAATTATACCTTCGGATATGAGAGTGAATGTATTCGGATATGTAGTTTCAGTATTATATGACATCAAAATTTCAAACTGCTAACATAAAATCAATTTTTGTTATTGTCAATGCAGATTGCAATATGGGTAAGTTTTTAAACATAATTCAGAAACTACTTGGGCGAATGTTCTGTAATTCCAGATCCGTATATTTGAAGCTTCCAAAGAGCTATTTAATTAAAATTATTCTTAAATTTGAATTCATATTTTTGTCGAAAAATTATTTTAAATGTATTTTCGGAAAAAATATAATTTTGTTTAATCAGAAATCAAATTCAGAAATCAAATTCTAGAAGCTTCATGGATTTGAATTCAAGATTCGAGCTCATTCCACGCAGTAGTTTTTGTGTTATGTTTAAGAAACTTTCTGCATTGTAATCAATTTTGGAATGAATCAATATGAATTTAACATAAAGAGTTCTAAATTTTATACATATATAATTCATAAGCTATTGCATTATCTCCATTACAGTTCGTTATTTGTAAAATTTATAACGGAATTCAAATATTATTACCAATCGATTGCTTGCAGTCACATTTTCATGTATTGCTCCATGGTGGAGTTAGCAGGATACCATGGCTGTGCAGTGTTTTAAAGTTTTTGCCAAAAACTCTTCTTGTTTATTTTTATAAAAAATAAAATAAAAAGCATAAATTTAGAAAACAATATGTGATATAAATTTCTAAATAAATAATTTTATTTTTTTATAGTTTTCCATGTCTTATTTCATGTCAAAATCAATTATATTATAAAATATTGATTTATATATATATATATATATATATAAACGCATATGGGATTTCTTAAACTATTTCAAAATGTCAATTTTTATCTCAGGCAAACCAAATGTAAACTTTATTTTTAAAATTTTCTACATCAAAAGAATTTTTATACCACTGTCATTTCCTTTTAAATATTTTCAAAATATAAACACAGATTCATTATTTGTTTATGCAGACATAGTTTTACGTTTTCTTTAAAAGCTTTCCAAAAATATGTTTAATAAGAATTCGCCTAATAGCTCCAGGAAAGAAATTTAAGCACTATATTTTAAATATGTTTCACAAGAAAAATAGAAACAAAAATAAATTATTTTACAGGATATGGTTAAATTTCAAAACGAACAGTATTTTTTTTTTGTATTTTTTGTCTGCATGATTTTAAAGTTTTGAATTTAAATGTGTTACATTTGAACTGGAAAACATTATGGTAATTATAGAAAGATAAAATAAAAATTTTATAAGAAAAAAAATTATCATAATTTATATAGTAATGGAATCATATAATATCAGATAATATCGGATAATATAGTATCAGATGTCATAAATCGCAATATTAATTTTCCTTTAGGAAAAATATTAAATAATAAAAAAAATGTGTTTCACTCATTTTATTTATGGTTCGGTGTACCGCTCTGGGATAGATTTAAATATACTGTGTAGCTCAGGCAAGGAAGACACTGGAACGATCTTGGCTCAGTCTTGCTGCTAGGGTAATTTGTCAATTGACTTTATTTTAAGTGAAGTAAGTCATTTTCTTTTCTCAAGTTCAATCGGTCGTTCAGAGTATTCTTTCATTTTTTTTTTTTTTGTCCTTCCTCACCTACGGACGAAGTTCCTTCCCTAAAAGTTTCAGATCCTTCGAAAGCAAAAAACTTAGGCATGTTTTTTCATGTCTGAGCCACACATTATCTTACAGCTGATTTTAGACTCATAAATTCCATGTGTTTATGAACAAAAGTAAACGATTTATGTCATTTCCTACATAAAACTATTTTCAAACTGCAGTAATTTAATCTATAATTCGAAATATTATTTATTAAAAATCCAGTTATTATTATTATTATTATTATTATTTTATTCAAATGTAGATTTATTTTTCATTTTAATTCTGTACTAATCCAAAAATAGATAGGAAATATTTTTAAAGGACGACTAATGGTTACAAGAACTATATATATCAAATAGTATTCAATTTAAAAATAAATAACAAATTTTATATGTTTCATCTCCTTGTTTATTAGTATATTAATCTTATTTTTTTAAATTTATATTTAAACAAATGTTACTAAATGCTTTTTATTTTTTTTTAATCTAACATTTAATTAAAAGTTTTCATAAAAATTGTACAATTGTTTCCATATAGACAGGTGCGATCCAAATAAATTCGATTTTCATGAGATTGTAAGTTTTATATGCATGCTCTTATTCGATTTTATTTATCTTAAAAAATATTTCTCCTATATGTGTATTTTTTGTGTACTGGTTTATATGTAATTTAATTCTTTTGATTTAACCATTTCTATGATCAAATTCTAAACCATGCCCAAAACCATCACAACATTTTGTCTAATTCCTATTCTAAACATTTAGTTTGATATAAATCTTCCTTTTTTTAGAGGCTTAGCAATTAAGATCCTCCTGAATGCTCCATATATGTGTTCATGACAAATGCTCAGCACACTATGTATATTTGGATTAAAAAATATATATATAAACATACAACAATAATATGTCATAGAAATTCCTGAGTGTATTATTTATTTATAGCATTTTTGCTACCTTCTTTCATGTCAAAATTAAACTGTTAATAATATTAATTTATATTCCTTTTTACAGAGGTATACGTGATTACATGAACCAAATATTATTGCCCATGTCCGTATTTGCTCAGAATTTGAAACTTTATCTGCAGCAAATAAAACTGAAACCTTTCTGAAATACTCTGCAACAAAGAATTTTCAATCTACCATAATTTGATTTGTACTTTCCAAATATTTTCCGAATAAATGGTAGATCTGATTATTACTTTAACAAACGTAGTTTTATTTTTTTACTGTTTTAAATCTTTAGCAAACTCACATTTAATATACACTTTCAGGATTATTTTTTCCTTACGACACAATGTAAATATCTTCTATAAGAGTCATAGCAGTAAAAAGAAATGTTTTTATTGAATACAATTCAATTTAAATATTAACAGCAAATTTTGAATTTTTTCTTGTGTGTGTTTCTATTTTATTTTTCTAAATGTACATAAAAGGAATTCCACTAGAAAATGTTTTATTTTTCTTAGAAAAATAAATAGTATAAATTTATATTGATAATTTAATAAAGAGTGATACACGCTATATACGAATTTATTATAATAAAATTCTTTATAAAGTCATTGTATGTACATCAAAAATCATTCTCAGGATGTGAAACTTCTTTAACGTAAGAAAAAAAAAATGTAATTAAAAAAAAATACCAGTAGCAGACGCTTACATGAATCCACCTTTTGAATGAAAATTAGAATAACTATTCAATCCATGACTACTACCTTATTGAATTCTTTCAAAATGTTGGCATATATCTTATACTATAAAGCGAGCAAAAATTGTGTGTGCGTGTGTGTGTGTGTCTGTGTGCGTGTGTATGCAAATTTTCTTGAAAACGGCTCTAACAATTTTGATTAAATTTTGTACCCTACCGTTTTCGGACGCGAAAAGACTATTGGGATGGGTCTCGTGTTCGAGAAAATTCGATTAGTGGGTCATTTTGGGTCATAATGGTTCAGGGTCAAGCTAATGATATCTAAAGAACGGCTCAATCGATTTTTACTAAATTTTGTTTCTAACCATTTTAGGGCACGAAAAGTCCATTGGGATAGGTCACGTGTTCGAGAAAATTTGATTAGTGGGTCATTTTTGGGTCACTGTGGGTCAAGCTATTTTTATCTAAAAAACGGCTCTAACGATTTTCACTAAACTCTATATTCTACAGTTTTGGATTACGAGAAGACCATTGGGCTAAGTCACATGTTCGAGAAAATTAGATTAGTGGGTCATTTTTGTGTCACCATGGGTCAAGCTAAGTTTATCTAGATAACGGCTCTAACGATTTTGACGAAATTTTGCACCCTACTGTTTTCGGTCACGAAAAGACCATTGGGATGGGTCTCGTGTTCGAGAAAATTTCATTAGTGGGTCATTTTGGATCATAATGAGTCATGGTCACGCTAATTATATCTAGAGAACGACTCAATCGATTTTGACTAAATTTTGTATCTAACCATTTTCGAGCATGAAAAACCCTTGGGATGGGTTTCGTGTTCGAGAAAATTCGATTAGTGGGTCATTTTGGGTCATAATGAGTCAGGGTCAAGCTAGTTATATCTAAAGAACGACTCAATCGATTTTGACTAAATTTTGTTTCTAACCGTTTTCGGGCACGAAAAGTCCATTGGGATAGGTCACGTGTTCGAGAAAATTTGATTAGTGGGTCATTTTTGGGTCACTGTGGGCCAAGCTATTTTTATCTAAAAAACGGCTCTAACGATTTTCACTAAACTCTATATTCTACAGTTTTGGATTACGAGAAGACCATTGGGCTAAGTCACATGTTCGAGAAAATTCGATTAGTGGGTCATTTTTGGGTCACCGTGGGTCAAGCTAAGTTTATCTAGATAACGGCTCTAACGATTTTGACGAAATTTTGCACCCTACTGTTTTCGGGCACGAAAAGATCATTGGGATGGGTCTCCTGTTCGAGAAAATTCGATTAGTGGGTCATTTCGGGTCATAATGGGTGAGGATCAAGCTAATTATATCTAAAGCACGACTCAATCGATTTTAACTAAATTTTGTATCTAACCATTTTCGGGCACGAAAAAACCATTGGGATGGGCACGTGTTCGAGAAAATTCGATTAGTGGACCATTTTTGGGTCACTGTGGGTCAAGGTATATTTATCTAAAAAACGGCTCTAGCGATTTTTACTAAACTCTATATTCTACAGTTTTAGATTACCAAAAGACCATTGGGCTAAGTCATATGTTCGAGAAAATACGGTTAGTGGGTCATTTTTGGGTCACCGTGGGTCAAGCTAAGTTTACCTATATAACGGCTCTATTTTGGCGAAATTTGGCGAAATTTTGCACCCTACTATTTTCGGGTAGGAATGACCATTGGGATGGGTCTCATGTTCGATAAAATTCGATAAGTGGTTCATTTTGGGTCATAATAGGTTAGGGTCAAGCTAATTATATCTAGGGAACGGCTCAATCGATTTTAACTAAATTTTGTATCTAACCATTTTCGGGCACGAAAAGACCATAGGGATGGGTCACGTGTTCAAGAAAATTCGATTGGTTGGTCATTATGGGTCATTATGGGTCAGGGGCAAGCTAATTATATCTAAAAAATAGCTCAAGATATTTTCGCAATTTTTTTTAATACACGGTTGTTTCTGGTCATGAGATGAGCATTTGGCTAAGTCGCATGTTCGAGAAAATTCGATTAGTGGGTCATTTTCGGTCACAATGGGTCAGGGTCAAGATAATTGTATTTAAAAAGCGCTTCAAAACATTTTGACAAAACTTTATATAATACCGTTTCCGGGCATGATAAGACCATTGGGCAGGGTTGCATGTTCAATAAAATCCAATCAATGGGCCATTTTGGGTCCTAATGTATCAGGATCAAGCTAACTGTAAAAAAAAATGGCTCAAAAGATTTCGACAAAACTTTGTACTACACCATTTCTGGACAAGATAAAACCATTGGACTGGATCGCATGCTCAAGAAAATTCTATTAGTGGGTGATAATGGGTCGGGTTCAAGCTAATGGCATCTCAAAAAGGTTCAAACAATTTTGACAACTTTTTTTGTTATACCGTTTCGCAGTATAAAAAGACCATTGAAATTCCCCACATGTTCGATAAATTTCGGTTAGTGGGTCAACGTGGGTCAAGCTTATTTTATCTAGAAAACGACTAACGATTTTCACTAAATTTTGTATTCCATCGTTTTCAGGCTCGAGAAGAGCATTGTGTTACGCCGCATGTTCGAAAAAAAAATCGATTAGTGGGTTATTTTGGGTCACTATGTCTCAGAGTCAAGCTAATTGCATCTAAAACAGCAAGAATGATTCAGTGGGAATAATATATCGAGATAAACACAAATCTAACTTTGACCGAGCTTAGCTCGGTCATTCCTGCTAGTGTCGAATTATATGACACATGTTGTCTGTAAAATTGTAAAGCACAGAAGCGGTAACGAATGTTTTTTTTTTTTTTTTTTTTTCGAAAATTACGACCGCAAAAAGTTTTGGAGATCATGAAATTATCTGAAATATACAGTAATTTGTATTACAATACATATAATAAAATCTTTGATTAGATAAATTTTCCTTAATAAAACAGTGGCGATTTAAATTATTTTCTTAAAAATCACTTATGTTTTCTGTGTATTCATAACACTTTTTATTTAACTTCGAATTTATATACCCACACAATGAACTTATTGATGTTTATTAATTACAAAATAAAATTGGAGGATGTTATCAAAATCGAATGATCGTGCAATGAGGAAGGTAACACTTTATATATTGACTCAGACAATATCTAATATAATTTGATTTAAAACGCCCACCAATAAATGATTCGTTTATAATATAACAGTGCCAGAAATATTTTTTATGTATTTTAGTAATATATTCAAAAATATTTCAATAAGTAAGCGGATATATTTGGTGGCATGAAAAAATATTTTTTAGAAATACTACTTAGAATTTTTGGCAGTCTAATGTATATAATAAAATACAATGACAGACTCATGACGTTTAAATTTGTATAATTTGATTTTAATATTTTTAGTGAAGGAAACCTACTGAAAATTCAAATGAGCTTCAATATCTCAAACCGTTTTGAAAAAAATAATCTCAATTAAAAGGAAAAACAGAACTTATTTCCAATATTAATTTAAAATCAATTAAGGATTTCATATTGATACAATTAATAATGTATAATATTGCAAAATGGCCATCTGCTGTTTATAGAATGCAATAATTCTTCCAATGTCACGTAAGTGAGTTCCCTAGATTCCTGTGCATGCTCGATAAATATAACATAACATCTTATTATTTTTTTCATTCTGGTACAAGAGCAATAAATTATAGTTGTAATATTTCGTACGTTTTTAAAATTTTAAAAGTAATTTTGTAAATATACTTGAATATATTTTAATTGCCTTATGTTATTTGTTTAAGAAATTGCAATACGAGTACCAGGGGTGCCATTTCATAATTTTCTCGGGGGAGGGGGACAAAGTTTTATTTGAGGGCCATGGCAAGCCAAGGAGAGGTTTTCTTAGTGGGTGTGGGGTTATACTATCTCTTCTTCACATCAGCAACGATGAAAAATCCCGTTTTAAGCAGGTTTTAATATTAGCAGTTATTCCTTTTTAAGCAAGTTTTTATCTTTGCATTTATAATTTATAGATACTAAGAAAGTTTTATGTTTAAGACAGGATTCAGTTATAGACAGTTTCCATTTTTACAAGCATCTTCTAAAGCTATTGATATATCATTTCTTTAGCGCATCTCTGAAGAGCATAGGTATAATACATTTACTGTAAAACTTGTGAAAACGATACCTGTCAAAAAAGAATTCTTTTGCAAACGAAAAAAACCCATGTTTTTATGAAAAAAATATCATAATTATACTTGTTAATCCGGAGACCTGCCTAAAATAGAGCTTTTTTCTTGACCTTTCAACTTCTTTTTTGCAAGTTTTCCTACAGGGGCGGAAAGGTATTTCAAGAGGTTCTTGGAAGGGTAGGGGGGGATTTTCTTCGAGGGGAAGTTTTTGAAATAACATGCGATATTTTGCCCTCTCAAAGTCTTTCACAATCATAAAATTCTTTCACGAATATTTTTTAATTTTCGTGGAAGACCGCGGTGTTTTTTTCCTTTCTTTGCGCAACTATGGAAAATAAATTCACCAATCGACCGGGGAAAAAATTTGCAAATTTTATCAAATATAATTAGAAAAAACAGTTAATGTGGAAAACTATTTGCGGAAAAAATATAATTTCCTAAAATGAAATACGTTGCAAAGATAGTGGAAACAAGCAGCGATTAATTCTCAATTGGTGGCAGGAAAAAAAATCGAAATTGTCCACCAGTCGCGCAAAAAAAGTCGTAAATTCCAATTAGTTATCGCGTAAGAAAACACATGAGAATTAAGTCAAAAGGTTTCAGAAAAAAATCTCGTATTCTGTCAAAAAATTGCACAAAAAATTCGAGAATTTTGTCAAACCATCGTAGAAAAGGATCGCGAATTTTGTCAAAATATCTTTGAAGCAACGGGCGAATTTCATCAACTAGTCGCAAAAAATATTGTGAATTTAGATAAATGGTCCTGAAAAAAAAATATGAATACCGTAAAAAAATCACCGAAAAAAATCGCGAATTTCGTCAAATGGTCGGAAAAAAAAATCACAAAACTCAATCGCACGATAATCACCACACAAGTCATGAAATTTGCAACTTTTGTGATCCATAGAGATAAGAAATTTTCACCAATGATTTTCTATTATTAAAAAATTTCCTTAACCCTTTTCGGTCTCTTTCTTCATACTGTGATCTAGATTCCACAGAATTCTGCAGATTGAGAAATCTCCAAAACCCGTTGTCTCAGGTAGAGTTTACATTGGATTAGGCAACTCGATTTTTACCAAAATCGACACGATACGATCCGCGCACATATCGAGGCGGTTGATGTTCCTTTTTTTCATTTCGGTTAAGGTTGACTTTAACTATATGAGTACGATTGGGACATATCCCTGTGGGTTATTTTTTATTCTACCACTTGTTGAAAATTAATCTCTGCTATACACTTATATTACGATATTTTGAAGATAAATCTACCTCAAAGTAGGTTGAATATATAAGTAATCGCCAATCCTGTCTGGAAATCAAAGAGTTGCTTGTTTCTGGATCGGTTTGGGTTTTTACTACATTGAGAGTCAGGTTCGTGTTGATCAGAATTTTCAGAGAAATTCTGAATATTTTCAGATGAAAAACCTATTCCTTGAACATTAATGAGTATATATAAATATTTCTTCATATCTGTAGAGAAAAAAAAAGAATAATAATATTAGAGATATAATTACAGACTTTTTTTCCACAAGTGTATTAAAATACTACCATGCTTCGCCCGCTAAACTGGTCAGTTTGTTTCGCCAAACGAATTTCGAATCGAATATCAGAGATATCGAAATATATCAGTGAATTTGACCTTGTGTTTTAAAACAATATGGACCTTTACCTGTAATGTCCTTTCGCATTGCTGAAACGATACGAATGCCGCTGCACTATTGTATTTCCTTATGTGTCAGACAAACGTTTGGCTGCTAAGGAACAAATCTTTTAGTTTATCATCTACATTTGGATTTCGTAAAGAAGACATAACAATATGAAACGTACTAAAACCATCCCTAAAAAGGCAACTAACAATACAAATCCCATCAAAATCCGTTAATCAGAATTTTGTAAACATGTTAATCTTTTGTAATAGGGTTCACCTGATTATTGAGCTTTCCTCTATAATTATATATCTAAGCAACGTAGAGCAATGCTATATACTAAAACGTTTACTGAAAAGTATATAACTAACTATGCAAATCTCACTTACACCTGTCCAGTAGAACTTTTGAAAAAGGCTTATTTTTCACAACCAGGTTCATCTGATTATAGAAAATTTCCCTTTTAATTGTATAATTAAAAAACATAGAACGTTATGCTGCATGCTGAAACCTTCTCCGAAAAATTGTGTAGCTAACAGTGCAAGTTCCATTGAAATCTATTTAGCAGGATCTTACTGTGTTGCAATGATTGCAGTAAATATAATGTGATACTTATATTGTAGACCATGATCTGTAGCAAAAACATTTTATTATCATATTGGGTTTTTTTTAAGTATCAATCGTTGGTAATCCAGGTTCGTAGATCCTTGAATATAAAGATATGAACGAAAAGAATAACTCAGCAAATTTCAAGACAGGATGGTTTTATTAGCTGTAGACATGAATAATGGAAGTGCCAGAGAGGGACCCTTTCAGTTAGCTGTTAACAGTAAGATGCACAAAGAAGGAATGAATGATTTGCCAGATATCGTTGCCAATGTGTCGAGCCAAAATCTTCGTACCCTGGACAATTATAACCCCAAATATATATCACTTAATGGAACTTTGAATTAAAAACCACCCAAAAGGACCGTTGATTGGCGTTTTAACATTTCAACGTACAAATACGAATGCCAAAGCTAAAAGATGGGAAATACGCATTTAGAATCAGCAATGCCGATTCCGGGCGCCGATTTTAATATAAACAGAGTATATATTTGTGGCCGAAAAGGCATTTTTATTGATTACCAAACTGAAAATTAACACTAAGTATTTAAATAATTGCTACAATTCGAGCATATCGTTAAAGAATATCTTCTTTTATTTATTCGTTAACCGAAGGAAAATATGCTCGAACAGTTAATGATTTTAGGATGAGAAAAATATTTGTTTTTGATTTACTTTATTAACGGCTTAGGCTGAACTTCGGAAAACTGAAATAACTGAAAACTAAAGCGCAAAAGAAAAGAAGAAATAGATATATTATTTTTTAGAAAGGAGAGGGAGTTTTGATTCAGTTTATAATTATGAAAAGAGAAATTAAATTTTAAAATGGAGAATTTAATTTTATAAAGGAGATAAATAATGATATGTGATGATATGTTATTTGCAACATCACAATACTAATAATGCAAAACAAAAAAATTCAAATAATTAAGATCTTGAATTAACCTCCTTCTTTAAAAAAAGAAAAATCCCTTCATAATTTGGGGCGAAAGGGTAAAATTCACTTCTGAAATTCTAGAACTGAGGGAGGAGAGTTTTCATTTGACCATTTTGTACACAGCTGAAAAGCAATTAATAGAACTTTTTTCTCACATATCTTTTTTAAATTAAACAAAATATTCATTAATACGTTTATTAACTAAAATGTTTATTTATTGCATGTGTTTTATTGTAATAAAGTTATTTTAGCTTTTGAGCAATTTTTGCAAAACTTTTTTGAGTGTATTGACAGATAAATTTTCTGAAATATCAAATTCCTTGGGAGGAGGGGGGGGGGGCTATTGACCCCCCAGTCCCCTCAAATGGCGCCACTGACAAGTACTTCTGTTTTATGCTGTTATATATATTTATATATATATATATACATATTGAAGGATTCTGTGTAGCAAATACATCAATTTTGTTGATATATCGTTTTGCGTTTTTGTTGAAAAAATACTTTTAATGAAACATTTTACTCCGACACATATTATCAATTATAAGGGGTTAATTTTCAATTCGAAACACATGTCAAACTTTTTCCGACATTATGTTCTGTTTTTAGTTTTAGTAAAATGTTCTTGAGTAAGTGTAATCATTGTGGTAGTCTAGACCCTGACTTTACATTGTATGACAAAACGTTGTTTTAAACGTCCAACAGCTGATAATTTTTTCCAGTCTCATTTTGGCAATACTTGAGTTAGAGTAGACAACCATACAATTATTTTAAAAACATTTTCAAATTAATCCCTAAATTGAATTATACAGAAATTATATTCTTTTTTTTTTCAATTTCTTAATAGTGTGCATATTGAATTATACATATATAAACTCGATTCATGGCGTCAGATGCCGACATCCGAAGAATCTACAATAGTCTTTTTCCATTTTTTCTTGTCAAGGGTCAATTCTTCCTACAGACCTCTATACCTCATTACCTTTGCAATATCATTTTTCTTTCTTGGTCTTCCCCGTTTCTTTTTTTGTGTTATAATTAAATTTCATTTTGGGTAGTCTTCATTACTCACATTTTTAACATGACCCTACCAGATTAATTGTTTTCTTTTAAATATAATCTAATATGGTTTCCTTGATTTTAATCATTTCCTTGATTATTTCATTTCTTACTATTTCTATTCTTGATATCCTGCATGATCTACTTACGACATCGATTTCTACAGCCGATAATTTCTTTCCATCTGCTTCATATAAAAATATGCTCTTTACAATAGAGTTGTATATATTATGCATTCTTTTCCTAGAGATCTCCTTACTCCATCAAACAGAATTTAATAGTTTTATAGTAAAATTTGCAGCCTTTTTCCACTGACAAATTTTGTATTTAATTTCATGCAAGTCTCTTCCTTCTCTATTAAAGTTTACACCTACATAACTATAATGCTCGCACCTTTCTACTTTTGTGTTATTATTCTAAAAAAATATCCTATTATACTGACATTATATTTCTTCTTGGTTTTCGTCAGGAAAAGCTGGTTAACTGTAAGCACATAGATATTGTAATCATGTGAATAAATAAAAAAAATTGTGTTTTAAATTTCAAACAACTGATATATTACTCAAGTTTCTTTTTCACAATATTTGAGCGAGAGTAGTCAAATAAAGCTACATCGATTTTTTTTAATACAGTTTTCTCAATAGTCTACATTTTGCAATTCAACAGTATTGCCTGTCTACGATTTATCTTTCTTTGTCTCTCAAAACGTGCTTGTTACACTATCGATTTATGTATTCTCAGCTAATTTTAGAATATGGATTTCAGAAATATGCCAATTTTTTATGTTTATATTTAATAGTTTTTACAGAATGGTTCATCTTACCCTTTTATTATCTTAAGTGGAACAAGTGTATTCACATTAATTACACTTGCCATAGTACGGTAACTGCCAAAAAAAAAAAATCTTGACAATCTTTTTTTTTTTTTTTTTAAGAAAAGCCCTCATTTCAAACCACTACCAGAACTAAAAAAAGAAGAACGCTGAGCTGCAAAGGCGAACTCTCCACTTGACTATCTCGTGATATAAACTCTCTCCCGCCCCTTCTATTTAAAGCAGGAAAAATAAAATATGACATCTGAATATTAAGATTTAGGCTTGAGTGTCAAGATTTATTTTTGCTTGCAATGTATTTCTGATAGTACTATTTCTCCACAGAAACTGAGGTCAATATAAATAAAATTCATTAAGAAAATGCTTCTAATATTACAAAGTCATGCTGCCCATTATTTTCGAAAACTTTTTAGTTTGAAAAGTTTTAAAAGCGTTAGTAATATCTACACAAATTATCGGGTTTTTTTGGATGCTAAGAATAATCAAGCAAATATTTTCACCTGATCAACACAATTTACACATGCAAGAGTAACATAATAATGTTAATATTAATATTAATTAATATTAAGATTGTTTATTTATTATGTTCGTAGAAAACGAAAGCTCTTAAATGAGTATTGATAACATCTGAGAAAATTATATTTCAAGCTGGGAATATTTTGTTATTTAACCTTTGATAATTTTAAGTGGGGGAAGGTGTAACCATATTAGTTACACTTGTATACATACTAGCACAACATTCATTACACATTCATGTACATTATTATCACATTAGATGTAACCACATTAATTACACTTGTATACATACTAGCACAACATTCATTACACATTCATGTACATTATTATCACATTAGTTATGTCTGCGCAAGATTTCAAATTACATTACTAATTCACAGCACTGAGATTAATTAAAAATAACACTCGGTAAGAATATGCTTCTCACAAAAACATTTGTCTGTAGTTTTTAAAGCATTAGTAATTTATTCGCTAACTATGGTTTTTAAGATGCTATGCATTCTCAATCAAATATTTTCAACTGAGTTACAGAATGTAATGGTCGTTGAAAACTAAAATGTTTAATTGAGGATTAATAACATCCGAAAAAACGATATTTCGGGTTGAGAAATTGATTAATATACAGTAAAAACAACTTAGAAACGTCTTGGGAGTCACCGGTAGCAAAAGTAATTTTTTTTCAGAAATTCTTTTTTGAATCTTGGAAATGTGTAAATATTTGGGGTTTCTGAAAATAAAATAATACTTTCCGGAATCTTTAGTAAATGGGAAGAGATTATATTTCCGAAAACCTTAAGAAAGATAACAAATTGATTAAAAAACAATTGTCATACTTTACACTATACGGTTTACATGAGATATAAAAGTCTGCGTTTCGCTTGCCCGAATTCCAAGGAATATGTAACCATCTACATAAGTTTGTTAAAAACATAACTCAAATACGATTTTCAGAAATCATTTTGTAACGATAATAAACATGATATTAATAAATCCACGTAATCATGCATGATAGTAAAGTTATGTGAATAGATTTTAATAAAATTATTTTAAGGGGACAGTATACCTTTTCAACATTATTTTTAATTTTAAAAAATACGGTTAAAATGGTGAACCCACTGCATTTAAATGTTCAACTAAAAGTACATTTTGGAAAAAATAACTGCATATTATTTAAAAATTTATAAAAAATTTAAATTTTAAAAATCATCCCTACTTTTTTTAAAATATTAATATTTTTGCTAATTTGTTTTAGATTTTCAAATGTGCAATACAGAAGAATGAGTGGATTTATTGATACATCTAACATAACGTTAAGTAGAGTTTTTTTTTTTTTTTTTTTTTTTTTTTTTTTTTTTTTTTTTTTTTTTTTTGTAAAACGATGTAATCTAACACATCTTTATATAATTTTATTTAAAAAATATATAATAACCAAAAGACTAATTCCAAGTTCAGATTTATCGCAACATAAATAAAGAATATGTACAAAACATTTTAAATCTCTATCTAAAATACCAAAGAAGCCTTTGCATTTTTAAATTATGAAAATTAAGAAAATATGAACATGGAGAAAAAGCGGTCTAAAGTTCCCATATATGCGTGGAATAGTGCCGGGTGTATGAACAAAATTAACAATATCTGGTAATATAAATGCCCTATGAGTAAAAATGACGCGTCAAAATATTCAAAATGAAACATGCTTACATTTGACATTTAAAAACAAACACGATTTTTGATTAATTTTGAGCTAAACTGTCTTTTTAAGACGACCTTGATTTTATCTGATTAATAACAAACCCTTACTTAATTACAATAAAAAATATTATCTATAAATGAAAACTTTTACTTTGGTTTATTGAATAAATCTCCTTTTAAAAAATAACAAAGTTGTGAGAACAATATGATAAAACATATTACCTTTGAAGTTAAATCGCACAAAAGTTATTAGTTGATAAAATCAGTTTAGTGTTATTCAATGTGTTTCGTCTCTACACGAATAAAAGAAAAGCGATGAAATAAATCATGATTTCAAAAGAACTCATTGTAGGAAATCTTTAAGACTTGTGGATTGCAAATAGCAATCAAGAAAAGAAATAAAATTTAGCTGATAGAAACATTGTATTTTTACGACAAAACGAATTTCAGACAATAAAAGGCTTCCGTAAAGAAAAGAAATGTGATTTATGTTACGTTGTATCTTTGAGAGTTTATTCTTTTAATCTCACCTGCGTCTCTAATGGTAAGTGATTATGTATGTTGGCAAAAGAGGTACTTGTACGGAAATTCTTAACATAAAAACGCATTACATTAACCCATTTTAGGCCAAGCATAGAAATTTTATAAAACGTGGTATTCTTTTCATTCAAATATGCTTAAATTGCATCCATTAAGACAAAAAAAAAAGTTTCGTGCATGAAAAGTAATATTTTATTTGAGATATAGAATGCATTCGGTCAATGATGAGCTCTATGATGAGCTCGGAATGAGCTCTATGTTTTTCAATTAGTAATTTTATGATTTATATGCAAATAAAATATAATAAATAAAATAAATAAAATTTACATGTAAATAAAAAAAGGTATTTACGTATTATCCATGCCAGGTCATACTCATCTGGCAAAAGAAAACATAGACCGCAATAAACCTTTTCTATCTGCTATCTTACTTTAAGTGAATAGTTATGATTATATAATAGCCTTATTAAAGGCAGTGGCAGAAGTATTTATATTTATAACTAACTGTACAATATAACACAGCATAGAAACAGATATATTCATAGGTACAGTATATTTATGTTAATGAGTATTATTCATTATTGTGGGCTTAAGAAACTGTTGGAAATAAACAACCCTTGTTAGCATCATTTATTAAAGCTGTCAATTTTATGATATTTATTTATTAACCCCCTCACTGACAAGCCATTGTTAATACGTTCACTAAGCTCCAGGTTTCACTGCAATACAAGCAATATTTAAAGTAATATAATTCTATTTATTTAATGTATTTTTAATACATTGAACAATGATTAATACTTCCAAGGATTGCATTCTTATTCGTTAAGTTTTTTTTTATAAAATGTTCAAAGAATCATTTTTTCTTAGCATTTAAAACAAAATGCAGACAACATTACAATTTTGCCCTTTTCCAAGACAGTCAGAGGGTTAAATATGTGTTAAATTACTGCTTTGTGTTATTTTATGCATTTATTAAATGCGCTTTAAATTAACTTTTTGAACAAGATTGGCGACGATATACAAAAATATTAATTGACAACCATTTTTGGCGATCTATTAACCTGTTTCGGATAATAGGTAAGTACCTAAACAAATTTATATATATATATATATATATATATATATATATATATATATATATACTAGGGGGCTCTGCCCCCTGCAAGCTACGCTCGCCAACCCCTCGTTCACACACCGGAGAATCTAAAAACACGCTAATCTGATCGGTTTTAAAAATATTAGAGAAGATTGAATTATACTGAAAAAAAGCTGGACAGATCTCCCTGTAACTGGTTTTCCATTCAATTCCCTTTGATTTCAAAAATTTAAGGCCGAATCAGTTGCTGTTAAGACATCCAATGGTTGTTTCCGTGTTTGATTAAAGAGGATCAGTTAAACATTTGAAAAGAAGCTAAAATAAAATGATTTAAGGGTACTTGTTTGTTATCCCGTCGACCAATTTCGCCAACTTACATAAATCGCCGAACCACGCGCCAAATTATACAAACTGACATAATTTTTATTTTAAATAACGAAAGAACAAATAAATTAGTATAACATTAATAAAATATAAATAAAATGTCGAAATAAAAATCACTTGATGACGTAAACACGTGTTGTCAAGTAAATGAGGCATTTATGATCAACAATTATTGGCATTTAATCTTACAATTTGGCGACAGTAATTTGGTCGACTGGATAACTAACAAGTACCGATTTAAGTGTACAGAGTCTTTGTCTCCCGGTATTTTAAAACAATTTCTATAACAATAGCCTAAGTCATATGACTATCATCAACAGTGATAGTTACGTCAAATATTATTCTACCGCCATCATTTCAACTACACTGCTCAAAACAATTAAAGGATATTGCAGTTTTAGGTGGATTTTGTATCTGGTAAACTGTTTAGCTGATTGATACATGGTCGACAGAAATAGTAGGTTATATGAGAATAAATTACACATGTTTGGCAGAAAAAAATGCATTTTATTGCGCATTTGTGTACTAAAGGAAAAAAACACAATTTGTGCATATGAGAAAAAAAGAATAAGAAAAGGTGTTTTCTTCAAAGGAAATCATTTTCAGCAGGGGGTATGGTTTCCACGGGCGGCCAGAAACGTTGAACACCTTTGAGGCATGGACTCAATGAGGCTATTAATGACGAGTTGGGGTATTCTGCCCCACTCTTCCAGAAGAGCTCTTTCCAGTTCTTGGAGAGTTTGTGGTGTTTGTTGGCGGCCAGAAACTCGTCTTCCTAGAGCGTCCCAAACGTGCTCGATTGGATTCATGTCTGGAGAACACGCTGGGCATTCCATTCGAACGATTCCTTCCTCGAAAAGGAAATCCTCCACCAGGTTTGCACGATGTGGCCTGCAGTTATCGTCCATTAAAATGAAGTTATCTCCGATTGCTGCAGCGTAAGGGACTACAATAGGTCTGAGGATCTCATCCCTATATCCGCGACCAGTCAGAGCTCCATCTCGAATGATGTAGAGGTCAGTGCGCCCGTCAATGGAGATGCCACCATACACCAACACTCCTCCACCGCCAAATCTGACACTTTTGTGCACGAACTCAGGATTATTCCTATTGCCACGGTCCCTCCAGATGAAAATACGCCTATTATCCGGATGCACAGAAAAACGGGACTCGTCAGAAAACAGAATATTGCTCCATTCATTTCTCCTCCAGTTGACATGCTCGGTTGCCCATTCCCTGCGGTCGCGACGATGCTTTGATGTTAATCTAACACATACCATCGGTCGGCGAGCATACAGACCTACAGCATGGAGCCGGTTTCGGACAGTCTGAATTGAAATCGTGGCGCCTGTAGTCGAGCGAAAGTGTTGTTGGAGAAGAGTAGCGTTCATGGTTCGGTGTCTCCCAGCTGTTAACGCTAAATACCGATCTTCATTGGGCGTTGTTGCCCGTCTACGACCTTGCCCTGGTCTCCGGTCTGCACATCCACTCTCCAAAAAACGGTTCCAGATCCTGGAAATGACACTTTGTGACACTCCAATGGCTTGCGCTACTTCGGCTTGAGTTTGGCCCCCTTCTAACCTACCAACAATTCTCAAATTTTCTGAATCTGTCAAATGACTTCGCTGAGACATCGTACTCATCGAAACAAAGCAATCACTGAATGCCGATCATCCTTGTCTTCATTCTCTTTTATCCAGTTAAAAGTCAAATTTCATTCGCTGCCGCTGAAGCGACGTTTTTGACGTCGAACTCAAAATTTGCATACTCCACAGTTTGAAAACCAGAAAAATTTGCATTTGTGATTCTCTTCTTCTATTTTCGGCAAAAAAAATTTCGTTTATATCTTTATTTTATATAAAACTTCAAATATCCTTTAATTGTTTTGAGCAGTGTATATTATAATAGTCCAAGTCATGTAACTACCATAAATAAATACGCTCTGATCCCTTAGCTTTTCATATGAAAGTTTGGCCCAGATATCATATACGGCCACATATTGGCGCGCTTTTTTCCGAAGCTAATTTGGTGAAAACATCAACAGCATAAACAACAACATCCGGCTTATCATATGAAGCAAAATAACGATACTATGGCGCCAGTTAAGTACCCGTTGCGTATATGACATTGTCGTCAGAAAAAAATCGCGCCAATATGGGTCCGTATATAACATCTGTGCCGAAAGTTTTCCATTTTAATTAAAAAATCCAATTTCTTTTTCGAATAAAACTACATAAAAGTTGCCATGGCCGCAAAGAATTATTGGTACTGTTGCGCTAGTTGGGTGCAAATCTCGCAAATAGCTCTTTTCAACACGCCAGTTAGCATTTTTTTTTCGAGTGGTAAATTAAAACATTGCTTTGAAGTTGAAATTCAATGTCATGGTTTGTTACATCATTTAATATTTGGTCATTTTATTTCGACGTTTTATTTATATATTTATTAATGTTATACTATTTTATTTGTTCTTTTGTTATTTAAAATAAAATTTATCTCAATTTGTATATTTTGGAGAGTGATTCGGCGAAATGGGTCGGCGGAATAACTAAGTAGTGCTGTATTTTTTAATTATTTTTTCTATTATTTTTGAAAGAAAATAACCAAAAAAATAATTAACTATAGAACAAAACAATTTATGTAATTAAAAAAAAGAAAATAATGTAAGTAAACATTTATTATTAAATAAACAACAATAGCCGAGTTACCATGTCAACCAAAATAATGACATATTGGCGCCAATTAGGTACCCCGGTGCGTATATGACATCTGTGCCTAATATTTTTCTTTTCGTCTCTTTTAAAAATAAAGAAAGAATTGAAAGCCATTTATTTTAAATGTTTCAGTTTGTATTAAATAAAATGATAATGAAATACAAATTGAATTATGAATAAAAGTAGCATGATACCTTTCTTAGCATACATTTAAGGGAGGCCAAACTCGTTGCCAAATTAGTACAAAATAGTAACCTTTCCTAAAATATGAAAAAAAAATATCTGTTATGATTAAAATTTGAGTTGCCATCATTCGAGAAAAGTATATAAAATTAGAAAAAAAAATAATATTTCGAAAACTAATTCGAATTTAAAAATTCTAATACCAGTTTTGAGATCTGCAGATCAATACGGATTTTTGGTGTTAATTTCATCACAAAGTATTCCGTATTTTAGGAGAAATCGCCGTGAAACATAATCAGTTGTTTAATCAGTCGTTTCATAGAATCGTTGCATAAATTCGTTTCATAATATCCGTTTCATTAGGATTTTATATATATAGGGTAGATGTGTTTGTGTGTGTGTGTGTCTGTGTGTCGCAAACAACGATTTTTTGTAAAATACAGGAGCTAATTTTGATTTTGATGTAATTGTTGCAATATAATGGAAAAAATAATACTTTAATGTAATCGAAGTGAAGTGAATTTTAGTTCTACTAAATATCTGACACGAAGCGTTTATTGTTATTCATTTCAGATTTGTGTCTTCTTGGGAAACGTTAAAGAACATGCTGAACTATCTCTTACGAACAAAGTTTATGCTGCAATCTATGATATAGTCTTTGAAATATTTAGTCTGGCCATCTCTCCTGTAAATATATATACAGTAGGGGTCAAAGGTATTTTGACAACATTATATTCTCTCTTATTTTATTTAATATAAAAATGTAAAAGAAAATATATTCCCTATAATTTAGAACACTATGAGTGCAGTTATTCAAATGTATCAAGTTTCAACTTCTTTGTTTACATTCGGCGCCACCGAAGAAATATGACTCCTCCTTAGCTCAAAAGTATTTTGACAAATAGTTTGCATTTAATTGTTGAAGGTGTCAGTGGCGCTATAGCTTCGATTAGTGTTTATATTGACTTACTGTGATTATTTTTAAATGCCGAAATGTAAAAAAATATTGACGTGATTCTAGAAAAGCCGCTGTAAATGCACTTAAGAAAGGTAGACTGCAAGCAGAAATAGCTCGTACTTTTAACGTGTCTCGGCAACTTGTTATTACATGGAATAAAGTTTTCAATAGACAGATATACATCGAAAATAAGCCTCGAAGTCGCCATCCGAAAAAAACAACTTGCAATTTTGACTGTATTATAAAAATGATATCTACAAGTAGTTGTCGTAAGTCCGCTTTAATAATAAAAACAAATTAAAAGAAAATTACGGCATAGACATACACGTTTCATCAGTCAAACGACGACTAAACCTCTATGGTTTACATGGCAGAAGCCCATCAAAAACACGTTTGTTATCTACTAAGAATAGGAAGGCTAGATTTACATTTGTAAAACGGCATAACCCTTTCAGGGACAAAGCAATTCCATAACTAAAGTGTTGAAAATAATGATTGACACCGGCATTTCAAAACAAATTTATTTGTAAATAGGAAAAAGCTATATTTCACACACATAATAAACCGAATTTTTTGTAACCAAAATTCTGGTGTCAATCATTAATTTCAACACTTTAGCAATGGAATTAATTGCTTTGCCCCTGAAAGGGTTACGCCGTTTTACAAATGCTCCTATACTTAGTAGATAACAAGCGTGTTTTTGCTCGTCTTCTACCATGTAAACCATAGAGATTTAGGCGTCGTTTGACTGATGAAACATGTATGTCTATGCCGTAATTTTCTTTTAATTCGTTTTTTATTATTACAGCGGACTTACGACAACCAGTTGTAGATATCATTTTTATAATACAGTCAACATTGCAAGTTGTTTTTTTCGGATGGCCACTTCGAGGCTTATTTACAATGTATATATGTTTATTGAAAACTTTATCCCATGTAATAACAAGTTGTCGTGACACTTTAAAAGAACGAGCTAATTCTGCTTGCAGTCTGCCTTTCTTAAGTGCATTTACAGCGGCTTTTTTAGAATCACGTTAATATTTTTTTTTACATTTCGGCATTTAAAAATAATCACAATAAGTCAATATAAACACTAATCGTAGCTATAGCGCCACTGACACCTTCAACAATTAAATGCAAACTAATTGTCAAAATACTTTTGAGCTAAGGAGGAGTCATATTTCTTCGATGGCTCCGAGTGTAAACAAAGAACTTGATATATTTGAATAACTGCAGTCATAGTGTTCTGAATTATAGGGAATATATTTTCTTTTACATTTTGATATTAAATAAAATAAGAGAGAATATAAGGTTGTCAAAATAATTTTGAGCGCTACTGTATATATATTTTTTATGTGAAGTATCTAAGTCAGTACTGAAAAAAAATAATTAAAAATGTCTAAATAAGTTAAACTTTGTTAAAAATGGTCAATTAATAATTATTGTAGATATTCTGTAGATTGCAGACATTTCTTTTAATGTAATAAGAAAACAAGTCGGAAATTGTACGTCAAACGTGGCAAATGAGTTGGGTTCGTACTATAACTAGATTTTTAAATATTCAGATCTTGGTGCAATAGCTGTTGCAAACTTATGAAAAAATGCATGAATACAAAATTTATTACTATTACATACATAAAATTAAGTAATATGGAAGTCATATGATCCATATTCAATAGGTTGTAAACACATGGCAATCTAGAATCGTTATCTGCGGTGGGATATCACTGAATTAATTACCTATGATAGGATTCAAAAGAATGAATAAAACTTTTATTATTATCTTTTAATGTTTTGATTCGATTTTCAAAAAACTGATTCAACGAAATTCTGGAACTATTATAGATATCACATTTCAAACAATTCGGGAGGGTACGTTTTTGCGTTGTGGAAAAAGCAATAATATCATAGGGATGTGGCACAGCGTATTGCACCATTCCTTTCTATACATATTAAATGAAACTTTACAGATCGATAATTGTTACATTTGTGGTTTGTTTCGAGATGAAAAAGAAATCTATCATCTAACATAATATAAGAATAAATTATAATACTTCTTTTCTTTATAACATTGTTTTGTCTTTCTGTTACGAAAATTCTCAATATTTACAATTGTACAATGTTAATTCTAAACGGAATAATTTGTTTGTAATATATTTTTGTTGAAAGTATTTCTTGTTTTTATAAAAAAATGGTTGATAGAAAAATATTTCTCTAATATGTTTACGCATAATGTATAATTTCCTTTAAAATAAAGCATTGCATTGCCCTGCAGAAATTTACAATTGTTAGTGTATTACTTTTCATCTTAATTTAATATTATTCTCATATCTACCAATTAAGTAAATTGTTTTTTTATTCATTATTAATTTAAATTCAGCTAGCAATGACTTTTACTAGTAGTGTTAAATTTAGAAGTCTTTTCACTTATACTGCATGAATATTTAAAAAAAAAATCTCCGCCGGGCTTCGTTAAACATGCAATGATTTTTAATGACTAATGAGATGCTTTTACAAAACGTAAATTCCGGTGGTAATTATTAGTTAGCAGAGACACATAATCTTATGTTTAAATTAGCGAAACTAAATTTAAGCAGATTCTGAAGCATTGTTTTTTTTTTTCTATTTTTCGATTAATTAACTGAAAAAATAATTTTCAAATACGTAATATGCATTTTTTAATTGATTGAATTTTTGATGACAAATGTTTTAGCAATTTATTGGATAATTTAAACAAATATTTATTAATTTTTAATTTATTTATTTATTATTTATAACACATCGTCATTTACAAATACAAAAATCACTGAATTAGAATAAATAAAAATAAAATTATGTTTTTAAGAATTTTAGAAGAAGCCTGGAATGTTCTATATTTTCTCAAATGCCACTTTATATGCTTTTTCTATAAGAAAAACATTTTTTGAATATTGGAAGAACATATTTTCGACATTACAGTCATCACTAACTAAAATTAAATGAAAATATTTCTAATTTTAATGATAAATTAACATTTTTCTTAATTTAGTAATTTTTTAAATAGACAATGTTTTTTATTGAATAGACTAATGTTTATATTAACATTATATAATATTTTCCTATGTTAACAAATGATTTGGAAAATTTTACTAAATAAAATAAAAGCGAATTATTAGAGCTTCAATATTTGATCTTTTATTGATACGTCTAAAAATGTTATTTTAAAATTTCTATGTAGTTAAACATATATCAAAAATACTTTTTCACTTCTATAGATATTCGATATTTGAAAAAAAAATTAAATAAAGTGTGATTAGAGGAGAAAACACATATATTACTTGATTAAAATTAAATTTTATTAAATCTCTCTGATCCATTATTCCTGAGAAATATGAAACTTCTAAATAAATGTTAAAATCTTTTCGTATTAAAGTAAGTATACATATTAATCGAAGATTTAGAAATGCTTCCTTTAAGTTAAAACTATTAACGTAATAAACATACGTAAAAAGTATTTAACCATTTATGTACTGAATTATGAATTCATGAAAATGTTATCTTCGAAAGCATTTTTCGTGAATTGTATTTTGTAGAATTAGAAAATGTACAAATATAATGTCCTTACAATAGGAATATAGAAATATTTCCGAAATAAAAAGCCCCCCCCCCGTTCCCCCAAAGCCAAAAAAACTGAAAAGATGCAAAAGCAAAAGAAATTATCCTTTTTTTAAAACCAATGATGCTTTTGGAACAAGATAAAGTAGGGTAACTCCGGAGGAGTCGCCGCATACGGGGTAGATGACGCACCCCTTGTATTTCTTGTAATTATCTAGAGTTGGTCGTCAAACGCACAGTATAGGTGCGCAATAAGATTATTTTAACCAGTGTATAGCGTGAGTCCCATTTTGATTTTTACTTGTAGAAGTACAGTCCTTTATTTGACTTAAGCGCATGATTTCATTGTCCAAACTTTTAAACACGTTATGTTTGAAAATTTTCATGCACTAATTACTAAATGCATGCATGATTTCGAAGTCAAAACTAAGTGTAGCGTTTCTATAGAGTACTGTGCGTATGGTTTCGCCATTCCCCTTAGCGATGACAGGTAACTGCGATGGCCGACGTCTGCACCGGGAAAAATGGGATACATGCTGCACTGCTATTCCGGTGTACATGCCGCAGTTTCTTTTACGGTATGATTAAGTGTTATTAACTTTTCATTTTCTTTTTGCACAGACTAACCATCTTATGCATGTTATCAAGTTTACTAAAACCAAAGGAGAAAAACTGGAAAATAAAACGTAAGAAAGGCAAGAAAGATGCAAGTCAATGTGATAATAATGAAAAATTGGATTGAATTACGCAGACGTTGTTTGCAAGGAATGTTTAGAAAACTACTCCAAAAAAGAGGAAGTGTAATTGGCTTCGTTGCATCATGTGTTTAAATGTAGTTACACAGAGACTGTACTTTTTCGACACTTTTTCTGTAGATTGTAGTCGAAAAAACAGCTTTTTTAACCCATTCGGGACCATAGGTGCGTATAAGCACTTTCATAAACAGCTTACAAAATTTGTTTCTGGCACCAGTAAAAAAGAAAATTAATATTTGCTTTGCTTAAAAAGAGCAATTTTCATGATTATTTAAGTAAAGGCAACTTAAAAAAAAAAAAAAAAAATGGTACCAACCGAATACAATTTATGTAAAAGCCACCGTTTCCAAAAGGGTTAAGAAATAAATTATGTAAACACAATTTTACTTTTTTCTTTTTCTTTCTAATACATTGTCGTTACGTTGTTGCTGAAATTACAATTAAAATTTAATGTAAAAAAAATAATAAGTCAATAATTTTAATAGTGAAAGTAGGCAACAATTATTAATTTGAATCTACTAATACGTTTCATTGTGCTCATTTAGTTTCACTTTGTTATTACATCGTTAATTATAGCCCAGTTTTGAATATTATTATTATTATTTTTTTATTTATAATTTCATTCTGCTCTTATTACAAGCGAGGCATAACTACCGCACAAGTGCGGCGTCTCAGCCTGAATGTACGGGTGACGCGTTGCAGTGTAATGTTTTAGTAAAAAATTGTTAAAAATATTAATAACTTGTTTTTAAATTTTTTGTCGCAGTACACGCGTTGAATGTTTAACATTAAATAGCACAGCATGATTTTTTTTTTTTTTTTTTTTTTTTTTTTTTTTTTTTTTTTATGTCCACCATGGGACTTTATACACAAGTTCAAAAAAATGTGCTGCATAAATCCCGGAATTACCCTAATGCATCTATAACTCCTTCTAAACTGTATTACTACTAACGGATGTATTAAATGAATTTTATAACAAGTTATATTAATGGTACTTATAATAACCATCAGTAAATAAAGGGTTAAAGAAATGTGTCTAAGTGGTTTTATAAATAATAATAGAAAAATTTGTATGGTAAGAGGAAACATAATAAGGAAGTAAATACATAATAAATATTTACATAAAAAATATATATAAAAATTATATTTGAATTGTTTTCATGTGTTTTGTTATGATCACTTACAGTATAATATGTAGAGTTTATTAAGTATATGAGATAGTTTTGTTAAATGAATGAATAATTGAGCTGGTGAGATAATCGCAATAAAAGAAATTAAAAAAAAAATACATTACTTACTCACTCACCACTCACCTACTTACTTATTTCTTCAACAAAGCTTTATACAAAAACGTGACTGGTACCAATACACTAGTTTTATAAAACAAAGTCTATACTATTTTTAATATTATCTTAATCCTTATCTGAGGATTGTCAGTCATTATTTATATAAAATTCTAATTTAAAAAAAATAAGAAGAAAAGTATCTATGTAAAGAAATTAAAATATATTTTACTGACATTGATTACCTTTTTAAATGACACTTCTACTTCATTACAGAAGTCGATCTTTTGAAAATTTAAAGAAAAGTGAATCAAAGTTATTTTTGTTGGCTATTCAACACTATATATTTAATAACATATCGAACAAAGAAAATCGATTATTTTAAAAAAATAAATAGTATATTTTATGGGATTTATCATGACATCAGATATATTTTTAAATAAATTATCAGAGTATGTATATTTTATAATTATATTTTGCTTTTAATGTTTGCATTATTTGTAAGTGGTATAATACATGTTAATATTTTTTTTTAAATTTACAAACAATATTGAATTAATCCAAAATAAAAATACACAGCATTTTAAGAAATAGTAGGATTTTTAATGTGTCAGTACTTAAAATAATTCAAATTTTTAAGAGTAGATCGCATTTATTGTTTATATTGAGTGAGGTAAATTTTAAAATATATTATGGATAAGAATATTTTAATGAATCATGAAATCAAAAGAAAAGTATTGACAAAAAATATTTTACGGAATACATACATCATTATCGAATTATTATTTCAGGAAATATTTTTAAACTACTCAGGATTTTAGAAAAACCAGAAGTGATATTTTTGGAGATACCTTTAATTTACGTTCATATTATTCATTATTATTATAAGCAGCATTTTTATTTACCGTTAAACACCGGTATATTTGTTAACGTAAAATTTTGTGAGTAGAAAAAAAAATATTTATCATATTAGCTATATATAACTATTGTAAATTTATTTTTTAGTACATTTGTGTTTTTGTTAAGTAAAAATCGAAAGTCTTGTATAGAATAATTCTATATAATAAAAACCTAAGTAATGTGACTGTCATCAACAGTTCCAAGCTGACTGCTTCGCTCTTAATGTGCAAAGCGGTCATTTTGGTACTTTAATATTAGGTAGGCGCAAGTGTAAAATCGCCAAATATTAATCGAACGTCATCGTTTTATCTATATTATAATAGTCCAAGTCATGCGACTGTCATAAACAATTATGGGCTGATCCCTTCGCTTTTCATGTGCAAGGCTTCCATTTTAGTTTAAAAAAAAAATCGAATAAAACTACATAAAAACTGACACGATCGAAAATAATTCTTGGTACTTTTATGTTAGCAGGGCGCAAATCTCTCCAACTGTTTTAACAGTCCAGTTAGCATTTTTTCTTTTCGCGTGGTAAATTAAAACAACGCTTTAATGTTGAAATTAAATGTCATGGTTTATGGTATTATTTATTATTTTTCTTTTCTTTTCTTTTTTGAAAAGTGAAAGTCATGTGTTTAAAATGTTTCAGTTTTAAATGAATGTAGTTTTCTATTTTAAATAAAATGAGTGAAAAGATTATATTTTAAGTGAAATTAATGAAATGAGAATAATTGCGAAGGGAACAACGGGTTGTGATTTATCACATGTGCCCGGCTAACATAAAAAAACAGAGTTCTTGAATTGTCTATCAGAATCTTCCGATTTGGCAAATGATTGAGTAAGTAAATTAACTATGAATAAAAGTAACATGATACAATGTTTAGCATACCTTTAAGAGAGACCACACTGGTTGCCAAGGGCGGCTAGTACAAATAATAAGAGCGAACACATTTTAGATTTTAATTTAATTAAAATGTTTATTCTAGTAATTTTCCATTTTAATGTAGCCTTAAATAGCAATAGGTAGTCTTGTTCAAAGGTAAACATAGCCTATTCTATTCTACAAAAATGATTACATATTATATAGAATCTTTGTGCATAACTTACAAATGAAATTTAACGAATCTTTTAATTGAATATATGCATTTAAAAAAATAACAGTCCACTTGGATGGAATTTAAAACCTTCGAGAACGCATTAAAATAAAATATGATGGCCTTTAAAGCGAATAATAATTCAAGAAAAAAACTAAATACCTTTATTATTTTTCTTTTTTACCATAATAGTTAAGGAAATATTTTACGGAAGCAATTCTACTGAGATTTAATAGCTAAAATTACACAAAACAATATATTTGAAATTTAGTACCTTAGTTTATATAACTCTCTATATGATTTTTTTGTTTAACTTGTGAAACTTTATATAATCAGAATAGAAATTTCTCAATTTATTTTTAAAAGGCTTCAGATAGAATGGCATTTTACATTATAACATTCAATTTACAATATAATATACATATTCCTGGAGAACTGCAAACATTTACTCTTATCAAGCTTTATTGTCACTTGACCTTTGAAAGGAACTTTTCAAACTCTTGACAGTACATATTTACAGTTAGTTAATTTTAATATATTTAATTTCGTTTCGTCTAAAAAAATATGATTCTAAGATAAAATCCAATCTTAAGAAGCTAAACAGATCCATATAGAGTAATCATATAGAGTAATCGATATCATATAGAGTAATCATATAGAGTGCACCATATAGAGTAATTCTGGGTGAGGGGCCGCATATTTTTTTATTTTGTGTATAAAGTTTTGTGTAGAAATCATGTATATGGTGGACATGAAAAAAAAAATCACGCTGTGCTATAAAAGGTTGAATATACAACAAGTGTTTTGCAACAACAACAAAAATAAAATAATATTAATAATTAATATATTTTAACATTTTTTTTTCTGATCACTGCACTGTGGCCCGTCATCTGTAAATTCAGGGTGAGAAGCCACACTTGTGCGAAGTTATGCCGCTGTTGTCGCAAACAGAATGGAGTTTTAAATAAGATATTCAAATAAATATTCATATCTGGACTATAATTAACAAAAAGAAACTAGACAATAAGTCGTACTAGTAGATTCAAATTTAAATTAGTCTGCCTACTTTGCTCACTATTAAAATTATCTGCTAATTTTTTAAACATTATATTTTACTTGTTATTTCAGCAACAACGTAACATTAATGTATTACAGAAGGAAAAAAAAGGTAAAATAGTGTTTACATTGATTTATTTGTTAACAGACCTGTTTTTCCAACCTCAATCTTCACAAGAAGTGTCAAAAATAGTACAGACATCGTGTAACTACATTCGACACATGATGCAACGAAGCCAATCACACTTTCTCTTAGTTTTGGAATAGTTTTCTGAACTTTCCTTGGAAAGAACGTCTGGGATCAAACTTTTTATTATTATCATCTTGACTTGCATCTTTCTTCGCTTTTTACTTTTTATTTTTCACTTTTTCTCCTTTGGTGTACTAAACTTGATATTATTTTAACATTCATCATTGCCTGATGAATAGTCATAGAATCGCCCACCTGAATCAAAATTAATTTTTCTCTTGGTAGTTTTGTCATCTTTTCCGTTAATTTTAATATATTTTTATTTGTTTTTTCTAAATTTTCTTTAAGCGCTTTCCAAATGACAATAGAGGTTAAGTTTACTGTCGATTTCTTAATTTTGTTCTTTGCTGTTGCCTGGATAAATTTCGGATTACGAGAAATTTTATATCGGTATTTGTAGGTGATGGAAAGAGTACATTGCTAGTTCCAGGTTCTACAGGCTGTAAACTTATTTAAGATGTGTTGATTAGCATTTTACTTAATGGTCTACCCTCGTCTTGTGTGGTATTTTCAATTACGGTGCTTCGCTATCCGCTAATGCAGAAAAGAAATGATCTGGAAGAGCGTTATTGTTTAAAGGAAGATTCCAGTGACCTTAAATCCACTGGTTTTGCTGCCAACAATTGCCAATTTATTACCATTATCTCAGATTAAAGACCCTAACTGACACTGAGTAAATCAATGGACAACATCCTGCATTAATCTTTCCTGATCCCACTATCCTCGTAAGCGTACACCTTCTTTTCTTTTATAAAATGTGGGCATTTCTAAAAAAAATCTGTAAACAAGATTAAAATTTATCTAGTTTAGAAAAACACTATTTCATTTAAACCATTAAATTCCAAAATCATTACAATAACTATGAACGGCTAATAACATGGTTATCTTGGTTAGTCTGTGCAAAGAGAAAAGGAAAAAGTTAATAAAACTTAATGAAATCTAGAAAAAATAGTTCAGTAACATAAAATTCAGTAGCATAAAACATATAGACACAGATAGATAAATTTCAGTTTTATCAATCACGGCCTCCCTTATAAAAGAATCTGCGGCATGTATACCGGAATTGCAGTGCGATATGTATCCCATTTTGGACGGTACAGACATCGGACATCGCAGTTATTTGCCGTCGCAAAAGGAAAATTGGGTAACCAAATACGCAATACGCTATACAGACGCTAGATTTAGTTTTGACTTCGAAATCATGCATGCTTTTAGTAATTAGAGTATAAAAACTATTTAAAAGTTTGGATAGGGAAATCATGCGCTTACGTCAGAGTAAGGATTATACAGTCACAAGTAAACATCGAAATGGGATGCATGCTATACACTGGTTAAAGTAATATTATTGCGCACCTGTACTGCGCGTCTGACTGCCATCCATCGATAATTACGAGAAATAAAAGGGGTGCGGCAATTCTCCCGCAGTTACCCTATAAATTGTAGGTATGACATGTAACTTGAAACTTATTTTAAAGCTACGGTGTAGTAAACGTTTTAAAAAAGCAAAATCTTGTAAAAGATAAGGGAATTGGGTGAAACAAGAAATAATCCAGGATAATTAAATGTTCACTTTACGTAACTATCTATGTAACTGCATGTGTTTTCACAAGATTAAAAAGGTATAGGAAAGGAAAACAACGAACTAAATCTGTCGCACACCAAACTAGAAGAATATAACAGGTAGCAATCGATTTTTAATAACTTCTACTATTTAATGATATGCTTAAATTTTGCTTAAAAGGTCATTTAAACATTGAAATTGTACACAAATTACAATTTTTCGATACAAACACCTAATTTTAACACCTTGTTTCAATTTATTGCTGCACATTAAACAAGAATACAAAACAGCAAGACATCTTGTAAATTAGATTTAGCAAGATTTAAGTGTTAATGTTTGGAATTCCCAATGTTTAATTTCTTTTTAATAGATGAAACATGTTTCAATGAAGGTAGGTTTTGAGGAATAATTCATAAACTACATGACATAATGAGTTGTAATTATGAATTCGCGAATTTTAACATTTTAGAAATATATTTCTGTTACAAAATGCACAGGTTATAATTTGTTTTTTAGAACATGAATTAAAAAGTATTTTTTTTTTCGAAAATTATTTTGACAAAAATATGAAATGTAATTTTTTGGATTTTGTAACAGAATTATTTCCATAGAAATCTAAAATTACAGCTCATTCATGAAATATTTCTTTTAGTTATTGAAGTTCGTTTTTTAATTCTATGGAAATTGTTTATTACCCATTTGTTTTATTAGCCCACGGTACGGTATACTATTTCGGTACTTCTTAGTTATCCCTTCGACCAATTTCGCCAAATTATGTGAATAGCCGAACCACTCGCCAAATTATACACATTGATATAATTTTTTACTTTAAATAACGAAAGAACAAATAAATTAGTAAAACATTAATATAAATACAAATAAAGCATCGAGTTAATGCTTTTATTGGCCGTTTTTGGCATTTAATCTTACAATTAATTAATTAATGGCAACCATTATTGTCAATTAATCTTACAATTTGGCGACAGTCATTTGGTCGATGGGATAACTAGAAAGTACCGCTATTTCTTTCTCCCAGATTATTTTGTGTATTCCAAAAAATAATGTCACGTTAGAGAACCCAGCCGTAAAACAAAGCAGTACGATTAAATACTCTATAGCAATTTTTTTAATTTCTAAGCATCGCACATTTTCGATTTTTACACTGTCGAATTGGGAAAAAAATTTTTTCTTAATGCATTTTGTTTGAAAACTGCATCTCCATTTATTTTTGAAATATTAATTTATTAAGTACTTTTTAGAGCCACTTGCTTAATATTGGCAAAGGAAGTACACCATTTCTGTAGAAAGTAAAGGAAAAATAGTTCTAAAATAGTAATTATATATTTTTGTTGTCATTTTCTCACAACAACAAAAAGAAAACTTAATTAAAATACGTGCTATTTTGAAAAAAAAATATATAAACGAATGATTTCTGTTAAAACAATGGAGCTATTATAAACTATATTTAATTCTAAGTATCTATGAATTATTAGATAGCCGTTTTTTTGTCGATTTTCTTGAATGACGGCATCTTTTTGCTGCATTTGTGCATTATTCCGCGATAGTGATGTGCTATGCATTCTTTCCTGCAGATGTTGAAGAGTAGATCGTAAATGTGGAATTCTTAAGCGGTTGCGAATGACGTGATTTTACAGAAAATAAAACGTGTGCTTTAAGTCTTAAAATTGAAATATGTTTTGTACTGCAGTAGAGTCTCGCTTAAACGAGTTATTTTCTTCTGATGGACTGATGGCTTCTTTTATTCTGAAACAGCCATTACAAATGAAGTGTTAGGTGAAGATGAAAGAGCAGCGGCTGCTCTTTCATCTTCACTTACCGCTTCAGTTATAATGGCTGTTTCATAATAATAGAAGCCATCAGTCCATCAGCAGAAAATTAAGTAATGGAATTGCCGGAGGCACACTAAATTCTGAAAAGCAGAATTCCTGTTCTCTAGTTCGTATTACTATATTTGTCCAATAACATTATTTTTAAATGTACAGCATAAACGTAGGCATAGAATCCATTGTCTTTTTTTAAGACAAACGTTACTTTATAAAAAAAAAAAATATTTTATACTTTCATGTATAAAACACAATTTACAAAATTTACAACAGATGCTTCTTATGATATATATTATCTTTGTTACAATTTTAATATACTTATAAATTTTTAATAATACTTATAAATTTTAATATACTGTTTTCTGAAGGAATTCAGTTTCTCAAGTTATGTAGTTATTTGAATTCCTGTTATTAAAGTTTTCTTGAAATTGCAAATTTTACACAACTTAATATTTTTAGTTTTAATTAAAAACTTTTTGATCTATATAAAACTTCTATAATACTTAATGCATAATACTAAATGTACTTAAATGTATGTAATATATAACACTTATATTTTTAGAAAATGAAAACCAAACTTTTATAATTTTCCAAACATTTTAATTTAAGGGTAATTTGGTACATTTTGAAATCTTAAATTATTTTCACAATTATTTTTTAAGATTTTAAAATTGAGGCATTAAATCTTCATTGAAATTTACATAAAATATGTTATAATTTAACAATATATTTTTAACAATTTTAACATTTCATTTTAATTCTTTATTATTCCTTATTCCTTTATTCTGAAATTATATCTTCTTAAGATGAGTTGCACCAACAATTAAAATTTAAACATGTTAAAAAATACATAAATATATGCAGAAATATTTATATTATCTAATTATCTTATTTATAAACATTCGTCTTTTTACTTAACGTACTTATAAGTTTAAACTCGAAATTCATATTACATTTACACAAAAGTGCAGTATTTTAATTATTTTTAATGAGATATACTTCAAAAAACAGACAAAATGTTCATGTTCTGAAAGCATATTATAAAGAAAAGCGGGGGAAATGAGAAACATGTGTAATTTAATGACTTTATGAAGACATTAAAAGAAACTTCTTTTTGAAAAGAAAGACAGTTGAAATATAATTAAATTCATATTTTTGGCATTAAGAGTGTTCGTCTGAAAAGAAACGTGAAGAGAAAATTTACGTCATAAAAAAGATGTAAAAGACATTTTAATCAGTCTAAGAACTCCTTAGAAATAAAATTTTTACTTAACTGATTGTTTTAAAAATTACTTCTATTAAATCGTTGTAGAATTGAAATAGTAAATTTTCTTCTAAAACACATGAAGAATTTAAAAAGTAACAAGAATCTAATTTAGAAGTTTAATGAGCTACCTAACACCCAATAAGAAAATGTTTAGACTAATAATAAGATTGACATTACAATTATAAAATTCTTATTATAATCGTATAATTAATGTATTAGACAGTTTTTTGGCAACCAGATGTGTTGTACTGATATTGCATAAATAATATACATCGTCAACTGCTAAAATATGTTAAATAAAACAGTAAAAAAATCCTCATCCGTTCTGAAGTTAAAATAAGACTACTAACCACGTCCATTGATTTTGCTCAAAAAAAAAGCTTTGATGTTTTGGGATTACATGTTTATATATGTGTATATTAATAGAGGTTCTCAATTTTTTTTATTCCTGATCAACAATGCTAAACTGTCTGACACATTTTAAGGCAAAATGTTAGGCATGATAATTGCTGGCATGTAATCGATTTTTTTTTTTCAATTCACTATAAATAATATCCATCTTAAGTTTCAAGCGATTATTGTTTCACAACGGCGTTTTTTCTTTATTGCACAGTAGCATTAGACAATTCGGTTCAATACGTACTTATTGATCGCATTTTGTGAAAGATCTTCTGCCTTAAACATAGATAAAACAATCTCCATTGCATCGTTTCTTAATAGGGCTTCTTCCAATTTGATACATTTGCGAACCAAAAATGATATAGTTTGAACATTAAAATTCCACAATTTTACTTAAAACGCGATTAATGTAATGAAAAGATGTTATAAGTTTCAAATATATATTTTATTTAAAAACTTCTTAGTATACTTTCAAACCTTCCAGGTTCATCTTCAGAGAATATTTTGATAACTAAATGTTGTTTATCTATACAAAATACGTCACTTTGTTTTGAAATCGGGATGACTAATAATTAGAGTTGAAAGTAGAAGTAGCAGTAGTTTCATGGATTGAATTTTAATTAGAGGAAATATATATTATTATTGTTATTTGCAATTCCATTTATTTTATGACATCATTTTATTTTTCATACGTCACTTTCTATGGGTAGAAAAATATTTACTTTAAATTTTAATATTTTTATTACGTCACTTTGTTCAGGTTTTCAGAATTTATTTTCAGGATATTGAACCACAAACTGGGGATATTGTACAATAGGGCGTCGTTACAAACTTGATTGCTTTTATACAGGATATCTATTGATTCTCTTATAGTGGATGAATAATAATTGGATGTTGGGAATATGAGTTTTGTCTGATTAAAATCTATAATAGATTTAATAGATTTTGATCAAGCAAAAATCATATTCCCAACATCCACTTATTATGCATCCACTATAAGAGAATCAATAGAAATCCTGTATAAAAGCAATCAAGTTTGTAACAACGCGCTATCGTACAATATCCCCAATTTGTGGTTCAATATCCTGAAAATAAATCCTGAAAACCGGAACAAAGTGACGTAATAAAAATATTAAAATTTAAAGTAAATATTTTTCTACCCATAGAAAGTGACGTATGAAAAACAAAATGATGTCATAAAATAAATGGAATTGCAAATAACAATAATAATATATATTTCCTCTAACTAAAATTCAATCCATGAAACTACTGCTACTTCTACTCTCAACTCTAATTATTAGCTCTCCCGATTTTAAAACAAAGTGACGTATTTTGTATAGATAAACAACATTTAGTTATCAAAATATTCTCTGAAGATGAACCTGGAAGGTTTGAAAGTATACTAAGAAGTTTTTAAATAAAATATATATTTGAAACTTATAACATCTTTTCATTACATTAATCGCCTTTTAAGTGAAATTGTGGAATTTCAATGTTCAAACTATATGTTGAATCAAGGTGAAAAATTGCGCTTCGTCTTTTGATATTATTTGTAACCAAAAATGATTTAAAAAAATGCGTTTGAAAGTAGACAGTTTGGATTTAATAACTGCCTTAACGATTAGTTTATAAATATTCGTAAAACCATATTACAAATCTAATAAACGAAAAAATAATGAAATCACTTTTCTCTGAAGCTCTTGGAAAAGTAACTCATACTTATGAAAATGTTTCAATATTCTTTAAATAAGAATCATTCCGACATTTTTCATTAAGCTTTAAATCTAAATATATAAAATACGAAATATTAAGTCATTGAATTTTATTCAAGTATTATTAATTTTATGAAACTTTTATAGTTAAATGATATTAAAGTCTCTCATCTACACTTATCGAAGCTACGAGTTTATTGGAAAAGCTCTTGAAGAAAGTAATCTCTCTAAGTTTAAATCAAAAGGAGTACTTGATCTACCTTGAATATTTAATATTAACGTATATATTCAGAATTACCATTATGGATATTCGATATGATATGATTATCAATAAACATAATAAGGTTATTTATAAAAAACTGCATGGATTCAGCATTGTTCCTCTCTTACGAATACAATTTTGAAACTGTAATGAATATAAACTTCGTATAAGTACTTTTTGATTACATAGAATACATAAGAATCTGGCCCTTTGAGAATGATCATTACCATTAAGATACGATATTCATCAGTTGCATTATTTGTTTTAAATTACCCAAGAGAACAAGAATATGTGGAAAAGGAATGCATTTATTTTGATAGATAAAAGCCTGAAAGGTAAATTAGATATATTAATTATTTATACATTAGGTTTAGGTTATTTATGTTCTTGTAATTGGAGAATACCTAATTTTCTCAGAACAATTTAGTATCGGCTTCATATTGCTAAATTACAGCTATAATAATATTTATAACTAAAAAGGGTACTTTTCGGTTAGCCGGGCGCCATTGTTATATATACATATGTATGTATATCTATATATACATATATATGTATATTTATACATATATAGAAGCTATATGTATACATATATATGTGTGTGTTTATATATACATATATATGTATATATAGATATACATACATATGTATATATAACAATGGCGCCCGGATAACCGAAAAGTACCCTAAAAAGTTACTATACAAACCACTGAGTTGTTTTTGAAGGATTTTTGATGTTTGCGTTGAGATTTTCACAGTTTGAAATTAATTTTTAAAGATGTAGCATATTGATTGTTTCCAGCCAATTTGTATTTTAGAAAATTTTACTCCTGATGATGGTTTTAAAGAGCAAACCGAAACGCTGAGATTTATTGTATTCATTAATATTAATATGAATAAAGTGTACGTTGGATAGCAACATCTATTTTGTTTAGTATTAGATATTACAACGTAAAGTCCTGTAATCATTATTACTAAAAAATACTTTTTAATATTTTTAAAATAACACATTCAATACAAATAAATGAAATATAGGGTAGGGAGTACACAGTGAGACATGGTACTCCGTGAGACAGCAGCCATTTTCACATATAGTTATAACTTTTTCTCCTATCTGGAACACACACTGAACCACCTTATCTTAAGCAATACGTGGATGTAGTTTCGGCACTTCGGTTACTCGTCCAACAAAATAGTAAGTAATTATTTATTTTACAGGGGTTAAAGTTACATAAACGTGCAGTTTAAAGTTTATTTCTTTCATTATGGCATATATTTACTTAACCAAACTTAGCTATATCTAATGATAGACTATGTCAACAAAACGACACAAGCATTCAAAGCTATGAAATTGATGATGAAACACATATGACATCATTTTGTTACAACGTAACGAAAGTACACAGTGAGGCACACAGTTGTGGTACACAGTGAGACGTGCCTCATTGTGTATCTACTATGCGGTTCTGACGTAAAAAAGTTATTTATTAATAAAATAAGGGTTTTTTGTCTCTCTCTCTATCTCTCTGTGTGTAGGGGCGTGCGATGGCTAGTGAAATCTACTAAACGTAAGAGGCTGAATATTTGCATGAAGGTAGCACAATGCCTGTCATTGTCCACCCGAGGTTCATATTTAAAAATAAATTAGTCTAGAAATACTAATTAGAAGTCATAAACTGAAGAAAATCATTGATAGATTATAAAAATGTATGATTTATGGTAATATATACATCGTCTCACTGTGTACCACAAGTGGTACACAGTGAGATAATTTTCGATATTTCGTTTATGTTGCTTCTGTGCTTGTATAAATAACTTTTTTAAAACCATTTATACATTAATGTGTAGCGGATTTGTGTAGGTTAAAGATGTAGCAAATTTTTTTTCAAAAGAACAAAAATCGTTGCCATTCGTTAAGTAATAATAATTTTCGTCTCACTGTGTACTACCCTCCCCTATTTTTTTAATGGTGACCATCAGATATCTTTAGACATCTATAAAATTTATTCAAAAACATAGCACAACATTAATGAACTACAAGATGTCAGAAGCTTACGTAAGGGGATTTAGGATTCTCTTAAACCTTTAAATATTTAAATTTTGAAATATATATATGTATATATCAATGGTTAATTCTTTCTGAAAACTTAAAGACAAAATGAATAGCATTCTTAATAGTTGTTAAATGCGGAATATTTTCAAAGGGACAGGATTAAGGTCTTTTTTTCTGAAAATGTAATTTGGAGTATTTTTTGCAAGGTTTTTATAAAAACTATTAATATTGATATTAATATTTCATGAAAACTTAAGTTAGTTAAACTTATTTAAGTCACGAAAGT
Source organism: Maratus speciosus (assembly GCA_963932465.1). NCBI lineage: Eukaryota > Metazoa > Arthropoda > Arachnida > Araneae > Salticidae > Maratus > Maratus speciosus. The sequence continues at coordinate 56,461,211 of OZ010789.1, forward strand.
GAACAAAATTTCTTTATTTTTTTATCAAACATTTATCTTGGTGTTATATTGCTAAAATTCGGAAAATATTATATAAAGAAGAAGTAGTTTTGTTTCTAGATAGCTATAAATATCAATTTTTAGTTTCATTGTTATTTATTCTTTTTTGTGGATTAACCCTTTATGTACTGAATTATGAATTCATGAAAATTTTAATTTCTAATGCATTTTTCGTGAAATTTTGAAAGTATATTTGAAGATTTGAATGATCATTTAATAAATTTTATTATAAATATTATTCATAAAGTATTTAAAAGGACTTTTTGAATTTGAATTTATAGGGATTTTATGCAACATTTATAACCCCACTCAAATCTTTTATTCTAAATATTTTTCTTAGTATTTTGTAGAATTAGGAAATGTACAAATATAATGTTCTTACAATAGAAATATAGAAATGATTCGAATTGAAAAATTCTCCATCCCCAACATCAAGAAAGTCACGATGCAAAGGCAAGAACAATCATACTTTTAAAAACATTTTTGTTTTGTGTAACCAATAATGCTTTTGGAACAAGATAAAATAATGAATTTATAACTCATTCTAAACTGTAATACTACTAATTCATGCATTAAATGAATTTTATAACAAGTTATTTTAATGGTACTTATAAGTGCCGTCAGTAGATCAAAGAATTAGGGTCTCCATCTTGTGTGCACGCGTTTTTTTGGGCTCCGCCATTTTGCTTTTAGCTACGGAAATACCAGGCCCACTTCAACGGTTTTTGTATCCACGGATGAAAATTAACCAGAAGAACACGAAGCTGCCTTTCAATCAACGATATCATACACAGTTAATTAGCTACTAAGTAATTAGTAATTAGCAGGGACCATGCACGAGCCAGCCGCCAAGAGCGAAGCAAGCAGCCAGCGGTAGGACGCTACAGGTTAGGACCGGTCGAAAGAAGGAAATCTCCGGCGAAAAAAGAACCCCCTCCCTGTAAGGCCCTTGCCTTGATCAAGATCGTAGCTCTCCCAAACGTCATTTTCTCCAACGCTGGCTACTTAGAGGTAAAAGAAGGACGCCATCTTTTAGTAAACAACATCTTCTAGACGATACGGGAGTCCTGGCGGGGAAAAACAATACGTAAGTAATTTACGAATTAAAATTGTTTAGGTTAAATTCCTCATTACTACAGCTCCCTGTTTTGTTATTTTTTTCCGTTTAACACAGTTTTATTTATTATATTCATTATACAATTGCCCTTAATTTTAATAACTCTATGTATTAATTAATCAGCCCCTTCACCTTTTATCCTCCAAAACTTTTATTTTTCCTAATAACCTAGCCATTTTATTCAACTTAATTTAATATAATATTCAGTCATTTAACTCCTACAGTTCACATTCTTAACACAGCATATAGATTGCAACCGTGTCCATACACCACATAGCTAATAGATAAGTAACAATAGAAGTTAGGGTGCGTCAATCATTGCCCAGTACAATAGATATTCTCCCCTACGCAGCGGACTAATCCTTCGTGCACCTATAATCCCTTCGTCTTCAGCATACCAGTTTATTGTCTCCCAAGTCCCCACTCTTTGAAAGATCACTAAGATCTAATAACTATTTTAACAAACCCCTTCCACAGTAGATAGATAAGCTCCCACAGCAAGCATTAGTGAGCCATTGTATTTTAAATACTATATATTCAATTTTTCAGCTCCCCCACCCCTCCCCAGTTCCTAGTTTCTACCAGCTTACTAAGAGAACAACTAACTCGCAAAATGAATCAATTAAATATTCAAATTAAAACTTTTGATTAGTCAACCAAGTTAACAAGGACTAATAAATCAATAGTGTCTTTCTAAGACTTTTAACAGATTCTATACCTTTATTCTACCCACTTCCAGCCTATTTAAGGTTTTGCTTAACCCCCCCCCCCCCATTCCCCCAAGTTCCTTTTTCTCACTGCATTTTACGAGTTAATAAGTGATTAAATCTTATACTTTAGCAATCTTAGTACCCAACATAGCATAGGTTATAGCATTCTCTCTACTCCCCACAATTGTTTAACTGCTTGTAAACCAATTACCATTAGTATTTATTGTGTGAAATCAATTTATGTTTATGTATCTTTGCCCCCCCCCCCACTCCGGTGAGAAGTAAAATAAAATAAACAAGTACACTTAGAGGTGAAAACAGCGTAATAGAACACAACAAAATGCCACCCGGCACTCGCTCCTCCTCTAAGAGTAGCATAAACTTTACAACAGACATACGTAACAATGCACCAAAAATCAACTCAAAATCAACAACACTAAAACCCAAAGTACAAAAAAAGACACCAGTAGCGGCAAGTGGATCCGGCTCCGCTCGAAAGGAGCTACCGGGTCAATCATTGAAGAATTCAACTAAAAAAGAAGAGTTCCCCGAAAAGACAGTAATAACACTGAAGACTATACAAGAATATTTCGATCTCACCAACGATGACAAGACAGAAGTCGATTCCGACGAAGATAGCCAACAGAATGCCTAAAAATGGAAAATAAAGAGACACGTGACATCAAGAATAAGCTAATGAGTTATTGTGATCTGTCAGAAGCAAATAAAAGAAGATCGTTAGAAGTTGAAAGAGGAATGCTGGCAATTAGCTATATTAAATCAATCGCAGCAAAATCTACAAAAATCACCGCTTCGACGCGCACGGCCATAGAACGAGCACTCCAAATAGTGACCAATTCACTAATGGAGATCGAGACTAGGGCTGTGCACGCCGAGGCCAGTATAGAAGTTATGGACAATCAACAGCCTTAAGAACAACGATCAATGAAGAAATAACTGATAAAGAAGAACTGGTAAGTATGAAAACGTCGGTTGTAAAATCATATGCAAGAGCTGTACAAGAAGCTACAGCTACAGTAATAGTCCAAGGTAAAGAAGACAGAACAGCAGAAGAAGTGGAGCAACAAGTAGCCAGCAAGATACAAAACAAAGACGAGTGAAGAACATCAAGAACATACGCAACGGCATGAAAATAGCATGTGATTCGGCGGCAGAAGCCACGAGGATAAAAGATGCCCTCACAGAAAGCGAAGAAAGTAGAAGCGGTTTGAATATCAAGACAGCAAACATGAAGATGAAGATAATCATAATCTTCCACGCATTAGAGGAAACAGATGAAACAACAGTGAAAACGAAGATATGCAGGAAGATAGGCATCAGCCCTAAAGATAATATGGAAAAGATACGAACCCTACGGTATCTGCGGGCATCAGCGGGAAAAGTACACATACCGGTATCGCTCCCGAGCCCTTGGAAAATCACATGCTCAGAGAGAGAACAGTTTGCCTGGGACTCAGGGAATGCCCAGTAAAGAACTATGTCACAATCCTAAGATGCCATCGATGCCAGGGGTTTGATCATCTTGCAAACCAGTGTACCCAGAAAGATGAATATTGTCCAATTTGCGCCGGCCACCATAGATACGAAGACTGCCCAAAATATACGAAGCGGTGTGTCATGTGCAAAACCTTCAATGAATTGAATAAAGATCACCTCATAGCACATCTACATGTTGACCACACGGCTCATGAAGGAAGGTGCAGGGTCTATCGTAAACTACTGACAATAAGGCAGTTGGAACTAGAAAAAGAGAAAACAAAACTAACCACGGGTGAGGAAGTTTTAAAAGACTTAGTAACAGTAAATATATACGGGTGTATTCCACGATTGTATAGGCGTACACAAGCAGAAATCAGAGAACGCGAACAAAGAAGACGTAAACTAAATGGAGTCAATTATGCACCACGCCGACATTAAAGATAGCGCATGCCAAAAAGGCACCCAAGCGTTAAACATGCAAAAACAGAAAAATAAAATAATACATATAGCAAGCTCCACCACAAAAGAAAACTCGCAAGATAAAGACAATATTAAATTCATACAAATTAATATACACAATAGCTTTCATGCCACTAACTCATTAAAGGGTTACATGAGTGAAAACAAGATTAATATAGGACTTCTTGAAGACTACTATTAAAATAAAAGAACAGAAAAAAATAACAGCCTTTAGCGATAAAAACAGCATCTGGAAAGTAACCAAAACAAAACATAATCGATCAGCCATATTAACGAACATAGGCACAAACCCAATAGCAATCGCAGAAAAAGAATATACAACAGCAATAAAAGTAGAAAATAAAAAAGAAACTATAACAATAATAAACGTATATGCTCCCCCCTCGGTAGATTTTGCAATAGTACTTCAGGAAGTGGAAGACACACTAAAATTAGCAAAGGGAGAGATTCTACTGGCGGGGGACTTCAACGCACACTTGCAACAATGGGGGTACGCAGATATAAATTGACAGGGGTGAAAAACTTACAGATTTTCTACTCCTAAACTAGCTCTTTGTCCTAAACCCTCCAGGAGCACCAGCGTCTTTTAGTACAATAAGGGGACAAAAGAAACTAGAGGGCTGGCCACATTTAACAATAGCTACAACAAAACTAGGGACTGAAATTACAGATTGGGAAGTGAGCGATGATGAATCGGGCAGCACCACAAGTATATTAAATTTAAACTTCAGTAAGATAACACTAATTGTCAAAGACATAGCTTAGAGACGATATACGGAAAACGCGCTAAATTTGAGAAATCAATAAAACAAATAAGAAATAGATATATTAAAGATCTTAAAAGAATAACAAACACAGACCAGTTAGATAATATAACCTTAAGACTACAAAACGAAATTAAAGCAATAGCGTTTAAATGTTATAAACAAAGGAAAGCACCTTTCATAACAGCGCCGCAATGGTGGACGGAAGAGGTTAAGATAGCAAGAAGCAGGGTCAGAGCGTTTAGGAGAAAATTTCAAAAACAAGAAGACGGGGAAAATAACAGAAATTACACATAGAATACAAAAAAAGAAAGGGCAAAACTTAAAAAAATAGTACAAAAAGCTAAACGCGATTCATGGAAGAAATACTGTGAAGGAGTTAAAAATACATACGGACCACAATACAAGATAGCGTCGGGTAAGAAAACATGCCCATCAAGGTTAGTCAATATCCTGCCAGATAACAAAGAAGTCACAATTAAAAATACACTAAACCACTTCATAAATAGCCTTTACTTAACAGACCCAAAAATAGAACATAAATTAACATCGGAAAAACCAAGAGAAGAAGAAGAAAACCCCCCTGCAATCAAGCGACAAGTGCTGAACAGGATAATTAAAAACATTAATCAAAACAAAGCCCCTGGTTTCGACTATATTGATTATACCCTAATGAAACGAATTCACAATGCAGCGCCACAACTTCTTTTAACATTATACAATACTTGCCTCCACTTTAACTATTTTCCAAAATCTTTCAAAATAGGTAAAGTGGTTCTGTTCCACAAGAAAGGTAAAGACACTAAAGACCCCAAAACTTATAGACCAATCAGCCAATTCCCGGCATTCAGTAAAATTTTAGACAGAATAATACACGGCAGAATATCCCACCACCTAACAGTAAACAAATATTGGAGCGATAATCAATACGGATTTAAAAAAGGGATCTCGTGCGAACATGCACTTAATAATCTAATAAATACATTTAAACAGGATAAAATAGAGGGTTACCAAACACTACTCATAGCAATGGATATAAAGGGAGCATTCGATAATATCAGATGGCTTATTATATCTGAAAACCTTAAGCAATCCCCAATCCAACTTATTTAACAAACTGGATATTGAGCTTCCTAAAAGACAGGTACGTCACAATCCAAGGCAACGGAATTATTTTAACAAAGCAGACATTCGGGGGCTGCACACAAGGCAGCTGTCTCGGGCCTTTGCTGTGGCTGCTCATAGCAGATACGGCTCTCAAGAAAAATTGGGGAATTAACGTAAGAATACAAGCATTCGCGGATGATTTTATAATAATACTTAGAGCAAAAACAAAAATCAAATTAGTTAAACTAGCTAACAAAATAATCAAAGAATTCAATGAATGGATTACAGGAAATAAACTAACGCTAAACTGGGATAAAACAGAACTGCTGTATCTAAAGAGAACACACACAAGGAATCTTCCAACAGAGGACACATATAAAATAGAAGGCATAAAATTCAATGACAAAGAACTTGAAGGAAAAGAGCAAATAAAATACTTAGGAGTCATAATACACAAAAACCTCAACTGGCTAGCGCATTGCCAAGCACAAGCAGCAAAAATACAATTGCAATACATTCAACATGTTGGGAGCAATGGCATCCAGGAACTGGGGCTTAAAACCAGAAATTATTAAAACTTTGTATAGGTCAGTAGTTGAAACGACACTAACTTATGCCGCCCCTATTTGGGGCGGCATAAGTTATAACATAACATGAATACAAGGAGCAAGGAGGTATTATCCTCTTGCCAGAGGCACTTCCTGCTGTCCATTGTTAAAGCATATAAAACAGCCCCTACCGCGGCCATTCAGGTACTTGCAGGCCTGATTCCAATACACCTATAAGTAAAATACCAAGCAGCATACGGTACAGTATCAAGACTGAGAGAAAATGTAAACCTCCATGGAACAACAATAAATCACACGGACTCTACAAAAGAAAATAAACGTATGGAACACACACCCCGCAGAAACAATCGAACCAAGAATAGGACACAACGTCAAAGACATAAATATCTACACAGATGGCTCAAAATTGGAATCAGGAGCTACGGGTTCGGCATTCGTAGACTTCAAAAATGAACAAAAAATTAAATCGTGGTCAGCACCTTTAAGGAAGTTTAATAGCGTCTTTCAAGCCGAACTACTGGTCATACTACAAGCAGCATATTGGGGCAAGAGCACAGGGATGGAATACAACATCCGCTCGGACTGCATGTCAGCCATCCAAATATTAAGCAAACCATTTAACACCACACAACTAGTAAATGATGTACAAGAAGCAATTAAACTCTCAAATAATAGGTTCAAAATTAGCTGGGTTAAAGCACATGTGGGCATCCAAGGAAACGAGGATGCCGACGAATTAGCCAAACAAGCAGCAGAAAATAAAATAAAAGAAATTCCATACAGCTTAGAAAGACCAATAACAAACCTTGAAAAAAACTATTAAGGAACTAATTATTAAACAGTGGCAGTTCGAGTGGGATTACGTGGACAAGGGCACGACAACATATCAATACTTCCCAAAAGTAACTACAAACAGACTAAGGAGTTGTAAATTACTCAGCCAGATATACACGGGACATGGAGCATTCTCAGAATACTTACAAAGATTCAAGCGCAAAGATGAGCCAAACTGTGCATGCGGGCAATTGGGAACCCCAAAACACTTTCTAACAGCCTACCCACTAACACAACCACACCATCTGATTCAAATCACAGCAAACAACGAGCAACTTTTGCATAATCAGATAGCAAACAATAAACATGTACAAAACAAGGGCAAAGCAGTAATCAGATGGTTAATAGAAAACATAGACTCCATCTCTCAATAAAACATAAAAGAACAAAGTTAAACACATACCATTCCAGCGGACATCGCCACCCCAAACTAACTAACTGCCTTATTTTCAGGTTTAATATATATATATTTAAAAAAAAAAAAAAAAAAAAAAAAAAAAAAAAAAAAAAAAGGTCCGAGTTTACCTATTAAGTTGACCGCGGCCGAAGGTGAAGGAACCTTTTACTGGCAAAAAAAAAATCGATTTATCGCACTTCTGAGAGGTGGAAGTCATTTATGATGAACTGCTAGCTACGGCTCACTCACACAAACCCAACGAATCATCGGAAGATAGTTAAGTGGATATGGAAAAGATGTGTTTTAAATGAAACAGAGAAGCCAACTACATGCTAAATCAAGCCAACTACAACAAAGGAGAAATTATAACGATACATCTTGTGAAAACAGTCATCATAAAAGAATTGACGGACTAACGGCCATGGAACTAGCCCCAATCCAGTAGTGCACAAGCCTTTTCAAATAGCTCGCAACAATGTTGCATAAATCGTGATAACAGCCATTAGGTTCCAATGGACTGATCGCCATGTGCGCATTCACGTATCAAGGTAACATACAAACAAAGGAAAATGAACCTGTTAAGTGATCAAAGCCAACTCAAAGCGTCACAATTTAAAGACCACAATTCGTCAACCCATCAGCGGCAAGTTCGCAAAGTGACAAAACCTCAAATTTAGACATCCACCATTAATAGAGTCATAAAGAAAAACAACCTACGATAGAGACAAGCATCTCACGGTATGGGAGAAGCATATATCTAATCAAGGAAAAAGAAAAGACCCACAAGAATATGTCAAAATATTAAAAAGACAACCACCACGACAGTGACGAAATACCAAGACCAGGAAACCTCCTCAGAAGAACAAGTCCACTGGGTGAGATAAGTATATTATACTAGAAAAATATAATGAATCATTAAATTAAATGTTAATTTAGGTCAAACCCAACCCCATAGCTTATGTCTAAGTTACAACCTCAAGCAGCTAGCTCAATTTGAAATTAGTATATTAATCTCGTTAGGTCAGCTCGTTAGTCTCCTATCAATTCCCTCCTAGCTAAGTAATAATATGCCAATTCATAGTTAACTTCTCATAAGATAATATAAAAATAAAAATAATAATTAATAAATAAAATTCTGATTCTAATATTAGAAGTGATTAAAATATAAAATCATTTTAAATAGCCAGGCAATATTTAAGTAATCTAAAGTAAATTACTCTAGTTAGTTTAGTGTCACCTAGTGCTATAGAATAATATTAAAACAATATATATAATAAATGATAGTTAAGTAAATAGCTATAAGTAAGTTTTTAGTGTAATAACATGTACAAGCTAACCCCTTTCCCTTTCAGTTTTTTTTTCTTTTGACTACCGCCTCTTTATTATTCTTAGTTACACATAGGCTATAGCCTGCACAAGCTACCGGACCCTCTCCAGTGGGAAGTCTACGGAGTCAGTTTCTACGCGGTGGGGTACGGTAGATAGGCGGAGTCTCGTCCCACTGCATCGTTATGTTTGCCTAGCATTTCGGCCCAAAACTTTCGGTGTAACTTGTCTATCTGCAGCGCTCCATTTTTTATTTTTTTTTTAATTTTTTTTTAATTTTTTTTTAATTTTTTTTAATTTTTTTTCTGTTTCCTCACCCCCCTCCAATCCTTTTTCTTATGACAAGTCTGCACCAAAAATTCGGCTTCTAAACACCAGGTCATTCAGAAGTAGTTCGGGCAGCGGTGGCCCAGTTGGCAGAGCATCGAATCCGCAGCTAAGGTCGCGGGATCGAGGCTTACTGCTGGCTATAATCCGCCATGTACGCTAATGGCGCCTGGTGCATGTAAAATCCGTCGTGGGTGCAAAGTCCTCCAAGTTACCTGTGAATTATACCTCTGGAGGTGCCTTGCCAGGTGAAGGTCTCATCATATGATCAAGGTTCTAAGTTACGAGACCAACATGAGTAGCAATCTGCAGGTGCCAAACAACAGGATATAACGTTAAGTAACCGGCAAAACATAGTATACACAAACGAGCAGTAGGCACTTCAGATAGGTTGACGATCGAGGCAATTTTGTCAGGTTTATTGACACTTCGCGGCGGTTAGGCGGTCTTTCGCTCCGATGCCAGGTACTAAACCCGTTAAGCTGGGGCATCCCGGCAGGTAGGGGCCTGGTCATCGGTTAGAAAGGAAGAAAGAAAAAAAAGGGTTAAGTCATTCTACCTTTGTTAATAACAGGTCATTTTAAAAGGAATGTATATTTTTAATGCTGAAGCACGCTGCTTAATTGTAAATGTTACATAAGTCTGACAATTTTTCATTATTTGACACTAAAATAATTTAAAAATAAATAGTGTTTAACGAACGTAAGAAAGCATTTGATGAAAATTTCTTATTTTGCGGAAATAATAGGTCATAAAAGATATTTTTTACACGTCACTGTTCAATGTATTTTTTATAAATTTTTGAAAGCATAAAAATTTGTTTACTTAATTTTTAAACACAAAAACTGGTTTAGCAAGCTAGTGATGGTCAGAATCTAGAATTATACTAGATTGACAATTTTAACTAAGGATTAATTTTAATGCATAACATATTTCAGAAATATAATTTTAAGTTTCAAATGCACATTCAATTGTTTAAAATGCACTAAAATAATTAAAGTTAATTCGCAACGAAAATTTAAAAAACTGAATTGTTTTATAAATATATTTTATGATAATAATATAAATGAAACATATAAAATATATTTTAAAATATTAACATAAATATATAAAATATATTTTGTATTTGATATTAAAAAGAAATATATATATATATAAGATATTTTATATGATATATTTAAAATTATATGTTTATAAGATGTTTTATATACGATATTAGAAACAAAATATATTAAATAATTATTTGCATTTTAACATGTGACAAAGTTCGTTCACAAACAAATAAAATATTGAAAATCTTGAATGTTAAATACTATACAAAAGACAGAGATTCTGTCCATAATTGCGTACATTTTTAATATAGATATTATAAATATTGTAAAATTTTAATAATTTTTTTAAAAATAATAAACGCTTTTAAATAAAAAAAAAGTTTCGTTTTAATCTACTATAAAAATATATTGGATTTTGTTTCTAAATGATAGAATTTATATGTTTCTTTTTCTGCATTATATCGTGCGCACAGCAATATTTTTCCTCAAAAATGCAGGATGAGTACTTTACTGCCAAATTAATCCAATAAAATATAGCCGCACAGGTGGTATATAATTTGTGATCTCTCAGGTCTTTAAAATGTTATACTTAGATAGACATTTTATAGCAATTTTCAAAAATGCTATTATTATCCAGAAAATATTTGAGACATTTTCAGAGCATTATTTTATCAGAAAAATAAAAACACACGAAAATATTTTATTTGATGATTTTTTTATTATTATGTAAATCAAAATAAAGCAATTTCTCAACGGTTTGAATATTTTCAATGCGAATGTTTTTCACTTCAAATATTTCAAAATTTTCATATTTGTACTTATATATATTTATTTATTTCTGATTGAAGTATAACATTTTTTATATTTTTATTATTTAAATTTATTCACATATTGAATGAAAATTCAGCAGAATCATGTTTTGCGAATCGTTCTCATTTCCCTAAAAAGTAATAAAACAAATTGTATTTTCTTTTTTCATCTTTATTGCAGATCACAAGCAACCTTTGAAATTTTCATGATATTACAGTGAATTTTACGATTTTTTTTCCTGAAATTTCTATATCATACGTTCAAGTTTATAAAATTATTATTATTAAATTAGTATACAAAAACTGAATGTATTACAAAACAGTAAAATTAAAGTACACTTTTTTCCGAATAATAACTATTAATTCATTAAAAAAGTAACTGACAGTAAAAATATATAAGCTCAGGTGTTTCATAAAATTTTATCGTATGACTTTTTCTCGTTGAAACATGTAATTTTTATCATTTTAGTTGAGTGTTTAGTGGAGCATGAATATATATATATATTAATATAACGTAAAATGGATAATTTCTGTATAACAAATTATAAAGTGAAAAATATTGAAAATTACTGCCTACTTCATCCACATAATCTCAATTCTTAACTTTTTGAGCAGTTTTGAAGTTTTCATCCTCCACCTATCTCCAATAGTAAAACCTTTAAAGCACGTTTCATACGTTTAGATAATATTATACAGGTGTCCATAAACTATTATGACGGTTGCCTTACCTCATATATTTTTAAGTAAAAACGTGAAAAATATATTATTACATATTCGTAAATTACAGATAAAAGCGTCTTTTAATAACGTAACCAAAGTTACATATGCTTTATTTTCCAATAGCGATTGTCATCAAATAATAATTAATATTAACATTATATCAAATTTATAAAAAAACTATTTAATGAATTGTCAACACAGAGTTATATAGATCTGCATAATTCATCAATAACCTTTGTGTGAATTTTATAAAAATTTAATATTCATTATTATTTGTTAATAGTAGTTATTTCTAAAATGACGTACTGAGTTAAAACTTTCAGAGTATGTACCTTTTTGTATTATTAAGAAAAAACAATTTATGTTGTACTTTAAGAACATGTAATAATATTTTTTGTCATATCAAAAGCTAGGAGCTAAAGACACCTTGGCGGTAATTTGTGTCACCCTAAATAATTTAAGCATTTTTACTTTCTTCTATGTTTACACGAAGAAAGTATTCGATTCATTAATCCATTCAAATTATGCAGATTTTGGGTCATTTTGGGACATGATTCCGAAAGTTCTTAAACTTGGTAATATTGTTTGTGAGCGTCTACTAATGAACATACTAAAAGTCCTCATGGATGGGGAGTGAGCATGAGGGGGGGGGGGGTTAAAAAAAGGTACCATTTTTCGTTTTTTTTTTTTTTTTTTTTTTTTTTTTTTGTTAATATATGAGACATTATCACAATCTTTTGATTTGTAAGTCCCTGAATTATAATTTTTATTTTAGTACATATTCTTGTTTTTTTTCCTTACACTGTAAAACATCCCACTGCATGACTGCATAACGATATTAACGAGATAAATAAGTTTTGGATGATGTTGGGGGTCCAAATATACCACGAAATTCCTATATCGTCCCGTGTCCCTGATGCTGATTTTTATGTTTGGAGCTGTCTGTATAAAATTGTTTTAACAAAACTCATTTGACGTATTTTTTCTGAACTGGGGCTATAGTTTTATATAAACATGTAGCAAAAAATTAACCTGCACACATTTTTACAGTTGTTATTATTTTTTTGACTTTGTCTCTTGGTTTTAGGTTCCTTATCCCCCCCTTTTGTTAAAGTTATACAGAAAATCACTTCAGATGTAGCCACAGAATTGTTTTCAATATTTTTCTCAGGCAGAAGTAGGCTAAAGAAAGAATGGCTAAAATTCTTTAACAGGAAATTTACTGAATAATTTAAATCAGCATTAAAATATCAATTTCAAGAATCGTGGCTTTATTGGTTGTCTTACCGTCCACAAAGTTTATTCCTGCACTTTTCGACGTAAATTACTTTTTTTTTTAAAATTTAATCCAATGTAAATAACTGTTTCTAAAAAGAAAAAAAAAATGTGGCTATCACTTTGTCTTAACATGATTTTCCTAAAAATAGGTGGTAATTTTCCTTACCGTCCCATCTTTACCTTCCATTTTTTCCCCTTATCATCCCTTTTTTCTAAACCGTCCCCCCCCCTCCTTTTTTTCCTTTCCGTCCCTTCTCTAACACCCCTTTAAGACAATGTTATACTAAATTTTTTTACAAAAAATGCTACATTGTTATTATATCTTATTTGAATGTCCTGTGGGTACTATTCAAATTCATTATAACTAAAAATTTAGAAGAAAATGAAAAGTTATAGTGGTAAAATGGTAAGGAAAATTAAACTCGCAAGTTTAACTTAAACCTCAGTTTAGAAGAAAAAAAAAAATCGCTGCTGACTTTTTTACTTTATTTTGAATCATTAAGGCTTTCCTCTATTATTTTAAAATGTTATTTTAGTAAGTTTAATTTCACCAGATTTTTAGTGCTGAAAGTTAAAAAATTCTGAGAATGCCTCATATCCTAATCTATAAGTCCTATGGAAAAATTTCTAATATTAGAAATAAAGACAATTAAATTATCTACAAAATGGGCTACATGCATTTTTCTGTAGAGATAGTTAACGAGATAATCGCATTCAAAAATGAAGAAATTGTCAAAAGTCACATCTTCGCCAAAGAGCGGCTCAACGGCACCTACTTAACCTAAACTTAGACGATAACCGTTATGATAAGGAGAATGGAATGTACAAAAATGTTACATAAAACATACAAATATGAAAAATGCGGAAAATAGAATGATATAGGAATAAACAATATCTTCAAGCTCATGATCATTTTAAACAATCCGGCTTCATTGGAAAATTTCAAAAGATATTAATTTGTGTTCCTTTTCCAGTAAGACATCCTCCTCAAGATGCGGTGAACTATTTGAGCAGTTCCATGGCAGTATTGGCAGGTGGCAGTGCATGTCTATTTATCTGCATCCACATTTGTGCCCACGACCGGTTGTACACTGGCAGAAAATGAGGATTAGTACTGCTCGGGGCAATAGGATCAGTTGCTGTGATAGGCACTAACATCGAGCATGCGTTTTATGAAATAGCATCGAGCTTCCGTTTCAAACTCCAAATCTTAGGAGACAGTTCATTTCCCTGACACAACTGTATCTGATGAAAAAACCGGTATGAGTGTTGCGTCACATCTCCATCTGTGGGAGGTTTGAATGCCAGGGATCGTACGCTTAAAGGACTTTCAAGCACATTTTAATAGAATTTTTGAAGTAATATTTGCCTTATTTAATAAAAAAAATCTATCTTAAGATATAGCGACCATTACTTTACGAAATTTATGGTATGAAAACGCCTAAAATTCAGTAAATCCCTTGATGTGTACGAACCCTGGATGCAATTCTGGTCTTAGGTTTGAAACGGAGAAGGCATGAAACCTATTTAAATTGAGTGACGTTGAACGGAAACGTGTCTGTAAAACCCCATACATATTCAAAAAGAACTGACCACGTTACCGCCTCCGTCACCTACTGATGAGACGAGTCTTAGTCACCAAACACTGAATTTAGATACTCTAATGATTTATGTTCTATCAACATTTTGAAGAAAGCGTCGAAATCATTAGAACTTTGCTAACATGAGACTATTTTGTCATTTAGTTTAGAGGATAGAATGTAAGTTAAATTTGTCTTATTCTTATTTGAGATAAATTGATTTTGGGGCACACCAATGACAGTATGTTCTTTAAAATGTACGTCTACTGACGTTTTCACTGAGCATCTTCTATTTGCTTCTGCTACTTTGGTACTGTTTACAGTGTCAGTGTATCCATCGAAAACCATTCTGCAGCTCTTTCCGTATTGTTGGTCCCTTCTTTCACACCACCTTATGTAACCGGTAGCCACCATCCACAACTGTTTTTTGTTATTGGAGATCACATCTGATTTATCCATCATTTTAGAATATCAATCATCAAGTATTTTTCCTTTTTCTAAGGTTTAAACAAAAAAATGTCATTTGTTGAAGTCATTGCAGGATTCCCTTCTCCTGACAACGACATTTAATAACGTTCGTTTAAGTTAAGTGCAATGTAAGTGCAATTTAAGTGCGTTGACTCGCTCTCTGGCGCTGGTGTGACTTTCGGCAAATTTCTTCATTTTTAAATGCGATTATTTCTTTAACTATGAACTCAGTGGAAAATCCTTCAAACCTGCTTCGTAGAGAATTTAATTGTCTTTTTTTTTTTTTTGTATTAACATTTCTTCCGTCGGCCTTACAGATTACGATATATTAACGAAAAACTGAAAAAATGTACCTTCATTTACAACCCCCCCCCCCCCCTTGCGCTCACCGCCAATCCATCAGGACTTTTAGTATGTTCGTACATTGACCTTCCCAAACAATATTACTAAGTTTGAAAATTTTCGGTATTATAACCCGACAAAAACCTAATGTGACTGAACTACATGGAAAATTTCGGCTTCCGGTTTTGGATGGATTTATACGTTTTAAAAGATTCTAAACACAATTTGATGGGTTAAAAAACGTCTATCATTGAGTCTGTGTATCATTCTATATGTGAGTCTGTCTGTGAGTCTGTGTATCATTCTATCTGTGAGTCTGCCTGTCTGCTTGTGACAAAAAATTGTGTGGTGCTCTATCTCAAGAATTAATGCACGGAATTTCACAAAACTTTAGAATTCAGATACACCTTGATATAAACTGATGTTGATTAATTTTTGGATGTATATCGCCCAACAGGTGGCACTTATATGCTGCATATTCCTCACTTTTCGCAATTGTTCTATCTCAGCAACTAACTCGTATTTTCATAAAACTTCATATTCAGTTACAAGTTGGCTTAAATTGTTTCTCATTGGGTTTTGCTGTATATCGCCCAACCGGTGGCTCTGCTGTGCTGCATTTTTTTCGATTTCAGCAATAACTCTACCTCAAAAACTAATGTACGGAATGTAATTAAACTTTAGATTCAGTTAGACCTTGATATAAACTGGGTCTGATAAGTTTTTGATGTATATCGGCCTACAGGTATATCGTCCACACGAATTCACAGGTTGTATTTTGTACGAATTTCACAATACCTATCTCAAGAACTATCTATCTATCTCAAAAAAATTTATCTCAAGAACTAATGCACAGACTTTCATCAAGCCTTATATTCAGTTAGACGCAGGCGTATGCTGTTACTGATTAGGTTTTGGTGTAAATCGCACAAAACATTGCGCTGCATGGATTTTTCACAGTTTTCGCAAAAGCTATATCTCAAAACTAATGCACGCAGTTTGATGAAACATAATATTCTGTTACATTTTCATGTAAATAGATCCTTATTTGATTTCTTTGTATTTCGAACAACAGGTGTTAATTCTATAGGCTTTAGGTTTTTGGTCAATGATATCTAACAAAGAGAGGTCCCGAGGTCGGGGTCAGCGAATGGGATGAACATTTGTGTATCGATAGAGTATAGTTAGTATATAAATACGAGGTGTGTCTATTAAATTCCAGGACTGGAGCTTATACAACGGAATGAATAATAATAAACAAACCGACGTTTAATAGTCCTCAAAATAATCACCTCCGGCACTCACATACTTTTGTGCACTGCGGTACAAATTCAGGACACACGCTTCGTAGTCGTCTGAAGATACACTGGTGTGCAAAAATTAAGGACATTTATAACAATGTACAGAAGTTCTGCAAATCGATGCAAATTGTACCATAATATTCTGGAGATATAAGGATATGGAAAAAGCAAGCAGAATTTCCTAAAAAGGATACAAATCCAACCTGCCTTTTTGTGTTGCTGCTATGTTATTTTCTTCATTTCGTCCTTAATTTTTGCACACCAGTGTATGCTTCGAAGTTGAGCGATTACGTATACTTTATGTCCTCTACGTCCTGAAATCGATGCCCTTTCAGAATAGTCTTAAGTTTAGGAAACAAGTAAAAATCAGGGGCTGACAAATCAGGAGAATTCGGAGGATGATTAACCTCTACGATGTCATGTTTTGTCAAAAGGTGCCTTTCCCAATTTTGAAACAAAACTTGATATTCACTCTTTTCTGCATCACCGACCGTGACACGCGCTCTAATAAACCACCTGCGTTTACCTTCTCAAAATCGGAAATGCTAACGCAATCACTGCGCATTTTTTCCACCTTCGCGCCTCATTGGTTACGCTATCACATCCGCATGATGTCGCGTACCTACACATTTTCATTTATTAACTACACGTACAGTCCTGGAATGCAATAGACACACCTTGTAGATGACAGCCACAAAGTGCAACCCCCAGGGAGTCATGAGAAAGATGGAAATTTCATGCTACAGTTTATAATCGATTAAATTTACTTCTGTGGCAAGCGACTCCGTAGCATGACCGGTAGCGTGCTGTATTTGAAAAATTTCTTTGTGCGATCCAATCTCTCCCGGACGTATTTTTCGGAATGAAAATTTTCATCAATTACTTTCAAATCGCAATTGAGAAAAAGGGAAAATAATTCAAATTTACGAAAAATATAAATTAAATGTATGTTTTGTATCATATAAATGCATTGTTAACTATGAAGATTAGCATGTTTAAATATTTAATGAAAAGTAAAGTAATAAAAAAGTAGTTTAAATTATATATCTACATACCACAAATATATTGTGGTTATTTAAAATTATTTATAGTTATTTCAATGAATAACCAACTATTTTTCACAGAGAAATAAATTAAAACACCTGATATAAATGCATGAATAATTACATTATTTTTATTTGTTTCATTGTGAAAATATGTCAATTTTTGATCTTTTTGATCTATTTTTTGTTCTTAATACGACTTTTTTTTATTTAAAATTTTTGGTTTTGTAATTATTGCCTAGTTAATAACTATTTTCAGCAATTCAATATCTTTTTAGAACTTTTCTTAAGCACATAAACAGTTATTATAACTATAAGCATATTTTAAAATTAGCCTAGTGTTATGGTCTATAACAGTTCCAATTAACTTTTTTTCAAGTTTATTATGAATATTATTATTTAATTTGTGTTTACTTTTCATTAAATATATAGACATGCAAAGATTCGAAGTTAAAATTGTATTTATATAATTAAACTGCATTATAGAAACGTATTAAACAAGAATTCCGAAGCAAATTACTGCATTGACACATTTCTAATTAAACGTCAAGAATCCCAGATCTAAAAAAATCATATTAAAAATATAAAAGCATACTTCTAATAAACCTGAAAACATTTAAAGCATTTGCATAAGGAAACAAAAGGAAAATATTATATTTGTTCCCGTATTTTAATTTATTTCTCTGTTAAAAATAGCAGCTAACATAAAAAAAAAAAAAAAAAAAAAAAAAAAAAAAACTATAAGTAATTTTAAATAACAGTAACAAATTTCTAGTCTATACACATACACTGGTGTGCAAAAATTAAGGAAGGTTCATTTTTTAACAGCATACATAAGTTCTGCAAATCGATACAAATTGTACCATAATATCCCGGAGATATAACAATGGTGTAAAAGTAAACATAATTTTCTAAAAGGATACAAATACGATTTGTCTTATTGGGCTGCTGCTATGTTAATTTCTTCATTTCGTCCTTAATTTTGGCACACCAGTGTACATGGGACATTCTCACAATCTTTTGACTTTTAAGTCCCTGAATAATAATTTTTATTTTGTACATATTCTTGTGGGGTTTTTTTTCCATATACTCAGGAACATCCCATTGCGTGATTGCATAACAATAATAACGAGATAATTAAGTTTTCTACGATGTTGATGGTCCAAAAACCAGGAAATGTCATATACCGTCCCCTGTCCCTGATGCTGATTTTTAAGTTTGGAGCTGTCTGTATAAAATTGTTTCAATAAAAGTAATTCGAAGTAATTTCTTTCGTAACTGGGACAACTGTTTTATATAAATATGTAGCAAAAAATTAACCTGCACTAATTTTTACGGTTGATATTAATATTTTTTCAACTCTGTCCCTGGGTTTTAGATTCCTTACCAACCCTCTTGCTAAAAATTGAAGATTGAAATCTGAAGAAAATCACTTCAGATGCAGCCACAGAATCTTTTTCAAGTTTTTTCTCATACAGAAGTATGCTACAGAAAGAATGTCTAAAATTCTTTGACAGGAAATTTACTGCATAATTTAAATCAGTATTTAAATATCAGTTTCAAGCATTGTGGCTTTATTGGTAATCTTACAGTCCCCAAGGTTTATTCCTGCACAATTCGAGGTATTTTTTTTAAAAAATTTAATCCAATCTAAATAACTGTTTATAAAAACATGATTTTCCAAAAAATAGTGGTAATTTTCCTTACCATGCCATCCTTACCATCCTTTTTTTTTCATTACCGTCCCTTTTTTCCTATACCATCCCCCCTTTTTTCCCTTTCGTCCGTTTTTAACACTCCTTTAAGACAATGTTATACTAAAATTTTGTACTAAAAATACGACATTGTTATTATTTCTTATTTGAATGTCCTGAGAGTACTATGCAAATCCATTATAAGTAAAAATTTAGAAGAATATAGAAAGCTATAGTGGTAAAATGGTAAGGGAAATTAAAAGCGCAGTTTAACTTAAACCTCAGTTAGATAAAAAATGTCGCTGCTGACCATTTTTTCTTTGTTTTGAATCATTAAGGCATAGCGTCTATCATATTAAAATGTTATTTTAGCAAATTTAATTTTACCAGATTTTTATTCCCGAAAATCAAAAGATTGTTAGAATGCCAAATAAATGCCTACATTTTTTTTTTCTTTTACTTTTATTTACACATTTCAATGTGCAAAATTTTTGTTATAAATGTACTTATATGCTACAAAACATACATTTAATTTCTATTTTTCATAAGTTTCAATTATTTTCCTTTTTTTTTACTTTATTCTATCTTCAATAGAAGAAAATATTGTAATCGAATTTTTTTTTTCAACTTTCAGTGTTTGACGGATTTACACGTTTAGGGGTCAGAGATCCCAAAAAACCTGTTCATAGAAAATTTCTGTCTGTCCTTGTGTCCGTGTGTCCGTATGTCCGTATGACGTTATTGTACCATTAAAAAAGTGTATTAAGTTATGCATAGAATTAAAATAAATATTTTTCTGTGTGTTTTTGGCTATGTCAATCAGGTCCTCACTTTATTTGGAAAACTTCCTACGAAAGGGTACGCTGTAACAGCGATTTACATGTAAGACTCCTGAAATTCAATGATTTGTTTGAAACAATACGATACTCATATCTCATTGTTAAATGCCTCCAATTCGACGAATCTATATACCTTTACAATCCTCATGATGGGCATAGACTTTCATTTAATTTTGGCACTGTGATAGCGAATTTTGAATTATTAATCTGTATGAGATAGAAGAAAGTTTTATGATTGGCACATCCAACTAGGTTTCACTATGTTTTGCGTATAGTTGCATCTATCGGCAAAATTTTTATGTAAAATCTTTTAGATGCTTAAGTGAAATGGAACTCATTCCAGCTATTTTTGTTATTTGATTCGTTCGCATAATTTTTGACACATAATTAAATGACTTTATAAATGACTGATTTACATTACAAAATAGAATTCCTGTAATAAAAATAAAAAATAATAAAAGTATTTAAAAGTTTAATCTTTTGAGCCTAATTCTGCCTGCTTTTCTTACAAATGTCTACTAGAACGAATAGATCAGATTTTTAAAACAGATAAATGGTTTGAAGTAAAATACATAAAGTGATTGTGCATATGTGAAAATACAATTGAAACATGAATATTGGCTTCACATCTTTTCTTTGAAAAATAAACTATTTATATTACTTCAAATAGACCCCATAATTTTTTGAAATGCATCTTAAGGATAAAAAAATCAGCTTCACAATTGAAAAGTTTAATTGTTAATTGAATTGTTAAAGTTTTTCCATTTCGGTGATAATGAAATATTGAAGAAACACAAACTGAGAAAAATGTATTTAAAAGTGCAACTCTAAGTAATTGAGAAAGAAATATAAGCGTTTTTTTTTAAAATAATAATATTCGGATCTTTATATAACATAAAAATAAAATAATAAGAATGTCTCAATGCGTTTTAGGGAAGGTCCTGGAAAATCAGTATGTTCAACTTTTATCGTCAAATGAAGGGGATTAAGTATCTGTCAACAGCGGTTAACACCACGAGAAAAATTTAATTCTTAACCGCACACCCATAGATTGACCCTCTGACAGTCTTTGAAAAGGAAAAATTGTAATGTTGTTTTCTCTGTACTTTGTTTTCAAATGTTAAAAAAAGATGATTCTTTCAACATTTTATAGAAAAAACAACTTAATAACGAATATGAATGCAATCCTTGGAAGTATAAATCATTGTTCAAGGTATTGAATATATATTAAATCAATAGAATTATATTAACCACTTCACCGGCGACAGGTGGGGCTGTTCTTTTGGGAAACAGTGCTTTTACCCCCGACTTATCTCGGGGAAAACGGTGAAGTGGTTAATAACACATGATGGACAATTGCACAATAAAATATAATAAATAAAGACATAATCTTGTTTAATGGTACACGAAACACGGGCTTTAATAAGCTAAAAGTTAACTTCTACGTTTCGAGCTGTTTCTACAGCAGTCTTCAGGAAAATATGATTGTAAAATGGCTCAAAGTTCAGAGAATCTGAATTAAACTGGTTCTGGCAAAGTTCTGTAATACACAGTTCTGGATTAAACATTTCAGTTTATAGAAAACCTATTAAAGAAAACACTGTTATCCCTTTTTCTGCAAAGGTACATTTTCAATATAAAATCTCTTCATTTCAGTCATTCATTAAAAGAGCATTTATGATTCGCTCAGATGATAAATTAAATGAAAAAAATCGAGTTTATACAGATAATAGGATTTCATCATGGTTTTCCAACAAATGTACGCAGAAAAAAATAAGACCTAAAATAGGTAAAAAAAAAAAAAACACAATTTAGGTTGAAATATTCTTAGGTATGAGGTTACCCAATTTGGGTTTATACCAAATTGGGTCATGATCCATACCTGTTTTGGTTTCCACTATGTATCCATTTTAGATACTGTTAAATACCCATTTTAGGTGTCTTAAGTCACATTCTGGACACCAATCATAATCCATTTTAGGCAGTGTTTAACATTTAATTTGGATATCTTAGCACCTAGTCTGAATATTACTAAATACCCATTTTGGAGAATACTTAAACCCAATTTGGTCATGCTAGCATCTATTTTGCACAATCCTAAATATATATTTTAGGACACATTAATACTCAATTTGGTTGCCTCTAAATACCTGTTTTAGGATGAATTCAACATCCAAATTTGAAGAATTTAAATATCTTTCTTGGTACATTTATTACCTATTATTTTGAACACCCCCCAAATGGTTGATACAGTGTTTATGAATTTATTTTAAATGTCGATTAACATACAGCTCCATAGAATCTAATGCATTTATTAAAGGATTAGATTAAAATTTAAAATTTAAAATACCCCCCCCCCCCCAAATATATATATATATATATATATATATATATATACATATTTAAAATATAAAACAATTAGCTCAATTTCGATTTTTGATGAGATTCCAATAATAAATAATTAAATGATTTTCTCGGCAATTTTGGAATTTTCTCTATCATATTTAGAATCCTTCTGCTGAAGATCTTGATTTGAAACAAAATTACGACTTTCTTATAAGATAACGTATCAAATTAAATGTGTTATACCACTAGCTTTTATAATTTCTTTAATTTGTCTCATTAAAAGAAAATTAAAACACTAATTTGTATTTTTTGTTTGTCATTTTAAAAGTTAAAAAAATTCTTGGAACATTGATAGAATATTATTCTCGCCAAAAGCTCTAAATTTACTTTTAACATTAGAAAGACCAATTGGTGTGATTTTGACCGTTATGTCGAATACCGAAAGCATAATTGTTATTTATCTCATGCATTGTTTTGTGGCTTTTTTATGTGAATTATAATATTTAGGAATTGTGTCATTATCCATTCTTAGAATGGATCCGAGTTACAGTTAATCATACCTTTAAAAACTGTGGAGTTCTATAATTTACTCTAGTCTTATTTTCATATAATTACATGTTTTAATCTTTTATGACAATTGCATTTAATCTTCAAATCTTTGTCTAAAAACAGATTTTAATGATTTAATTATTATTCTTAAAAAATATGAAAAAAAAAACACATTGAAAACAATGCCAAATATATCATTTGGGTTCTTGTTTAATCTTTAAAAAGAGAAAGAAAGAAAATAACCCCACAAAATATGTTACAAATTATGAAAAATTATATATAGAACAGCATTAAGGGGTCTAGTGCCTTTTAAGTCTTCCAAAAATTGATTTTTCAATTTTCATTTATTATTATAAAATAATTCATTATGATTATTTTAAAATAAACCGCATGCAAAAATTCCCATTAGAACCGAAGTTATAGCAAAAATAAGATGCATCCCCATCCAGCGAAACTACAAAAATTCAGCTTATTTGTTTACATTTTCAGCGCAGCTGCCCTTCAAAACAAACGCCTCGCTTCATGCAGGCTATCTAAAACAGATATTTTATCAGTTCATCTACGTTTTGAACTTTACCCCCATGGTTCTTTTATCGATACATTTAAAAGATAGCACTTCTACTTCAACTCATCTTTAGATTTCAGTCTGTTTATATATTTGAATTTCAAAGTGGTTAATAGTAGGATTCCAAACAGTAACAAGTGCTCTTTCAGCGTGTCTTATTTTATTTTTTTGAATTATTATTATTGTTATTATGTTTTATTATTATGAGTGCTTAAATTAAACCAGAAATTAAACGACAATCGGGTAAAAGGCCCAAAAAACGTCATTTTACTTGCAATAAGTACACTTATACAAAAACGTTGTCACATCTTCTGCAGTACAGAATTTGAACCAAAGTGCTTCCGGAAGGAAAATTCATTTAGATGAGAGAGAAAAGCCAACAAATACTGATTTTAATGGATATTCGATTTTTGATACTAATCTAATTTTTCAAAATTTAGAAAAATATTTGGGCTGCAAAACATATGATGGAAATATTTCCATGAAAGAAGAAGTTGTATGTGGCCTTTCAACTATTATATCTGCAGAGTGCCAAAACTGCAAACTATTATTTTCCTACAGGGATTCTAAAATGCTGGGTAAAAAGAAAAAATATCCCAGAAATCAACAGGAGATATATGTATGCATTCCGGGTCAATGGAATGGGATATTCTGCTATGCGATTGTTTTGCGGTGTCGTGGAACTTCCAGCACCAGTTTCGGCAAAATCTTACAACCAATCTGTTAAGAAATTACTTTCTACATGGTCAGCTGCTTCGGGAAATTCCATGAAATGTGCTGCTGAAGAAGAAAAAGAATTAACAGGTTCCTCTGATATTATTGTGAGTGGTGATGGAACGCGGAAAACACGGGGCCATACTTCCCGTGTTGGTGTATGGACTGTTATCGGGGATAGAACTGGTAAAGTTATCGATACAGAAGTTTTATCAAACTATTGCAAATCATGCGATTCTTGGAAGGAAAGAAAAGGAACTATTGAGTATCAGAAGTGGGAAAAATCTCATGCAGGTGAATGCCTGATTAATCATTCTGGCTCTTCTGGTATGATGGAAATAACCAGCATGGTTAGGATATTCAAGCGTTCCGAAAAACAGCACAGTCTGAAGTACGTAGGTTATATAGGTGATGGAGATCGCAAGACATTTAATGCAGTGAAAGATTCAGCGCCGTATGGATCAGAAAGTGCTATTTCTAAAATTGAATGTGTCGGTCACATTCAAAAAAGAATGTGAGCAAGGTTAAGAAAGTTAAAACAAAGTGGACTAAAATGCAGCGATGGAATTAGGATTAGGAGGTAAAGGTCGCCTTACTGATCCAGTGATTCATCAATTAACTGTGCATTATGGCAATGCCATTCATGAACATAAAAATTCTCTTGCAGAAATGCGAAAGGCTGTTTGGGTAATTTATTTTCACACGCGGCCGTCTGATAGTGAACCATTTCACAGTTTTTGGCCCGCAGGTCCATATTCATGGTGTAAATACCAAAAATGTGTTGCTGAAGGAACAATTAATAAATTCAAACACAAGGTAACTTTACCAAAAGCTGTAATGGATGCCATAAAACCGGTCTTTAATGATTTATCTCATCCAAAATTGTTACAAAGATGCCTTGGGGGTACGATTCAGAATGCGAATAAGTCTCTTAATTCAGTAATTTGGAAACTGTGTCCTAAGACACGTGGTGCTGGTAAGCGTGTCGTTGAAATTGCAATATGTGAGGCTGTGATTATATTTAATTATGGAAATATGGATAGAATCAAAATAATGGAAGAATTCGGATTGTCAGTTGGAAATCGGGCAAAACAGTGTTTTATTGAGTTAGATAATTTAAGATTTTAGACTGCTGAATTTCGTCTCCACCAAAGCACGAAAGAAATGAGGAAAAAAAATAGAATGTTGCAAAAGGCTATACATGGAAAGTTTGTTTCTAAAGAAGGAACTTCATATGCAGCTGGAGAATTTTAAAAACGATTCGTGAAAAACCTGCCACCATTTTACGTAAGAAATATTTAAAATGTATTTATAATCATTAACAGCTTAGTTCAGTAGCTCAAAATTTCATTATGATTCGCTGAATCGCTTTTTTTCTGTATTGCCCAACAAACTAACAATAATCTCCATTTTAAACATATTTTATTCTCAATAAACGTACATGTAATTAGCAATAAATAAGTGCAATTCTATTTGTTAATCAGTAACACAGAAGTTATAAGAGCAAGCATATAAATTAGATAGATTTTAATCTTTCATAATTTCTAACGCGTTGCGTTATACAACGATTTTGGCTATATTTTTTTCTTGACTTCTGACCAATGAAATGTAACGACTTTATACTGTATATGTATAATAATTTAACAATTTTGGTATACTTTCTGAGAATTAGTTGTAAAGAAAAAAATGTTTTTGCTTGGTAACTAACCTAAGTTATAACTTTAGTGCGAGTTTTTGAAAAACGTCGTTTTTAGACATTGCGCGCATGATATCTTGAGAACATATGTATGAATTGTTATGAAATTTTATGAATATAGTAAGCACGTATTTATGTTCATTATGATTCGCAATTTAGCAATAAAGAAGTGCAATTCTATTTGTTAATCAGTAACACAGAAGTTATAAGAGCAAGCATGCAAATTAGACAGATTTTAATCTTTCATAATTTCTAACGCGTTCCGTTATACAACGATTTTGGCTATATTTGTGATTTTTTTCTTGACTTCTGACCAATGAAATGTAACGTATTCATAATGTCTGTGTATAATAATTTAATAATGCAAACAACAAAAAATGGTTTTGTTTGATAACTAACCTAAGTTATAACTTTGATGCGTGTTTTTGAAAAACAGCGTTTTTAGATATTGCGCGCGTGATATCTTGAGAAGATATGTATGAATTGTTATGAAATTTGGTGTGTATAATAAGCACATAAGTATATTTAAAATGACCTACTTTTATGTATTTATAATCATAAAATTTTCAGTTATGAATAATTTTATTTATTGAAAAATGCAAAATTTTGATTTTTAAAATTTAAATCTGTTTTACACAATGTTAATGAAATATTTTTTATTCAAGAGTAGATCATTTTAAAAATACATTATTCTTCTTTTAAAAAAAATTATATATATATGCAAAAATCTTCATTTAAGTAGTCGTTAGGATGCGCGCAATGCATGACGGCGTAAAAAATAGAGTTATTTTATTTAAAAATTTCACAAATTCTTTAAAACACTATTAAATGTTTAATGATAGTGTATTAAAAAGCACAATCTTTTTTATTGAACAGTACAATTTTCCTGTTAATATGTATAAAAGTTTTAAAGATACACAAATTTGAACTTTGAATGTTTTTGTTGATTTTCATACTGTTTAAAAGATACATATATAGGGGTACAAGGCCCCATAAATTCATTTTTAATATTTTATGGAGAAGGCATTTTTTTTTCACTTGTCTAAATTAAAAACTTCATAATAAAGAAATAAAAATCTGTAGCCAATAAATTATAAGAAAATATACAATTAAAAACTTCATAAAAAAGAAAGAAAAATCTGTAGCCAGTAAATTATAAGAAAAAATACAATTTATTTAACCAAAAATTTTTCATGATCAATCACAAAGAAAGAAATCTTTGAGTTTTGTTATTCTTCTGTGCTATGTCACTTAAATCAAAAATAAGAGCACGCAGTCAATAAAAAGTACAAATACGTTTTTAAGGATATATTATACTTGTTAATACTGTTTTATATTAGAAATGCTATATAATGTACCCGATATGCCCCCCCCCCTTAGTTTCGGTCCTTCTGACAATCAATAATGATGCAGTGAACTCTTAAAATCCACTTTCGTTTATAGAGGGATGCGTGTAAATAGGAATGTAACAAAACACATTTGTTAGGTCAAAAGTTATACAAATAACATGAAGATAAGATAAAGTAACAAACAATTCAATAAATTCCCGAATAAATCCGGTAATGGTACAGCGAGGGTTTTGTAAATATCCAAAGAATTCGAACTCGTAAACACGACGCCACACAAACACAACACACACGAAAATGAAAAAAATCAAACATGGCGCGCAGTGACGTTGCTATTTTTCAGAATCAAAATGAATGGATGGTAGTCGTTACACAAATCAGCGCCCGATGCTTCCATGAGAACAGCTGTAATCCAATTTGGGTGCTCACTGCCCCCATACTGGGTATCGTAAAGCTGTGTCGATGAATATGTAACCACTTTCATCCAATTTGGAGAGATCCAATACCTGTTACGGGTCTGATATCCTGAAATAGGTATATTGCAGCCCATACTGGAGTTTGGAATGGGTGTTGTTTCATTTTGGGTGACATTCTAAAATATGTTTCATTTTTTACTGCGTCTGAATAAGATAATTCAGAAGTACAACGCTCCCCCTCCTTCAAGTCAACCACAGGATAATAATCAACTTGTGGTATACAAAAAAATTTCCTACATTTCATTTCGAAAAGCTAAAAAAGATCATACAAGAATATAATATAAAGTTGCTCGCTATTCCACTTCCTTACCTCATTGATATCGTCAGTGACAAGATCGATAGGATCTCAATGGATAAAAAATCTGGTATTTATGAAATCCCTATCACTTTTTCTAATAATGTTGAAAGGTGTACATCGGCATGACAAAACGTAAGTTATTAGTAAGGATTATGGAGCATCGCAGGGACATTAAACATCGTAAACAGAATACAGCTCTTTCTAGATTTTACTTAGCTAATGAAGTCTGCCATATTAACTTTGCTGAAGAAAAAATTATAGTCCCCTCCCTTTGAGAGTAAAATTAGAGAATCAGTTGAAATCATTGCACGTGAAGATGAACCTTGTAACGATAATTCATCCTATACTATCCCCAAAATATTGCATAATATCATTAAAGTCATAATTCTACATCTAATTATAATATTTAGCTTAAACTTGTATTATGTTGCCAAAACTTGAATGAAAACGCAGTTGAACGTGGTTTTGTCCCTCATGTGTAGATGGCGGCACTCGTGGTTTCTTAAATGGACCTTTTGATTAGTTTGATCTCAGTTCATTAATAATTATTTATTTTCACTATATAGCAACACTACTATTTTGTATTCAAATCATTGGTCAAGTTTCGTCTAATTATCTCTTGCGCAGGAACCTTTCGTCTCTGAACTTTGAGCCATTTTACCATCATATTTTCCTGTGACGGCTTTAGAAACAGCTCGAAACGTAGAAGCTAACTTTTAGCATATTAAAGTTCGTGTTTTGTGTACCATTTAGCAAGATTGTGTTTTTATTTAGAATAATATTACTTTAAAAGTTGCTGATATTGCAGTAAAACCTGGAATTTAGTGAACATATTAACACGGGCTTGTCAGTGAAGGTGTTAATTGCATGAATTATTCGTATATTCGATTTTTAAACTGCCCAGCTAGTTATGTGTCCCACTAGTTTTTTTTTTTTACAGATTAAGTTGAATGCGCTTTAACATTTTACCAAATTCTGAAAAGTGTACAAACCAGGCGTCGAACCAAAGACGTTTCGCTTAGATTGACAACACTCCGGACACTGAGCAGATCAATACACAGAGCGTTGGTAATTTTAGCAAAATGTCCTCTCTTTTTTTCACTCAGTCAGAAAAATGTGGAATTCTACAATATCTTGACCATTAGTATGTATAAATGAAATACAATGTATTTTTTCAGTCAGTCGGTAAAGTGTCAAATCGTATCATATCTGGACCAATCAGTAATAGTTAAAACTACTAAAGTGTTAAAAAATGCAATAAAATATATAAAGCGCAGTGTATTTTTCAATCTGTCGGAAACATGTAAAATTCTATCATATTTTGACCTATCAGTAGTTATTGAAACTATGAAAGTGAAAATAAAACACTTTGTATTTTTCATCCAGTCGAAAAAATCTCAAATCCTATAATAGCTTGACCAACCAGTATGAGTTAAAACTAATAAAGTGTAGATAAACTACATTGTGATTTTCGCACAATCGGAAAAGTGTCAAAGCCTATGATGTCTTTAACAACTGTCTTTAACAATCAGTTCGAATTCAAATTAATAATGTGTAAATAAAATACTTTTTTTTTCACTCAGTTGGAAAAATGGCGAATCCTATGATATATTGACCAATCAGTGTGAGTTAAAACAAATAAAGTGTAAATGAGATACATTCTATTTTTCAATCATTCGAAAAAATGTCAAATCCTATCGGACCAATCAATATAAATTAAAACTCATTAAGTATGAATACAATACCTTGTATTTTTTTAACCAGTCGGAAAAATGAAAATTCTATCATTTCTTGACTAATAAGTAATAGTAAAATATACAAAAGTGTAAATAAAATACATTGTATTTTTCACTATGTCATAAAAATGTCTAATCTTGTGATATCTTGACAAATCGATATTTGTTAAAACTATTAAAGTGAAAGTAAAACACATTGCATTTTTCATTCAGTAGAAAATATGCCAAATCCTATTATAGCTTGACCAACCAGTAAGAGTTAAATCTAATAAAGTGCAAATAATAGTTTGTATATTTCACTCAGTCGGAAAAATGTCAAATCCTATGATTTCTTGAACCGTCAGTTTGAGTTAAAACTAATAATGTGTAAATAAAATACATTGTAATTTTCACTCAGTCGAAAAAATGTCAAGTCCTATCCTATCTTGATCATTCAATAAGATTTAATATTACTAAATTGTATATAAATACATTCTTTGGTTCAATCAGTCGTTAAAATGTCAAAACTCGTGATAATTAAACCAATCAGTATAGGTTAAAACTAATGAAGTGTAAATACTTTTCTTTTCTTCAAAATAAATAATACTCTTTTTGGTCCAGTTTTCTTTTATTTATCCAATATTTCACACAAATCATGTTTGAGATTGCGCTAGTCGCATGTTTGAAAAATTCAAAAACATGCTAAAATAGAACATTAATATAGCTTCTAAATAAATGAAAGAATTTTCATTTTTGCCCAAAATTATAGAGCTGGAGGCCACAGCACAGGCAATCACCTCATCGAGTTCACCGCCGGAATTCCAAAATTAATTAAAACTCGATTCGCATAGTAAAAAGGATTCGGTCTGCCAAGTCGTACCTTGGTAGAAAACAACTGAAAACCCGATTTTAGCAGTTGACTCGTAGGTTTTCCATTGTGTTTTCCTTAAAATTATACAAATATTACAGTTTAGATATT
Organism: Maratus speciosus; assembly: GCA_963932465.1. Taxonomy (NCBI): domain Eukaryota; kingdom Metazoa; phylum Arthropoda; class Arachnida; order Araneae; family Salticidae; genus Maratus; species Maratus speciosus. Next base: position 56,492,191 of record OZ010789.1, read on the forward strand.
TTCTGTTATAAGTATCTTTAGGAAACCAACCATATTTGCTTTTAATTTGTTTAGCTTTGGGTTCCGTCTAAGGTATATCCTCTTTTACGTTATTCTGTAATATGTGAATTAGACAGTTTACACTCTAGAAATCAAGAAATCTTAGAGAATCGAAAAGAGAAATGACTCATCCTTCAGATGAAACCAATATTTACCACAAAGTTTTGAGCCTGATCTAAAAGCACATCCTTGACAGAAACAATCAAGGCAGCATATCTCAGCTGTCGTGTTTCACTGTATAAACAGGATCATTTCCGTTGTTTTAAATTCCACTGAAATGTTAACGCAAAAACGCTTACTCTTGGATTCGATAATTATGTACGTTGTGTAGACGTTCACCAAGGCAATAATCTTGTGAGAAAGCTGAACTTTGATCAAACTGTTTAGCATAATATCAGCATATTAATGTTTATGCCTTCAGAGGCAAATAGAGTCAAGATTCCGTTTTTTCTGTTTGTTTGATACTAGTCTTCTGAAAGAACCTGGGATATTTCTTTAGGCCCTTTGTACTCAAAATACTTCAGTACTTCAGTACAAATAAGAAAAAATAAATTAAAACGTAACATCCCGTTCCATCTTTTGAGAAAATGAAGGAATCAAAAGCACGGAAGACTAATTAAAAAGTGTTATTATGCTAGAATTTGCAGCTTTTAGAAAGCGACTTTAGTTGAAAACTTCATATATTTTAAATCGTAGTTTCTTTTCAAAAATCAATATCAACAAAACACACATAATTACATATTAATATTTCAAAAATGTTAAATGCAACCGATAAATATTTTTAACACAAATCAATTTCTAGAAGTTTGGAATATTGAAAACGAAATCACAGTTGAATCCGACGAGTAGTTATTGTGTTATACTTGAAAAACTATTAGCTTTCTGATATTTTTTGCACTGATGGAAAAAAATAACGTTTCAAGTTTCAATTCTAAACGTGATTAAATCTTAAACTATTTTACCGAATAACTTGGAGTTTGGTATCTTCCGTTAAAATTTTACGATAAATCTAAATACGATGAAAAAATTAGGTTTTAATCTGAAAAATCAAGTTGATTAACAACTTTTACAATCACATATGATTAAAATCGGACACTTTGGAATACGTTTGTTTAAAACTCTGCTATTTAAATTACTGATTTCAGCTTTCTTCACTACCTACTAGCATGATAACTAACAAAGCTAATCGAGGGACATCCTATAAAAAACATAAAGAGCATAAGCGAAGATTTAATTTATTAAGTCAGAAAATCTTTTAATGCATGCCTAATTAAGAACTTTGAAACATCAGTACGAAATTTAAATCAGCTATAAAAAATATGTTTGTTTTTTCTTCATCTTTAGGAAAACAACTTATAAGATACCTGATGTTAAAGAAATAAGCTCGAAGCAATATTTTTTTTTTTCTGACACATCAGAAAATAATTTAATGCATTTTATGAACTCTTGTTTTAGTTTAATATATTTTACTTGATTTTATATGTTCTTTAAAATTATTTTCATCTTTTGACTTATAATAAGATGGTAATATTATTTTATATATATATTAAAAATGATCAGCAATTTATCTGGTGACATATCACAAAAAAACGTATTTCTTTTGAAAGATTTTTAATCCTTCTTTTTATTTTTTTCCCTTAAACTAAAGAGCTGAGCTTTCTTCACTATGTACTAAGAAAATAACAAACATAAGAAATTTCTTGGCAACACATAAATTTATAATGCATATTAAAAATGTCTTGCAGGTATTACGCAGAAATACTTTTAATACGTCTTTCATTAAAATGTTTGTTCCCGTTCAGTCTGAAATTTAAATAAAAAAATAAATTTGATAGGTTTTGGTTTTTTTATTATTATTTAGAGAACTAGAAAGGGGTCAGTATGAAATATTTTACGCTGAATAAATAGTCTTAAAGTGCATTTTTCTCAAGCAAAACTCCACAACTTATTCTTGTAGGCGTATGGTCGTAATTCAAGAAGTAAATAGAAACAGGTCGCATTCTGATTATGAGGGGGACACTGTTTAAGACACAATATCCAGAAAATAGTTGAGTATGTTATTTATACCGATTTTGTCATCAACAATAATTAAAAGGAAAAACCAAGAAATTGCAAAATTAATATAATAATTAACAAACAATAATCATATTATCAAAATAAATAAATTTATTTGAGAAGCAACTCTGCTGAAGAGAAGGTGTGGAGTTTTTTTTAACTGCATTCAATTTTCTTTAGGGAAAATCATGATGAATTAGAGCTAATGGAGAAATTAGTAAGGAGTGATACATCGCATATTATTAAGTAATTTTTGCCATACGGTGTATGGACATAAACGATGAAACACTAGAAAAAAGCAGTTACTAGTTCACGAAACTCAACAATAAGAAACGAGATAGACTATAAAAGGAATTGCTTTGAAATTTCTCGATCTCTTCTTCTTTTTTCATCGATATTAGAATTCTTGCTGTTAACAATATTCCTTATAAATAAAATCAGCAGTCGTTTAATAGATGTTACATATTAAACATGTTTCTCTCCACAATCTCTGTAGAGATTAACTTTTTTAGTTAAGATTATGCACAGTATGGGTTTTGAATTTGTCTAATTATGCTCTATTTCTTTTAAAGTTTTGTCCATGAGTTCAAATGACCTCGTATACTGCCACTTCAGAACAACAAAATTAACACATTTTTGCAAAATGCAATTACAATCAAATTCTGGGTTATCTTTCAAGCACAGTAAAAGCTTAAAAAATATAGGATAGGTTTCACATTCACGCACGATGTTACGAACGCAAACAATATGATTCTAATCGAAACTGACTTTCCATGTGGCCCCCACCTTCCCACCATCCCACCTTCCCCTTATTAAAGAATATTTAAGGATATTGTTACAATCCTACACATTCAGAAAATTAGTTGAAATAAATATGAAAAACGGAATGAAATGCAATTTTGACTTGTGTCTTTTTTCTTTTTCAAGTTTATATTAAAGCAGTTAATTTTTATTTTAACATTTTTTTAAAATCCTCTGCAGGTATTTAAAAAATTCTTTTTGCTTCTTTAAAGTAAATTTCAATAAACGAAGCAGAATGCATTTTGTTAACCATTTGGAAAAATGGTTATTGTCCTCTGCCATGGTAGTAAATCAAAAACATATCTGAAGCGTTTTATTGGTTGAATCCGCATTTTATTCGTTTTCTGATTGGTCTATGCAGTAATCTGTATTTTCCCTTTAATTTCAACAGAGATGGATACTTCTGTTCCCACTATGACAAAAAAGTAATAAAAACGGCAAAAAAAATAATAACTCAGAAACAAATTAAGATAGAGCTTTCAAAAAAGTTGCATTTAAAAGTGCATTTTTTTTCTATACGACGGTATAAAAAGTAATATTGTGGGATGTTTAGAAGGTTAAGAATGAAATTTCATTTAAAATTGGTCCAGGAATATTAATGTTTCTTCCATGGCGTACGTAATGTATGACCATCTCCGTAGAAGTTTAAAAAATTACAGTACCAAAAAATGTAATCCATGGCATACGTAATGTATCATCAACTCCGTGCGCTATTTTATGTCTTAAATTTTAGTCTTTGAAAAAAGCATTTTCCAAATGGTCGTTGTAATTTGTTAGATTGCATTTTCTTTTTCTTTTTTCTTTTAATTATTTTAATTTATTTTTTATTATGTCTAAATAGATTTATTTATTTGTACTTACTACTATTTGTTTTTCTGAGAACTATTTGCAAAAATTTAAAATACTAAAATATGGACAGCTAAAAATAGAATTGTACTTGAAGTTTTCTTCTTTAGATTTTATACTTGGTTTTCTTAGTAATATGCTGTTGTTTAAAAAATAAAGCAGTATGTAATAAAACCGTAATAATGAGATAATCAAGACAAAACCAGCAAAGACATGAAATGTTCAGACTGCGAATTTCAAAGCAATTATCAGAAAATTGCTAATCCTTACGGATATATCCCAGCGGGAAACTTTCAAAAAATCGAAAAACAAAACCTTGCAGCATTTGAACACTTTAAATGCCTAGAACATATTTTTTTTTTTTCAGTTTTCAGCATTTTTTTTTGAAGCAATCTTTGTTTGCCAATTTTTCATTCGTAACAGCCAGGTTAACAGACAGGTATGATGCTGATGAAAGTGCTACAATATGTTTAAAACGTAACTTGGAACATATTTTTCTAAAACAAGTTTTTTAACATTGTTTCATTGTGTGCGCAGTGTAGAGGGAATTTTGAACCAGATTAGACCCATACAAATATCAATATTACATATAACTTATCGCATACTTATGCGGAAGTACAATAAATTTAACGCTAAAAACAGTTTTTGGCGTTTATTATTTCAAAAACAAAAACAACAACAAGAAAAAAAGGATCTAAAAATCAATTGTATCGAGAGACCTGAAGTTCGTATGATCATGAATTTTATTTCTGAACCTTTTCAAATAAATAAATAAATTGCTCAAAAATTGGCATCGAGTGTCCATTTATAGCATCTAAAATTCATTATTTTAAGTCAAAATGTTTAAAAGATATTAAATTATTTAAAACTCGCACTGCTCTTTTAATAAGTTCAATTTTTAAACTTCAATTTTTAAATTAAAAATACTTTCAGACATTCCTTCTATGTACAAATATGGTTCAAAATTTTTTTCGAATATAATTTTAAAAATAATCTTATGTGAATTACATTAATGCGTTTTTCATTTAGGACATATTTCCTTACTGACAAATGTTAAAAATGTTGAAAATAGAATTAATAATTTTGTCTGATAAAAATTTAATCCTTTGAACTGTAAATTCATTTAGGTATTTAAAAATCCAATGAAATATAAATTAATTAACAAAATAACAGTTTGAAAATTTTGCAAATTATTTTGTCGCAATCTTTTTATTAAAAGATTTTACGTAAACATTTTTTTTTAAAACTAAGCTCGTTTTTCTGACAAAGTAGATTATATATTGCTTTATTTTTCTTTATTCCATGCAGTCGAATGAGTAAGTATTTGAGAAATGTAAAATTACTAAAAAGCCATAAGAAATATTTATTGACAGAAAAATATGTTAAACTTTTAAAATTAAATACTATTACCGTCATTCTACATTTTTTGCTGTTTATCATTTAGGTTTTAGTTTCAGCCAAAACATTGTTAGAAATTTTTAAATAATACATTTAATAACGTTTAGGTGTATTCCACGTTATGAAATATGCTATTACACAAAACATTTATCCGGAAAAATTTAAAGATTAATGAATTGACCTATTTATGCTATTTTTGATATTATATTTCTCTAACGATGAGCATTTATAAAATCCCTTTCGTTAATATTAAAAAAAGTGTCTTAAAATAAGAAAAATACCTTTCAACAAAATGTGTTTTTGAATTATAAATATATTGGATTTTTCTGATTAATTAAATAAAGTTATCATTTATTATATTACAATTTAAAATGAAAATACAGATTTCGAAATCTAACGAAATATTTAAACTTTTTTCTTTATCAAAGAGATAAAGTTTTTATACGAATTTTAGCGAAATTAATACTCACGTTTATCACTATCTATAGTTCAATAAATTGAAATTTCTTGAAATAGGGGCCGATTTCACCTACTGGCCGGTACCGGGATGGCAAATAATGAAACATACAAGTGTTTTTCTATACAATATTGCATATGGTAGCTATTTATTTTGCTCAGAAGATATATTTAGGTGTTCTTCGTGTTTTTAGATGGAAATTTTCTAAAATGTCACGGAAATGTAAAGACTATCACACTTACACGGCTTGTTGTGGTAACTTTTCAATCCAATATCTATACAACTTGACGATATTTCGTTGCAACTTTTCGTCATCGCCCCCTGAATTTAAAACCTACGCGCTGGCGAAAAACTGGCGATTGTTGTAGGCGTAATTTTTCTTTTTAAGGTTTTGTGCTATCACCTGAATTTAGATACTAGTACTTTCTACAAGTTTTCATTGACTTATTTCATCTCAGAAAAACAAGGCGGAGAAAACTTTAAGGAATTATTGGTAATAAAATTCAAAGGACCGTACAAATGCTGATTACATTCCGCCGACGTTAGATGCCATTTTTCTGTCAATGCTCAAAATTTAGTTTTCAGGTGACAGAATGTTCGTTGAGAATGACGTAGACAATCCCCATTTGCAAAACATCTACCCCTTTTAAATGTATTCAGTGGTATACATACATAAAAACGCATCAAAGTCATGTAAATAATCTTCGTGGGGACAGTCATAGATAATATTCTTATTCCTCCCGATCATCAACAAAATACTCTACATTACGGAATAAGGAATTCAGTGAAAGACTCACTCTGCAGTGTGACAATATTGAGTTAATCTCTCTCCCCTTGCCCTGCTGTCCAAAGATTAACTTTTATCCGATTTTCTTCCAATCAATATTGAGATCATTTTTGTGCGGACCGTTATGCATGTTAATCTAATAATGACAATTCAAATTAATCTGAACGAATTGCTAATATTTTACTTATGTAGTAGAAACAGAAAAATACCCTCTAGTAGTGGCCTGAAGTTGGCTTTATTTGCCAAATGTTCTAAAGACCGACACATACCAATTTCTTATGAAAAACGTTTGGTTAATAACTTTGATTTTGAAATTTAATGAACCATGATGAGATCACTAACTGATAAATTACTCTTTGCAAAGCAGAAGTAGGTATCAATCTATAGTTAGAACATTTTAAAAACAAATACTGTCACAGGGAATTTTATGGCCGCACATAAAATGCAGAGAACATTACAGGAAGGACATTTCTAAAGCTGATTAGTATCCAATAAAAACAAAAATCGATGACATAAGGTGTTCACATGCGTTTTATTCTACCGAGAGATTTTCGTTCTTCTAAAAAATAGAAATGTTGCTGTAACTTTTAGTGTGCTTGATTGTTGATCAAAATCATATAAGGGTATAAAGGAATTACGTAGATACATAGGGGAGACCGGGGCTAGTAGCCGTAGTTTTTAGTTATTGATTTTTATAAATTTTTTGTTTAAGTATTTTAGGAAACTTTAACTGTAAGAAAATGCAAAAGAAAGAAAATGCAAAGGAAATGCATTGGGCTATAAATACCCGGAGTTTTCAGCTTGTAGCTTTTGTAGTTTATGTTTAGCGGAAACCTAAAGTAAAAGGAAAATTGAGAACCAACCTACCCCGTCACGAGGCAAGTTGCATATACGTATGGGGTAAGTTGGCACACGCTTTATAAAAATTTAAATGAAAATAAGACACGCAGTTAAGAGAAATCAATTTCATTATTACCAGTAAGTTTAAACAAATGCGTAATCACCGGACAATGTAAATTCTAAATTATACAGACATACAAATAATGAATAAAACATTAACATTGAATAACTTCTATCCTACTCGATATCATCACCAGAGTTACAGTTGTCACAAATAAAAAATCCAGTGTCTCCGTTTGGGGAAGCCTCGTGTGCCAAAATCTTGCATTGCAACCACTGTTCTCGGTGTTTGCTGTTTTTCAAGCTACTATCACACACTAAACACCAAGCCAACTTGCCCCGTGTTCAATGCTCCTACTTATAAATTTCTTCACAAAAGGACACGTAACCATCTAAGCATAAATAATCCAAGTAAATCACATATGGGGTAGATACAGTTAATCATACACTAAGAAAAACTGAACAAGTTAAATCGCAGTTATTAAGGTAAGTATTATAAATTAGAAAAAGAATGAAGCAACAAAAAATTACTTATGAGTGCAAAAAAACAGAAAAATCGTAATAAATGTTCAATACACGTAGGTAACGCTGCAAAGCTACAATGAGGATTGTAAAAAGCAAGAAGAAAGGTACTCTGAGACTGATTGCGCAATCTATCCACAAACAGACGATATATGAGGACTGCGCCTACTTACCCCTGTAGCCAACTAGCCCCGGTCTTCCCTAAAATACATTTGCTTTTAATACTACTTAATATAATTAAATACTTTACAAGTACATATAATAAATTATACGAAACTCTGAATCTTCGTTTTTCTAACAAGTTGATCGTCCTTACATATTAGGATGAAAATGAACTCAGTAACATATGTTCGAGGATATTTTTTTACCGTTATAATGCATTGACTGTTGTTTAAAGAAATACTCACCAAGCTGCTGAAAAAGCCTAATATCATCATAGATTCTTGAAGTATCTTACAAGAGCTAATTACGGAAAGTACAGGTATTTTGCTGTCCACAAGAACAATTGATTTCAGAAATATTCGTTGATATTTTTAACCTTGTCCAAATGTCAAATCAAAAATATTTTGTAGGATTGCTTAAGTATTTGTTAATAAGAAATGCCAATATAAATTATTTATATATTCTATGAAAGACTAAATATCATGATATCAATTATAAAAATATTATTGACATATAAATATTTAGAGAAGAACAAAGCTTTTCGTAAATATTATATTACTGCATTGATAAAGCACTTTTAAGTTTAAGCTTTGATATGATGTCGCTTAATAATTTAAATGATGTCGCATAAAAAATAAACAATAATATTATGTTCAGTTGATGCTTTAAAAAATATATAGCGTTATGTAAAACCACGTGGTTACAGGTTTAATTAAATAAAAAAATTATAAGATTTTATGAAATTACATTTATGTTCATATATAAGGATGTTATGTTCAAATATACGAAATTTATGAAATAACATTTTAGAATGTTATGTACAATATTAAGATATACACTTAATAATCTTACCTAAACAAAGTACAACTGTTAAATCAGCAGTTTTAATATATAAAAAAAAATATTTTTTACTCTTACTCTTACTACTTACTTTACTGAACTTTTTTGTTATTCTTATACTTATCGGATAAATGCATCAAGATTTAAAATTTACTCCTAATAAAATATTTTCCACTATCTGACAGAGTTTTGAGTTAAGAAGCAACTTATGTTGAGAATTATCTTTTATGCATGTCCCGTTTCTTAAAGATGAAACTCAAAATCTTTCAACAACTTTTGGGACTACTGTAAAATTAGTTCAAAACATGTCTCTAAAAGTATCAGGGAAGTATAAGAAATAAACACATTTACAGTAAATAATAATGAACTAACTTATCGAAAAAAAAGTATAAATTGTATTAACGAATATAAAATTAAAATATCTGTAAATAACTGACAACACTTTCATTCATAGGCTATAAAAGCTTAACTTTGTAGGCCAATCGACGCACATCCATTGTAAATTCTGGAAACATTTCATTTTTCGTTTATTAACCCATTAATGCCGACTTCAAAATTCTCGATCAATTTTGAAAATTTTGTTCATATTTGTTCATTATCTGTCTACTAAGTACATCGTATATAAATTTTATTTTTCCCGTTGTATTTACTAACTTTTTTTTAATGGTAGATTTTTGTACCAACCGGCGTTTGCGTAGTACGAAATCACTATTTTATGCAAATTTTGAATTTATTGTTTGATTGCAATAATAATAATAATAATTATAATAATAGATTCTAGATTTATATACTAGTAAAATATTACTTATACTTGTATAATAAGGGTTTTTAAAAATTAAAATTAAATTTAAAATTTTAATTGCAATTCAATTTGCAAAGGAAAATTTTGTAAAATATATAATTTTCAAATTCTAAAACTTAGAAAAAAAATTTAAAAATTGTAATTACCTTTAAAGAATAGTAACATATTTTTGTTAAACTGAATATTTATGCATAAGAAACAACATGATAACTTTTATGGCATTTGGGATGAAGGGGTTGAATACACTTTTCGCACTTATAACCATTTCTTCGGCCACACTTTTTACATTGGGCATGTTTCTGCTCTGATTTGACTATCCAATGGTTTCATTGGTAAAATCTTTGTTCATTTTTAGCTTTATGCATTATTGTCTAAGTCCATATTAAGAGACTATGGGTTCATCTACACTGAGATATTCTGGGATGTCTAAATCTTTGCATGCTCTGTTGAAGCACTCAAAAAGGGGGAGGACTTTATGTAATCTATCATCGTCCATTTCCATGTTATTTGCAAAATGTACTGATCTCAAAATCACTTCAAAAGTGTCTCTTTTCAACGATTGTGAAATTAAATTGCTGTGCATGTCAGTTGAAAGAGCAAAATAGAGTCTTCTATTAGGTAGTTTGTTATATCCAGACACTAATAAAAGGCCAATGACGGCAAGAATATTTTCCTTTGTGAGAATTTTGTGAATCCAAACCGACATTTACACAGCACTAAAGAATTACGCATCTCATTTCATGACACGTATTTATTCATACGCGATTTTCTTTATGTGCCCTTGAAATATAAAAATTCGTTATAACGAGAGAATGGAAGTGGCACAAACGAAACACTTTCTGAAAAAAGCCAGCACAAACGAATGCCGTAATACAATTTAGATTTCGTTCATTGGGCGAGTCCACTGAAATGGTCGCCCTATGTTGAAAAAGTGGAAAATTCGTTATATCGAGGGAGCCAAAATGGCACAAATGAAACTTTTTACAGCTCAAACCGACATTTGCATAGCACTAAATAATTACGTATTTCATTCCGTGACACGTATTTATTTACGATTTTCATAAGTGGTTTTCTATAAGTGCCCTTGAGTTATAAAAATTCCTTATAACGAGGTAGAACGGAAGTGGCACAAAAGAAGCTTTTTGCAAAACAAACCAGCAGAAACGTAGCATAAACGAATGCAGTAATAAAATTTTCATTCCGTTGATGGTGCGGGGCTGTCGTTTCACTGGCCCTGCCCCATTGTGTTCGTTATAACGAGGGAACAGAAGTGGCACAAACGAAATTTTTTGCGGGAGAAACCAGCACAAACGAATGGTGTTGATTAATTTTCAAAATCAGTATGGGGTGGGGCCAGTCAAATGAAGGTTTAATTTTTTATTTTCTCGTCGACCTAAGATTGAGACTATGTATATGCCGGTTGGTACAATTTTCTATCATTAAAAGTAAAAGTGAATATACGGAACGAAAAAAAAAAAATTAAAATTAACTTTAAATAGCATAATTGTATAAAGTGCACTATTACAATTGTGACTCCATTTAAAAACATTATTAAAAATTCAAAAAAAAATATGCCTAATTTATCTTTTTCTTTTTGAAGGTAGAGGCATGCTGATTGATTTCCTATTCACTCAGTTTTTAGCTACTAGTACGCACCTACTAGTTACACCTACTAGTACGCACATTTTACACAAAAATGCGGGAATTCTATTTTTATACTTATTTGTGATTATTTAAGATATCAAATGCATCATTGTTTAAGAGATGGTGATTTCTAGTGATTAATAATAAAATTAAATCGGTTTGGTAGATTCTTGTACCAACCGGCATTAATGGGTTAATAACATTATAAAATACGACAGAAGCATTTATCTAAAGTATCTATATAGATAAAAGAATGTTTCGCTCTATGCATCTGTCTGTCTCTGTGAAAGCCAGAAAAATCTACCGCACATTGTAGTCTGAACATTTAGGTGAGGATGTTTCGAAGACTGATTAATCTGAGTCTCAGGATTTTAATTTTTCAAAGGCCGGGCTCCCTGGCCCCCGGCATTTTATTCCCTGAAATGTTAATTGTTAGAGAATAAACAGACATTTTATTTCCTAAATTAAACTGTGCATCGAATTTTATATAAACATATAAAATTCGATGCACAGTTTTATTTATTTAAACCAAACTTTTGTAAAAAATATTGGGGACTGTCATTGATATGGAACGGGTAGTGGGCATTTCGAAAATTTCTAACACGACGCGTAAAATTCCATTTTTTCTCAAAAATATTTTTTTTGTGATAAATGCATGCTATAATGCACATAACGTACCCTTGAGTAATATATAAAGTGAAATTTACAAAAAAATAAGAAATTGAATTTTAAGGTCCCTCGTCCCCTTAAGTAGTTTAACCCCCAAATGGCCTATGATATGCTACCATCAATGTTCTTATTTAGTGGATTTTTAATTCAGATATCACAAATTCTTACCAGAAATTTAAAACAGCAATACATTATTTATTTAATAACAAACATTGCGTCCTCAAATAAAGTAAAATTTTAGTTGAGATTTTCTGGTATGAATTTCGAAATATCTAGAACGTATTCTACCATGTGAATCAGAGGGTTAAATTCTTATTTTCTTTTTTTCAACGTTGAGATAGAAATAAAATCGTGCTTTAAATTAATAAACTTTCACAGTAAATTTATTAGATGCCAAGCAAATTTACTGTTTCTCCGTTTCCGCTATTTCGCAAGACATTAGAAAAAATTGTTCAATTTTAAGATTATATCATTTTATTGCCATGCTATGTCCGTTACGATTTGAATTTACTTCTTGTATGGAAATCAAAATGTTTTTATGCAAGAGATTTAACAAAGGAAAATGAAAATTTTATTCGATTGCCGATAAAATATTCGAAATGATCGTTCAGATTACATAAAGAAAAAATTCTTCATTCTAAAGATATTCCTAAATCATTAAAGACAAGATGAAAGCCCAGTATAAATCACATTCATATAATTTCAGATACTTATTTTATCTGCAAACGCAATTTTTGAGAGTGGCAGTAATTTATATCATGGTTGGATTAATTTACACACATTTGTAACTCCATAAATTAGAGGTTTCATCCGCTGATTGAAATATGATATCCTTCTGGTGTGTAGAAGAACATTAGGAAAATGAAAACTGAAAGTATGTTTAAATATTAAGTAATTAGCTAGAATTGGGAAATTATTATAAAATACCAAGTATCTTATAGCTTCTGAATTAAATCACCATATCACTAAATTAAAAAAAAAAAAAAAAAAAAAAAAAGTATATGCATATAACAAATGATTACAAAATTGGTTTTCGTGAAATGGGATATACTTTACACAATTCAGCAATTTTTTATGCATTAATTCTTTTTTACCCGACTGTAAAGAAGGGTTATGTGTTTCATGCGTATCTGGGTATGTGGATTTCTTTATACTCTCGAAAGATCCCAACGGCTGGATGGATTTTAAATAATGAGGTCTCTATCGATTCTTCTTAACCGTCCGATGGTTATGAGACGATTTTGTTTCTTTTACACACCATATTCAGTGGCATATCATTGGATAAGTCTTTAAAAAGGAAGACGATGTTTGATTGACTATTTTAGAGTCAGAAGCTCCGTTTAAACATTACACAACCTGGAATTGTCTACATAGGATCTCTAGCTTTACTCCAACTCTAACCTTCAGAGACATCTATAGGCCTCGTGAAAACAGTGTTTATAGATAGGAACTAACAATCAAACACAACTTAAAAGTCATCAATACAAATAAATAAAAAATAGGTAAGTAATATAAAAAATAATCTCCCATTTATAAGAAATAATTAGTTTGATTTTTACGCAGTCGGGTTTTTTTGATTTTTTAAATTTAATTAACATTATTATGTAAATTATAATAATTCAATATTATATATATAGTATTCAATGCAGACGAGTATATTATCTCTGTGCATATGCAAAAACAAAGTAATGCTAGCCTTCTGAAAGAAAAAAAAAAAGAGATACTCGCTTTACGCATTCAAAAAATGTTTTTTTTTCTAAAAACATTTGTAGGTCTATAATTAAAATAATGTTAAAGTTTGTAATTAGTTAGGCATATATGTTATTACAAACCGAAAAATATAGTAATTCAAATTAAAATGATCCGTGTTAATGCCATTAAGTACTGCCATTCCAGAAAAGTGTTTGCTATAATGATAGACATACTTCTAACAGACAAACGTCGTGTAGCTTTTTTATCTCATTTTTTAATTTAAATTTACTTGGGGTATAGTAAAAAAATAATAGGGTTGCTGATCAATTATACATGAAAGAAGACATGGAAATTTTTATAAGTTAAATAATTAACCCGAGAGTAGTCGCGACATTTTTTAGAACGTTAGTAGGCGCGCTCGGTCCATTTGCCGCCGTTACCAGCAGGCCGAAAACGAAGGGGAAACTTGCCGGTGTTATCAGATGATCGAAAACGGATAACGTAGGGTGAAAATATTGAACGAACTTTAAAAGATTACAGCAATTATTCATTTTACAACCTTTTACAGCAAATTATTTATTTCGCTTAAGTATATATTCAGTTGGCATCTAGATAAATGTTTTTAATAACTCTTTCTTCGTTTTGCATAAATCCTTAAAATTAAATAGTAAATGATTTGATTGAATTTCTGATGTTACTATGAATCAATAATTATTAGGAAAACATTTACGAATATGAATCTAAATTCGTGATAGGGGTATTTATTTTATTTTATTTTTTTTGTTGTTGTTGTTGAAGGATAGGATCAGAGTCAGGTAGATTTTTCTGATACTCCGGCACTCTATATCCATTTAATAAAATAAAATTAATAAATTTAGCATCAATATATTACACTGACATTAAATTGAACAATTAAACTGAAAATAAAAATGGAACCTATGACATGCAACAGTAAATCAAATAGAATACCACTAATTCACCAGCATATTATATATGTATCTATATAAAAAAGAAAAAGGTAAAAAATACTTAATTTCGAAATTATAAATGTAAATTTTGTAACTACGTTTTATTTATTTATTTTGTGGGGTGTCTATGTGTGTATGAGGGGGAGAGGGGGGGGGGGTGCTCTCGAGATTTTATGATTAAATCCATTTTTCAAATGAAAATGCACGATTTGTAGTTTTTCTACTTATTTCAGGGTGGGAGCAGCGCCCCTGAATAAAAACTCTGGATACGAACTTCGCTTATATAAAGTAAATAATAAGTTATTGAAATTATATATTTAATTTAAATACATTTGCTATTGTAGATTTAAATCCTAAGATGGATAAATTATTTTAATTAATAGAATCACTGAAAGGTTCATCTTAATAGGGATGTATTTTACAGCAACTATTTAATTAAAATAAATATTCAATTGTACATTTCATAATAAGGTATTAATGTTATAATTTATTGTTTTATAATAATATTCATTAAAATAATAAAAACAATAAGAAATTTTTCTCCAAAATTATAAATATGCAGCAATAATTTTATTTAAATGAATTTTCTCTCGTATTCTGAAAAACATTATTCTGAAAAATAGTTTGAACAATTGATGAAGCACAACAAATTTAAATTTGTTAGATACCGTCCCCAAGCCTCTATTGGATTTCAATAATAATAAAAAAAAAAAAAACATTTTCTGCGGCACTGTTAAAAAAAAAAATGTGTTTTTACTTACAGTATAAAAATTTAAAAATAGATAAATTTTAGAAAAAGACTTAAAATATTTTTTAAAATAATAGTACAAATATTCACTGAATTATCCAAAAGATATTTTTATTTGCGTAATTTCTAACCTACATTATAAAATTCTCATTATTGTGCAAATAAATTATATGTATGTTCTTCGCAGATATACATACTACATTTCTGAGAAAACTGTTTTATCTTTCGAGTTTGTTTTATTGTGAAAAACGATACTTTTCAGATTTTGGAGATACGACAATTTTTTTACTGATTCCCACAAAATTCTCTTCTTTTTTTTTTTAATTGTTTTGCTGTGTTATTGTCTGTTTTTTTTTTTTTTTTCATTTATATGTTCCGGTAATAAATGGAAAGCAACTTCTTTCAAATAATGATGATGAATTTCCCTTTTTTCCATATTTAAACGATTATCAATTTGAGAATTTATTCCCGCAATGTTTGACAATGAAAAAAAAAATGTAAGTGACCATCAATCAGTTTTTTGTGCTAACTGACTTCACAACTAATATAATAAAACAATTTTAAGTAGCATTCTAAAAGTAAAAAAAGTACTGTATGAACGGGTAAAATAGCCGAAAGAAGAAAGGCGAAATAACAACAGACAGAGAGTCCGTACTTCGAAGAAACTTTCCCCCGCAGATTTCGCGGAAATGGGAAAGGATGAACACGAGGGGGAAAAATTCAACTAACACAAGTGGTCGCAACGCGGTCATTTAGACCGATTGAAACTTAAGAATGCGATAAAATGCTAAGAAATAGCAGGAATGACTTGCAATTTTACTACACAAGAGTGTGAACACTCAAGGTCAGCTACACGGAATTTGGCTATCGTAACTTTAACAGGAAATGAGTTACAGGAAGATAACGAATTTCGGGCGGGGAAAAGACCAACGCGCGACTATTAACGGGTTAAAGAACATTGTCAAACATTAGAAGGACTAATAATATCAAATATTTTATATAAAAATGATATATATTTGTAATTTACAAACATAATAAATAATGACTATGCAAATTTGTTTTTTGCCCAACTAAGCAATTTGCTTAAATTTTTCTAAATTTCTGTGGGCTTATTAAAAGGGGTACCAGAAATTTTAAAAGTGGAAAAAAGAAAAGAAAAATACCATTTTCAACATTTAATATATTATAATGCATATGATTTAAAAACAAAAAAAAATTATTGGGATGAAATATGTATGTATGTGCTTTCATTTCATGTATTTAAAAACTGAAATATGCAGAATTAGTATTTATAGGGGGCTCCAAACTCTCAGGCATTTGTCAAGCAGAAAATTAGCATAGCAGCTTACTCGCAGGATTACAAAATGCATTTTACATCTATAATGAAATTTTTTGTACCCAGTTATACTTCAGAATATAATAATTGTTCTGAAACTAAATAAATTTGTATTTAAAGCATTTTATATTATTAATACAAAGTTGTATTTAGCTGATACAAAACTGCAGTATAATCACCTAAAGAAATATTTTCTTAAACAATAACAATGAAATTTTAGGTTCAGTTTATACATACTAACATGAAACATACGTCTTGAATTTAATTATCAATTATTCTTATTAATTATTTTCATGAAAAATTATTTAAAAGTTTTTGATATATATTGCGCGTTATGCCCAAATACGTTATTTGGAGAGAAAAGGTTTCACATTTTCGGAAACACCGATTTAGCTATTGAGCGTGCATAATTTTAAAAGCCATAACTTCTGCTCTAATGGGAATTTGAAGGAAACAGTTATATCAATAGGTTCAGAAAAGACAGGAATTTAATATCTAAAAAAATAATTTTCGAAACTTTTGAAGCTTTTTGAGTCCTGAGACCCCCTAATCCCTTCAAGACCAGCGAAACGCACACATGCCGGATGCTCAAATTCCTTGAATTGGAAGACCAGTTGTTTTAATGGAAATTTTTGTTTATTTAATCGCAGCACTCTTTTCATAAAATAAAACGAAATTTTCTAAATAAAAAAGTGGAGCACAAAAATTATTTATTAAAATTTTATTCGATGTTTCATACCAAAGTTCTACTTTTTAAAGTATTCATACGGATATCTTACTCTCATTAAACCTCTAATTACGGTGCAAGACTCGCTACTGTTTTTATATTCACTCGTACCACAATTTTCTAAAAAATTCTTGGTGATAGATATCTGTTGAAAATATTTCAGTATAGGTGGTGTGTGACAGAGGACATTTTTCAGAAATGTACGAATAGCAAACAAGTATACTAATTTGACGTATATCTCTCTTCCCCCCCCCCATGGGTGCCAAAGAATAATATTTCTTTCCATTTAACTGGTTTGTAAAGAATTGCTAAGTTTAAGAAAAACCATTACAGCGGCTAGTTATTCATTTATACTATATATCATGAAAGATATAATAATAATTCTCTATAAAGATGTCAATTAAATTCGATTCATTTTCCACAAATGTAGCAACATAGATCTTATGCTGCTTAAAACACATTATATACAATCTATATGATTTTGTCCATTTGCTAAACCAATATTTTTATTGAGAAACATTTTACAACAATTTAATTTGAATATAAATCACATAAATGCGTAAAAAATCTCTGGTTGAGACTATGAACGTGTGACCAGCTTTGCAATATCACACTCCTAAACAAATATTACATTTGTATCATTATATTTTAATGTAACGTCTGATGTTAGATATTAAATGTCAAAATTTTCATTTTTTTCAGAAATTAATCACTGTTCTCTGTGATACATTTATTAATATTTTTTCCCAACGTAGATCATCGCAGACATTATTTTTTCCATAACTGTTGCGAACAGCAAATATTTTCTACTAAAACGCCTATAGACCGCCCAGTAGTCAAAGGGTTGCTATTTCTTTCCGGTTACTTGGTTTGTAAATATATATACAATTGATCA
Source organism: Maratus speciosus (assembly GCA_963932465.1). Classification (NCBI taxonomy): domain Eukaryota; kingdom Metazoa; phylum Arthropoda; class Arachnida; order Araneae; family Salticidae; genus Maratus; species Maratus speciosus. The sequence continues at coordinate 56,510,479 of OZ010789.1, forward strand.
GTTTTACAATGGCTATATGACTTTGTCCTCCCCGTGCTAATAACATATTTTTATTGAGAAACATTTTACAAAAAAAAAAAAAAAAAAAATCTTATGGAGAGTATAAGTCACATAAATACAGGGTCATAGAAAAATAATGCCTATATTTTAAAAAAACATAACATTGAAATCTTTTATGTTAAATAAGTAATTTTTTCACTGCACGATTACTGGTGAACGCAAGATTGGTTTTAGTTCAACAGAATTCGTTTGCGTGTCTGTGTTATGCGCGGATTTGTTGTGCAGTCGTGAAAGTCAGCCGACGCGCCAGAGTGCAGCTGCTCAGTACGATGTTGACCATGCAACAAAAAGCACAATGCGTGATTTGGTATGTGGAGTCAAAGTCAATAGTCAGTGTACTGCGGCATTTTTGAGAGCCTATCCAGGTCAAACACATGGTGCTCACATTGCACACATTAGCTCCTGGTGCACACTGAATGGTGCTCACATTGAAACATACTAAGGTACGAAAAAAAGTTATTTTTTGCGGCACATTATAAGACTAAATCAATTAAATTACCTTTCTTAGTTTTTTTGCGACAGTTATTTAAAATCTAGGCATTATTTTTCGATGACACTGTATATAAAAAATCTTAGCCGCATGCAATGAACATGTACGAAAATTTGTAATATCATACTCGTAGACAAACTTTTGGGTCATTAGATTTTAATATAATTTTTTATGTTATATATTAAACTCAAGATTTTAAATTTATTCAGAACTTTTATTATTTCTTTTTTTAAAAAGTTTATCTTTAATCAGGTTGGGCAGATTTCTCACACACGCACATTAGTAATAATTATGATTACTAAAAAAAGGACTATAAAGATAAATATATTCTTAGGGCGGTGTGGACACTTGTGAAAAGGACTGTTCGAGTTTTAACCCTTTCGAGACGGTATCTCTTAGATAAATCGTATTTGAATAGCACTGCTTTTTTTAACTGTTCCCTTTACTTGTAAAATACCAAGCAATGCTCCAATTACAAAAGACGAAAATTACATTTATTTATTAATGGTGCCAAAAACAAATTCCACATGCACCTATTGACGAAACATATATCCATCACCCGTCCCGAAAGTGTTAATTACTGTTAATCAAACTAAACTAGTTTCTAAAATGTAAGATTTACATTAAAAATCTTTTGCAGAATAATTTTATAGATAATAAATTTTAATAACTAAACGACAGGTAAAAGATAATTTAGATTTTAAAAAAATGTTTTATAGTGTATAAAAATGTAACATATAAGAAAAACGTAATTTAAGGAAGATTATTGTTTTTGCAAACAAAATGGGTAGAACTGTTTGAAATGAGAATTAAAAATCATGAAAAATTGACTCACCTTTACAAACCTATCTATAAATAAACAAGTAAGAAAAATCATGCGTTAAGCATAGATTATGAAACACTTTCCAACACTTCCTGGATGCTTTATCAAAACTTCGTTATTTAGTGAAATAAGGTATATAACAGAACTAAGTAACCATTTTAGAAAACGCATAAAACATTTGAAAAACTGATTTCAGCAGTTACCATCCGTAGAAAATATGTATTCAAATTCTTTTGAACAGCTCTGTATTTGATCTGTAGGTTGATATATATGCTATATAATGGGGAAATTTAGTTTAACAAGAAAATGAATAACAGGTTGAAATTTCTCTTTCAGCAATTTATACTAATAGATGGAAACATACTTGTAAACTTTTGTACAACACTGTAGTTAACCTAGTACCTTTATTACACGCCGCGATTTAGTTTAATTCAAAGTAAAACATTCTTAAAACTACTGGAATCACATTTTCAGAAATTATCATTTACAGACTGCCATGTACCCCATTCTTTGCATGACCCAGTGTATAATTTCATCTATGTTATACAAACATTTCTTAGTGACCAAAATGCAGTTCAGCGTAAAAATGCATAACTCATTTAAAAACCACCTTTAAGCAATTTACAATCATACCAAGTAACCATTACAAATTCTTTTGTGTAGCCCTGTATATGAATTACAGCATTTATAGACACCGTATACAATGCATAACTATAGTGAAACATAAAAACGCATAATAAGCTAAAAGCGCATAAAAGCGTTAGTCGGATGTACGAATCCCAAAACTTTCTTCTATCTCATACATGTCAATACTTCAAAATTCGTTATCACTTTACTAAAATTAAATGGCAATCTATGCTAATCATAAGAATTTTAAAAACATGAAATTCCGTGAATTAGTTCTTGAAATATGACTATCGATGAAATAGTGTAAATCCAGCAAAATGCAGCATAGCAGCGTCACTTATATGGTGATTTACACCAGAACCTAATCATCACCAACTTATGTCAACGTCTAACTGAATGTGAAATTTGGGGAAAAGTCGTGCATTAGTTCTTGAGATAGAGCTATTGCGCAAATCATGACAAATGCAGCATAGCAGCGCCATCTGTTGAGCGATTTGCAGCAACACATAATCAGCAGCAATAGTAATCAAGGTATACTTCAGTCTGGATTTTGATGAAAATTCGTGCATTAGTTCTTGAGTTAGAGATGTTGAGGATATCGTTCTAAATGCAGCACAGCAGCGCCACCTATTGGGCGATTTACACCAACACGTAGTCAGCATAATTTCATATCAAGGACTAACTAAATCCGAAGTTTTATGAAACTGTACGTGTTAGTTTTTGAGATAGAGCTACTGAGAAAATAGTGTAAATCCTGCAAAATGCAGCATAGTAGCGCCACCCGTTGGGCAATTTACCTCAAAACGTAAACAGCACCAACACATATCAAGGAGTAACTGAATCTGAAGTTTTATAAAAATCCGTGCAGTTGTTCTTGAGGTAGAGCTATTGCGGAAATCCTGCAAAATGCAGCATAGCAGCGCCACCTGCTGAGCGATTTACACCAAAAACATATCAGAGACTACCTGAATATAAATTTTTATTAAATTCCGTGCATTAGTTCTTGAGATAGAGCGCCCACAAAATTTGTCTCACATACAGACAGACGGACAGGCAGACAGACTCACAGACTCACAGACAGACATTTTGTAAAAACATGTTTTTTGGAATCTCTGACCCCTAAAACGTATAAATTCGTAAAAAACCGGAAGTCGAAAATGTTCATGAATCCAATACTTTCTTCTTGTAAAGATAGAAGAAAGTAAAAATGAATTTCCAGCAATCATCGCTACCGTACAGTACTTCGGATACAATATAGTATCTGAAATCTTTTGTGTGTCCCTGTAAATGCTATGCACTTCGTATTACACATGAAATAAGTTATAAGTAAACCTCGCGACGTATATCAATTTCAATATACATGAAATAATTTAACATAATTAAAATACGCTGGAACAAATTCCCTTCACCCGTATACCATAATGTAACGGAATTCTTTTGTGTGGCCCTATAAATGAATATTTATTCTTTGCACCGCATATTTTACAGAATGCATATTTTAGTGCACTTGCTAAATGCATATCAATTTTATTATGTTTGAAAGCATGTAACATCATTAAAAATCATTTTAAACGCTTTTTTCCCGTAGGCCGTAATGTAACGGAAAACTTTTGACTGCCCCTGTAAATGAACTAAACATGCTAAAAACTTCATTTGCAATAGGGTTCGTGCTATGGTAGAGGTCACTAACATCTAAAAATTTCAGAACGATCCAAGTATATTTACGGGAGTTAGAGCGCATACAGACGGACAGACGGACAGATGGACAGACAAACCGAATGCATAAACACTTTTCAACTTTGTTGGAAAGTGTTAATAAAAAATACAAAGAAATAATGAAAAGTACTAAGTAAAATTTGAATATAGTTATTCTGTGGGAAGCTTGTTAGTTTTATTTATTTTATTATCCATTTGTTCTATCACCGGCAAAGAAAATGTTTAGGCATGTCTTCAATAATAAATAATATTTCTAATTTATTGTATATATATAGTTTGTGTATAAAAAAATATCACCTAAGTGTTTTAAAGGTTTAGCCATAAAGAATAGGGTAATTATAAAAGCTATCCTTAGCAATATAGCTTGGAGACTAAGTGGGATATGACTTATTTAGTTAGTCGACATGTATCATGCTGAATGAATAATAGCCATAAGGAATTTCTGTATTGGTCATTTAAATCCAGTGACGAATTCTTACTAGCTGGGGAAACAAATCTGAGTACATCAGTATGATCCTTCTTCCGATCACTTACATGTTCGCTCAGGCGAGCAATAATCCAACGGTTTGAATTCCGAGTATTCTAGGAGAATTCTTCTGTGGGACGCTATGCAGGCCTTTTGTCTGGTTGTGTGGGGCATTATGTCATATGAGGATTCTGTAATTATCTCAGTGTCTTCCCTCGTGAATATATAAAATCAGAGTACCTTTACTACATTTTAAATAGTCCATCGGGTACTTTTGGGAGGAGTCGAGGTTTCGTTTTTTCCATTGGGCAATTCCTTGGAGGAAGGTACACCTAATTCCAACCATTTTTATTTCTCTCTCACACATTCGTCGTTATCTTTAGCTAATGTACAGACCAAGCAATGTTGTCAGTGGGCTATTTTTTTTTTTAATTCAGATTTCTTGATTGTCACTACTTATTTGAAACGGTAAAATTCCCTTTGTTTTTACCTCAATTAATATGTCATTAAATAAGGCGCATTTTACAACCTCAAAAAAGTGGTGCCAATCAAGAATCTGAATTAAAAAAAGTAGCCCTTCTGGCAACACTGAGACCAAGATGTAAGCTTTGAAATTTCCCAGAGTTTGGATATTACATCACTATTTAAGCTCATAAATTTTCTGAAAAGCCTCATAAATTCTCTTGTTATGTAATAAATGTATATTGCATCCCCTTGACTATGTGTGTGCCAGCATGTATTCCATGGAAGATTTTATTGTTCTGATAATAACATAAGATACTGTATAACAAGGGATAATTAAAGTAACTGAAAAAGTTAAGCAATACAAAATATATATGCAATAATGTAATACATTTCTTTTAATTGTTATAAAAATTGCAATTCATAGTGATCGTTTCAGCGTAGTTAATATAGAAGAAATATTTATTAAATATTTTAAAAATTTTCGTTGTACAAACATTAAATTGATACAAGGAGATAAAATCTGGATCCGCCCTATATCCAGAGGATCATTGTACGTAACACGCTATACACTGTAGCTGTTAAAAATGCTGCAATTGAAATAAATTTTAAAAAGAAAATATGTCACACCGTATTACAGGAGCGTACCGTCCTACACATGCATGGGAGAGCGAGATAAAAAAAAAAAGTAGTATGCTTCAAGGCCTAATTTTAATTAAACTTTTATTAATTCAAAAAATTTTAATCTAATTAAAACTAATATTGTTTTGAAAATATTTTTTACGTAAATTGTTTCTTAAGTGATGTGTTTTTATCCCTTCAAAACACAATTCTGATCTAAATGAAAATATGTCACTGTTTAGAAGATGGTTGTTGGTTGTATTTATGTCGGCCAATTATCTGCGCGTGGGATATGGGCCCAAAGGGGGGGAGTGCCTTCCGTGGAGGTCTTTCTAAGGGAACCTAACCCGTACGAAAACTCCGAACGATTAGGCCGACGGGCGCGATTGGGATCGAACCCAGCACCTCCCGTCTACCAGCTTCGAGAGCAGAACCTCTCGGCCACTGGTGGGGCCCACTGTTTAGAAGAAAACAATAAACTTTAATGAAAAAGATGGTGTGATCGAAGACGTGAAAATCTTCCAGAAACGGTTTTTGTTTCAAACTTCATTATTCCGTCTTATCAGGTCTTACAGTATAAAGTACTTTAAAACGAGATTTGTAAAAATTAAAACTTTCGTAATATATAGCACTTAAATTTGATCATACTGCTTTGAAATTTAAATTAGATGTATACCAAGATGTATTTTTTTAGTGACATATAAAGCATATGGATCCAAGTTTGATGTTTTTAATAAAATTACATATTTTTGTTAAATATATTTATGTATCATATATTTATATCATAAAAATATACCATATATCATATATTTATTATTTTTCCTTTTGCTACAAAGACCTTTTTTCTTTAAATTGTGTTAAAATAATAAATATACAAAATATTTTATCTTTGACATTTTAGAATTAGAAGTCGTTATTTTTGTATTATACAGTTTCGTGTACAATACGTTACAGAGCTTTTAATTATATAATCTAATAACTACATTTTAGAAAGACAGATATATTTTTTTATCTTAAAAATTATTTTATTTTAAAAATACTTCTATGAGGATAAAGAAAAACATTAAAATTCTAATTGCAAACAGAAAAGTCGGTTTGAAAGCAAACAATTTAATAAACAAAAGAGAACAAAATGAAACTACTAATTAGAATACATAAAATATTTGTTTAAAGTATCTTTGCTCATTAAAATGTGAAAGAAAAATAGTTCTCTTACGCCAATCGGGTGAAAAAAAAATTACAATCGATGCATCAGATGTTTAAAAAAAAAATGTGCACTTAATTACAATCTCGAGATTTTCTGGATTTATTCTTCATTACCTTTGTTAAAAATGTATTTTATTCGAAATACTTGGGATATTTTTTCTGGAATGTACAAGTTTTGTTAAATAAAAAATGAATGATAATTTAATTTAAATTTGTTTACAAATATCAAAATAAAACATGTATTTAATTTTTTAGAGACTGTATAATATTTATTAAAATGCCTAAATAGCATTGAAAAAATAGGGGTTCATAATATACGTTTGTGGCACATACCTAAGGCATTTTTCTGTTATTCTCCAATTAAAATAACTATTTTACAGCAATAAACAAATTTTTGTAAATAAAAAAAATGTACTGGCATTTAAATATATTAGTAGTGTTTAATGATATATTGTCCAAAATGGTTGCAAATCGCCGATCATGTTTAAGTGTGAACTTCTATTTCTAAATAAAAAACATTTTAACACTGCTCTTGATTTAAGGAGTCCAATAAAATGTGTAATGAAATTCTGGAGCGAGTGTTTATTGAATATTTAAATCTAGATATAAATATTTTTTCTATCATAATATTAAGATATTTATTTGCTTAAAAGACGTTATACAAACACATTAAAAGTAAATTAAAAGTCTATATTTACATGTTTCAACTCATTTTATGAGTCGTCATCAGAATGTATAACATAAAATTACAAATGCATATGAATAATGAAAAATAATCATCGAATGTAAACAAGTAATCATATAACGCGCCTACATTTTCGTGATTGTTCATGTTCCCCCTATGTCGCGACGCCGTAATTTGTCCAACCATTCAACCCATAAATTTGGGATACGAAAAGACAGTGTATCGTTACGAACTCATGAACCTCTTAAATAAATTTCAATGGGCTCTCTTATGAATAATTGTAAATAAAAATTAGACCTGTAGATTATTTTACTCTCGTTAAAATGTATGTTAATATTTTCTATTTGATTTAGTTGGGATAAAGCAGTATTACCTCTATTATATTTTATGTGCGCTATATATTCTTTATATCTGATATTGAATTTTCGTTGGGTTATACCTATATAATGATTTTTGATTTCTCCCTTCCTAATAAATGGAATCATATACTCCTGAGAGGTCATCTATATTAATAGGATCAATTTTAGTATTTAAAAGCATTTTTAATTTCAGAGGCGGCTTTGCGATCAAGCATATACCAACATTTCTTAAAGGATTTTTTATATGTTCAAAGAAACCCCGGGAAATAATTTGCTACAACCCTTTTCATATTGACTTCATTAATACTTTTATTCTTATTTTTAGAAGTATCAAAGGAGCTCTGAATCATTTTTTTAATTAAATCATTGAGTTAAAGAGAAAAGGGAATGAATTAATCCGTTCAGTTTACCGAAAACCTATCGCGGAATTAAATATTATACCTTCCGGTGAATGCACCCCAATGCCTTATTAATTATTCATCTTTAGGTTCTTCATTAATCGTGCTTTCAGGATTTCTTCCGATATAAATCTGGGGATGAATTAGAGAAAATTAACGTATTGCTAGTGATAATGCATATCAGGTAAAATTAAGTAACAAATTGATCCAGCGCTCCTTTGATAGTTCTAAAATAAACTATTAATGAAATTAATATGAGAAGGGCTGTAGCAAATTATCTTCCGGTTTTCTTTGAACATATAAAAAATCATTTAAGAAATTTCGATGTATGTTTGACCGCGAAGCAGCCTCCGAAATTAAAGAGGCTTTTAAATACTAAAATTGATCCTATTAATAGAGATGACCTATCAGGAGTTCATATGATTCCATTTATTAGGGAAGGATGAATCAAAAATCATTATATAGGTATAACACAACGAAAATTCAATATCAGATGTAAAGACCATATAGCGGACATAAACTATAATAGAGATAATACTGCTTTATCTCGACTAAATGAAATAGAAAATATTAACATACTTTTTAACGAGAGTAAAATAATTTACAGGTCTAATTTTTATTTACAATTATTCATAAGAGAATTATTACAACTATCCATTCGAATACATGGTTTGATTTGACTATATTGCATCTCTACAGAATATAATTATCAACGTACAGTTTCATTTTGGGGGAATCAGAATAGTAAAGTATTTTTGTGCAATAATAGCATATTCCTGCAAATGAAGAATTTATTCTCTTTTATTTCTTTGAAAAATCTTTAAATCCGTTATTATAAATATTGAATATAAAACAACAACACAAAAAGTAAAACACACTTCATAATAGAAATAATGGTGTAAAATATTATACATAATATGTATATATATATATATATATATTTATGTTACGGTCAATATGATTAATCGGTTATTATTAATAATTACCAAATAATATACAAATAAGCCGGTTAATATGATTAATTATGAGAATTTACCAAACTAACCGGTTATTATTAACAATTACCAATCAAGTTTGGTTAATTTAATAAATCTCTACTTGTTTAGCTGTAAATTTGCATTACGTACGCGTATATTTATTCCGTGTCAACGACTCACTATTGTGAAATCGTATAACAGCTTTCGAAAGAGTTCAAGTTCGTCAAGTTTGTTTGATTTTATCTGTTGGCAGCAGCTTGAAAATATCAGTAGATTGTCCCTTTTAGATGCAGACAGCAACATCTTTAGGGACGCTAACTAATATTTATTTTTCGTCAGTTTTGATGGTTTAGTATGCCATGTAGAGTCAATTTCATGTTATTTTTGCCGTGAGTTCGAAATTTATTCACTTAAGAGAGTTAAAAACAAGACTAGCCGATGAAGTTGCTTATTACCTAATGCATCCGTTCAAAATATTTTGAGCCCCGTATAAAAGTAAAAGTGACAATGACTGAATTTTTTCTAATAAAGTTATTGAAGAAGTTTGTGGAATCTACTCAAACTTTTTCATGGAAAACCAAGGCACAGTCAATTACAAAACTCATTTCAAGGAGCAAACAAATTGAAAATATGTTATCCAATTTGTTTGAAACTAGCAATACATGAAAGTGCTCAGAAGGAATGACATTCAATTTAACAAAAACAGTACATCACTCTGGAATAGATCGCAGTCGCATGAAATTTTATTTACCTATAAAGAATATGTAACTTTAATAACCCATTTGTCAGTCGATGTTTTTCAGGAATTACAAGTGAAGAAGATCTTGTTGTATAAGAAATCAGTCTAGTAATGATATCAAAATTCTGACAGCAATCGCAACCAAGGATGAGCGAATAGACGCAATGAATAATGGTAATATAGATGCGGAACTGGATAATTCAAAGGAAGACATGGAGATAACTCTGCTAGGTTCAGTCAAAAACGGTAATAAGAGTGTTGGCCTAGTTGAAGGATAATAACTTAATACTGAAATGGCAAAGGGAAAAAGTTTCGGTGATGTTGAAATGGAAGATATTGAAGAAAGCAAGGAAGAATATTCTTTTTCACTAGATGAAATCTTAAAAAATATTCAAGAAGCTCGATACACTGTTAAACAGTCACTAAATAAGCAAGCGGTAAAACTGTTCGGTTTGGAAGTAAAAATTTGCAAGTGCAAATGTAGGAAAAATCGTTGGACGAAGAATATCAGTGGTAGATAGGGGGGAGGCTGATAGCCGAAATATTATAGTTGTTGTAATTTCTAAGGAAAATGAAATCTTATATAAACTTAGTACAAAACACAGCATTTTAAAACAACTGTACAGAAGGAACATTTTTACTGTCTGCAAAGCAGCTTCAATTTCAGTTAATGAAGTGCCAGTGAGTGAAATAAATCTATAACAGAATTTGCTCATCAGAATTCCAACCTATGTGGCCAAGAATTTCAATATTACAATTGCAATCTTAACTCAAGTTGCTCCAAATTTAAAAAAAAATAAAAAAAAACTCTTTGTAACTCCAATAGCCCCGCAATAGCTCTTCATTCCAAAATAAATAATTTGTTAAAAATGTAATAATAATTCAGAAACCCTTTATAACTAAAAATGCCACAATAGCTCTTCCTGCCAAAATATATAATTTGTTAAAAATGTACTGAAAAATCAAATACATTTTGTAATTCTAAACGCCACAATATCCATTCCTTCCAAAATAAATAATTTCCTAAAAATGTAATAATATTGTATTTCTAATGTAAAATGTTTGCAATTTATTGGTTGTCAAAATAATAATAATATTGTATTTGGACAGTCAGTTTTTACGGACTGAAGGTTCCTAATTTTTCGGATTAAAAAGATGTATTTTCTTCGATGGCCGTCTAATTTGGCACTTTTAGGCGGGTTTCTTCTTTTATTCTATAAGATTGGTATCAGAATTCTCTAATTCCGTAAGTAACTCCTCTCAATATATATGCTTTATGTTAAAATTAATTTAATACTAGTCTAAACTTAAAACTTTCTACTTATGCTACATTTTACTTAATATTCAATACGCAATGTATGCACTTTAAAACTGAATTATTTATTCTTTCATAATTTCAGTGTTTATACCTAATTGATTCAGTAATTATACAAATAATTATATTTAGCCCCTTAGGTCTTGGTGTCCTATTAATTGGACACGTCTTTTGATTGGGTATTATTGTCTCTTAAAAATTATTTTTGTTATTGGTTTCATACAGCTATGATAGTACATGTTCCAGTAAAGGACGTATTCGTTACTGAGCTTAATTAATCATACAGACCGAACTTCATTGGTAATTAATTATCAATAGTAACCGGTAAATATGATTAATCTGCAGTATTTATCAAATTTACCAAAAGATGCGGTTATTATCAATAATAACCGGTTATTATAATAATAACCGATTTTATCAAACTAACCGTAACGTATATATATATATACACACACACACACACACATATATATACAGGGTGGTCATAAAAAAGCGTCCCCGATAAATGAACCTCTAGCGGCCTAACCGCTCAACCAATCGAAAAGAAATTTTAGATGCACTTATTTGAAGGTATGCCTTTGAGATCATGGTGATTTAAAAGAATTGAGCTCTCACAATTACAATTAAAGATAAAAATATTTGAAATTTTCGAATGGCAACACTCCTTTTTTCATGCGCAAATTTATCCACGCATTAAAAAAAATGAATGGCGTTGGAATGATCGCGTACGATGAAAATTGCCGGCATAAAACACTTGCAAAAAAGACCATTGTAAGGAACGAAGATGTGGCTACAAGACATGTTTTACAGTAGCTGATTCTTTTTTTTTTTCACTTGTGAATTCAATAATGTTGTAAAGGTTGTTTTAAAATTTGTTTTTGAGTTGTGTTTGTGTACACATAGTGAAAATAAAGATGTAATCATTTGTTTAAGAGTGCTAAATATTACGTTACATAGGAACTGATTAGGATTGAGTGCCATGATATTACACCGAAACTTTTAGTCATACGTGTATCGTTCCAACGCCATTTATATTTTTTCAATACGCTGACGATTTTGAACAGGAAAAAAAGGGTGATGCCATTCGTTAATTCTGTATTTTTTCACTGTAACCGTAACCCTGATTTCTATTGTTTTAAATTTTAGTCATACGTGTATCGTTCCATCGCCATTTATGTTTTTTCAATACGCTGATGATTTTGAACAGGAAAAAAAGGGTGATGCCTTTCGAAATTTCTGAATTTTTTTTCACTGTAACCGTAACCGTGATTTCTATTGTTTTAAATCATCACGATCTCGAGAGCATATCTTCAGTTAACTAAACCTGAAATTTCTTTCGTTTGATTGAACACTTAGTACGCTAGGGGTACTTAGATTGGGGAAATTTTTAGGACCACCGTGTGTATTGCAATTTGGCGACATGGTTAGCGTAGTATATCTTGATCTGACACAGAAAATACCCAAGTGCCAATCTAATTAATATGTTTTAATTTTTTTATGTCCTACCTTACACCAGTAAGAAAAACAGTACTTAAGAACAGTTTAACTAAGACTTTTTTTTTTATTTAATATTGAGGAGAACAAATAAATCTGAATCATAGGCATGTTATTTTATTTTGCCATTGTTGTTTCTGAACGCAACATATAGTAACACTATGAAAATATTATTAGAAAGTATTTGTAAAAATATTAAAATCATTACGTAAAGTCATAGTGCGATTAGTGTTAACTATTTTTAGTAATAAATCATAAAGTAATTTGATATTTGTAACTTAATATCTGAAAAGTATCATTATAAGTAGAAAAAGAGGATATAATCAATGCTGTTGATGTTTATTAATAATTAAGTAAATATTGACAGATCTGATTAAGTTTTTTATTCAAAACGTTTCTTGAATCAGAGGTGCGTACAATTGCTTTAAAGAATACATATGTTCACATGGCATGTATCAACCGTAACCAAATAACTTGTCAGGTGAATATAAATCAGATTATAAAAATATTAAAAATAATTACCTGATTTAGCGTCAATAAATTTAAAAATGATTCTTAATTTCTAGTTAATTTAAATTTAATTACAATAATAACAACACTTTAATACTTATGACACAGGTATTTCACTTAACCTACAATTATTTAAATTTATTGAATACTTATAATAAAGGAACAGAATTAGTTTTCAGATTTTAAATAATTATGTTGTGAATGATATGCGCATTTCAAACATAATAAAGTTCTTTCACAGAGATATATATATATTTTTTAAATTTCCTATTAAAGACAACTAATATATTGCATAAAATTGCTTAATCTATTGCTTTAACAATTTTCGAAAAGGATTTAAAACTAATTAATTTGCATTTCTTTATAACTTAATAATTCGTTCTTTGCAACTTATCTTTGAATAATTACTTCATCCCACGCGATAATTAAAATCATTTCGAGACTGTTTATTAGGAAAAAAATAATACCTTCACTTCTTTTGTAATATTTTAGAAAAAAATAAGGAATTTTATAATTATAAATTATTAATTTAAAATTCAATAAAATAAATATAAAAGAATAAGTACTTTCTAATTGGTGTTTATAGATTCAAAATAAATGTGTAGTTTTCGTATTATACACTGTATCCGCAAATTCCTGGACACATTTTACAATTGAATAAAATAAAGAAATTGTCGTACAGGATTGCGATTTGGACTAAAGCGCTTCTCAGGATTAAAAAAAAAAAAAAAAAAAAAAAAAAAAAAAATCTTTCAGCGAAGGAAAATAATTAGTTTAAAATGTCGATCACAGACGGTGACACATGTCCTATGTTTGCTTTCAAACGCGTTTTTTTCTTCTGGTTTTCATATTAATTTTGACTCTGTGACATAGAAATGTCGACGCTCAGAGCTGGGAATCATTATTTTTGTGTCAGAGTGTATAAACTAATCTGAAAACCAGAAAAAAATCATGTTTGAAAGCAAACATATGGAGGATTGGAGCCACCTATAATCGAAATTGGAACTAATTGATTTCATTCTCTTGAAGCAAACTTTTTATCCTGGGAAGCGTATTAGTTCAAACCACACTTATGTACGTCAATTTATACTTAACCTGTAATTGATTTTATATTGAATTTTAAAATGCGTCCATGCATTTTCGGACTTCCTATAATTTTAGGTGAATCGAATAAAATGTGTTTTATGTAACTTTATTCCAACTTTATTTAATAATATCCGTAATAAAAGATAAAGTGGTAAGTAGGAACAATTTTTTAAATAAATACAGTCATTCAGGGTTACTTTGATCCGCATTTTCTCTATTTTCCCATGCCACACTCTTATTTTAAGAATATTGTTGCAACTAAGGGCATAAAACAGAAGAAATGATCGTAAATTATCGTATGACTATAACAAATTAAGGAATAATAATGATAAAAGCAATAAAAAATGAATTTTTAACCTGGTTCAAAGTTACCCACCCATTTAGGGTAACTTAGCACCATATGATAAATATTATCTAAAATAATTCATTATAAAAAAAGTATTATAGTTAGTACAATTTTGAACACCCAAAATTGTTTTCAGATATGTAAAGACTCCGAATTAACATTTCTCAACATCACAAGATTTGTATAATTTATGGTATTACAACAAATATTAAGCGTAAGAAAAGTGGAAGAAGAGAACCATAAATATTTAGAAAAAACCCTGTTTATTGTCCATATAAAACATAAAAATGCGGTGAAAAACAATTTTTAATGTTTTAACTCAATAATATATCCATAGTTACAGTAATACATACTAGTACTAATATTATCCAAATAAGAATAAAAAACGTCGAACGTATGAAATGTCAAATTTGAGTAGCTCCGCCCCTAATCACGCCTCTAAATGAATTGTATGTACTTTACACATATTTGTGAAAATATTTACATGTTATATCTAATGCACACTTTCGGCGTTTATATAAATATACGTACAAATATATGTAAAAATAAAATATACGTACAAATATGGAACATTTTTGACAGTAGCACCTATAATCAGTGAATTATAAACATCAGTATAACTTTTAGCCGGCTCAAAGTTACCCAGAAAATGCGGTAAAATGCTAGTGCCTTCTTATTTTACATTTTATTAACTAATAATATATAAATAATCACAAAATATTAACACATTTACAACATTTAGATAATAATATGTCTGATAAATGAGTATATTGTTACTTACTATGAAAATTTAATTGCATTACAATAATTTCAAAACAGCATTCATAATTAATTTGAAAACAGCACTTCACAAAAAAAGTTAGATGATGCAATTAATTGTGCATAATGTTGCTAATTTATTTTCTAAAATAACGAGTAGAAATCCCAGTATAGAACCTTTCCAACAGATCACAGTTCTGGAGTTTATTTAGTCTTTTGGAGACAAAAATATTGAAAATTAGGAGATGGTGCAAAGTTACACCCCATGGTTCAAAGTTACCCCGAATGACCGTAATCATCGTAAGCTGTATGACTTGTCTCTCAATTTGCTTTAAAATTCACAATAAATTCAAGAGATATGGCAAACAAAGTTTTAAGAAATATATTTATACTTTTATTTTGACTATTGTGACACCTTTCTCCATAAAATAAACTAAGAAAATGAAGTACGCAAATACGCTACAAAGCTTTTTATAATACAAACCGTTACAAAAAGTGTGTAACTTTTTTGTGTTTTTGCATAAAATTTTAATATTGAAAATCAGCGTGCTTATTTTTACAAGACATCATTCAACATTACTTTTAGTGAAGCACAAACATAAATCTTAATTTACCGCAATTTCTTTATCATACTTAAATATTTAAAATCATACAGTCTACAGTAATCTGGCGTTATTTAGCCTTTTTTCTGAAATATGAATGAATATTTTTGTTTCGGGATTTTTGCAAGTTATTTATTATAATTTGAAGAACATTTCATGTTTTTTTAAATAAAATATTGAAGATTTGACTTGAGTTGTTTGGGTGGATGTCCTAGTGCATCCAATTTGGCACTTCCAATATGGCGGAATCCCGTAGATTGCCACATTCTTTTGCAATCAGTTTTCTTTGAGTAGATAATTTTCTCTATATATTCAAGAAATTTGAGATCATAAGTTTAAAATTATCACACAAATCTATTTCTGACACCTTTTATTGCGTCGGATGGTCCATCTTTTGGTTATTTTGGTCTTAAGTAAACGTATTTTTTTATGAGTGAAAATCAAAATTCTTTATTTAACATGGAAGGTGCGTCTATGCCATTTTTGTATGGAATACAATATCGCACATGTGGCCTCCGCGGCTCCGCTTATATGTCATCATCTGAACATCAAAAATTTCGTTGACTTTTCCCAGAATGAGCAGATCCATGGAGAAAATTTTTGCTCTGATGTTACGTTTGAGGTCTTGGAAATTGCGGGGGCATTGACGTACACTTTACTTTTCCGCAACCCCCAAAGAAAATAATCCGTGTCTTTTCAACATAGGTTCAATTTTTCCTCAGCCATCATTATCCAGAAATATTTTTCTAACCTTGACCTTGATGTTTGGGAAGCTTAACACATCATTAAAAATTCTCACTCTTTAGTCAATGACTTATCTAGTACTCCTGATTTTCTAAATATTTGGAAAGAATTCATTTAATTTCCTCTTTTTGGTTCCTTTTTCTCTCGTTCTCTGGTAGATGTCGCTTCTTGTCCACTCAGTCATTTCATCTGCTTCTGTCTCATTGGTTGTTTTTGGCGCATTCGCTACCCGTATCGGATATACAGGGTGTCCGGTCTCAACGGTGTCCAATGGCTAATTCCTAATCCGTTGGTAGTAGACATATAGTTCCAATTACAAAAAACGTTTTAAATAAGGTAAAGAAATATTTTAAAAGCGATTTGGGTCAATAAAAACATTTCTTAAAAAATTACGAAATTAAATTTTTTATACGGTCCCCAGGTCCTAAAAGTTATCTTTAGTAAAATTTTCCTTTTACACTGACAAGTAAGACAAAAAAAAGTCCGTTTCATATTACACTAAGTTTGAGAGAGTTATGAAACATTAAAAATGCATGATTTATGCCACTTTCCTGCTCTGAAAACAAATGAGTTCGGCTTGGCTTTAAGGGGTCACATACCAAGTGCTTAAAGTATTCGGAGATCTTATTTCATGTGTATCTGCGCTTTGAAAAAAATTGTACAAGTATTACGATTAAGTTAACTTTCATTAAGTTTCAGATTGGGTAAAATAACATGGTTTATTTTGTCAAACTGTTTCTTTTATGATTTCTTAACAAAAATTATGTTATTTTTATAAGTTTTTATGTTACTTTAACGATCATATGTATGTTTTTTCAGTTCAAAATTTGTACTCGAACTTTAACTAACTTTCAAATAACTAACTTCCGATCGAGATTACATTTTACATACTGGCGCAAATCCGATAACAATCTAATATTATTATGCTTTTCGGTGGTTACCATTTACACATATTTTACAGGATAACACAAAAAATTGCGGATAGATTTCCGCCTAGAAGTTTAAGAAAAGGTTCTAGATTAGGCAATACAAGACTGCGATTATTGGGTTTTTTAACTTTTATGTATTTTTTGCACTGAATCCAAAAATTACCTTAATTTTTAACCATCATGTAAGGATATTTCGTAAATCATAAATTGTCAAAGTAAAAGAATAACAAAAATCGGATACTATAAAGTAGAGTAGATGACTGTGTTTTTTAACTTTTGATTAATTGATTTTTACGTACTTTTTAGCGCTAAATCTGAAAATGACCCTCATATTTAACCGTCCCGTTAGAATATATTTGCAAATCGTAAATGTGTAAGTTAAAATATAGCGAAAATCTCACACTATAAAACATATGTAAAACTTTTTTTGTGTGTGTTATTTTATTGAATAATTTATTCAATGTTTTTTCTTATCCTGGGACTCTTACAGCTAAACAGCTGAGTGGTCCCATGAGATGGGGGAGGAGGTTCAATTTTAACTTTGAAATTTGCAATTTGCGAAAAATCCTGATGTGATGGTTAAAAAAGAAGGTCAATTTCGGATTCAGTGGTACATAATACATAAGAATCAATTATCAAAAGGTAACAAATATGACATAACCCAACTTTTGCAGGCTAGTGCAATCTAATAATATTTTAAAATACGTATCATTTTCTAAAGAATTGAGGCTGTTAATTTAGCATAATTTTATTTATAACAAAAATTCTGTTTTTTCTTTCTTCTTAAATGTTTATTACCAATTGTATATTTTGCATTAATATGTCAGAATGATTACAGATTTCAAATTTATACTGCAATGTTAATTTTACTCTCAACCATTTTTTTAATATATCTGACGAAATAATAATTTCGACTAAATTTGTGAATGACCCCAATTTGCAGCAAGAAATATGCTCCAACCTTAAACATCTATTACTCGGTCAATTTTAATCGTAGAGTTACGGGACTTTATTTTGTATTACTTGCCAGTGTAAAAGGGAAATTTTACTAAATATAACTTAAAGGACCGGGGGACAGTATAAAAATTTAAATTTCGTAATTTTTTAAGAAATGTTTTTATTGACCCAAATCGCTTTTAAAATATTTCTTTACCTGATTTAAAACATTTTTGTAATTGGAACTATATGTCTATGACTAACGGTTTAGGAATTAGCCATTGGACACCGTTGAGACCGGACACCCTGTATAAGCCGGCGCGTCTCTGTCATTTTGCTCAACTTTGCTGTTTATAACACATTGTGCCTTGCTGTATCTTGCACTGAAATAGAATCTCGCTAATAGTTTCGAAAAAGCTGTTTGCTACTTTTCACGTATTATTTGTGCATTTTTAATGCTGGTTTTATGTTTGTTAATATTCCTGCACAAAGGCTTTAATTGCTATTTTAATAATCCTTGGGGTTAAATCTCACGATCTTGGCAGCCAATTCACATCAGATTTTCTTGAAATTACGCGATCTGGAAATTTCTAGTTCAATACATTGATGATTTGGAGAGCAGTGTGTGCCGTTGCACCGTTTAGTCATACAAATAACATACGTAATTACAAATGGCATGCATTCGACAGTTCATACAAGCATTACACATGAAATCTGACACAAATAACCTGTGAAATATTCATAGTTCAAAAAAGATCCAACAGATGGATCACCCTATATTTTCTTGTGCTTCTAAACATATTCATATTTTATAAATACGGCTGAAAGTGATCCAATTTCTAATAAATTATATCGTCATTTATTAAAATAACAAATTCAGTTTAATAGTTTTTGCGTTCTGATCCCACCCAGTTTGAGAATAGTCATGTTCCGTAAAATCCTTTTACAGTGCTCGCATAAAGTGTAAGGTCTACGGTATAAGCTCTAAACGACTACGAAAGAACATCGGGCTCGATAAAACATTTTCGCGGTATAATCTACATCTATATTGTAGAATTCAATGTTGCATAACTTTTGTTAAAAACAAAAAGAGGTACTTTCATAAGCCATGTCTACCACTTAAATAATAGGAGTAACTTATTTTATATCCTTCAAAAATTTCAAAGGACATAATTTTCTACTTAGTTTGGTAATAAAATTTAGACCTATCACTGAAATTTTGACATTTTGGTAAAAAAAGGATTCATTGCTAAAAGCAATCTTTTAACGAATAATATAAATATATCAGTGTTTTACAACATATCTAATCTATCCCATTTTTAAACTTTATTTTAAAACATCACTATTAAAACATACACTTGCATCTATATTAATTACTTTTCTGATTTTCATGTCATACAATGTTGTCTCTAAATATGTTACAATGATTCTAAATAACGTTTTTTCCAACACATTTTGTTATGTTTCTGATTTTTTCATTAAATTTCTTTCTATAACTCTAAAATAATAAAACTTATTAAATTATGAAATTTGTTTTGTTCTAAACTTGTTTATTTCTGCATTTTGCTGATGAAGAATTAAAAATTATAACTTTAGGATCAAAACTTATTTCCTTTGAGGATATAACATAAACTAAAGTAGTGTTTGATGATGTTTAAAATATATCACTACATCATTATCGGTAACAACTAGCCTAGTTTTATAAATAACAACGGCAGCAATAATATTGTGCAATTTTTAAAATGGGTCTGATGTAAAAACGCGCAATTCCGTTTCACATTAACTCATTGAACTCGAAGAATTCTTTGGATATTTTTTGTTGACACTAAGTTAAAATGTATGAAGTTAAGATTTTTTTTCTAAATATATAATATTTGAAAATATTATTCGAAAAAAATTTAGTTGTAAACTTTGAAATTACTAACATTAATTACTTTTGAGAGGTTTTATATATCTGAATCCAAAATTACTCAAAATTTCTAAAGATTGTTTTTGAAAAAGGCTCATAAAACTCGAAAAATCCAAATATGACTGAGTGAAAATTGAATATTCATGTTCATAGCTTCGTTTTGGAAAAGACGGGAAAGAAGTCATTATTTCCAACCAAATGTTCATTTCAGTTTTCTTATGACAATTATAAAATGTATGTGGTAATCTATATTTTATTTATTTTTGGACGACTGTACATACCTTATAGTTAAATTACCTGAAATATAATACAAGTTATTACATGTATAACTTTAAACGTATCATAACATTTATTCTGTTGATGAATTAATTTACATTATTTCTAATTGTGTTTCTTTAGAAAAAAATATAATGTGATACGTGAAGTAATAAATATATTAAACGGTGCAGGTAGCTTTTATTACAAATATTACAAATTTATATTATTCTATAACAGATGAAATCTTTTCCTTTGTATCATCGGAAAGTGCATGAAGCTACAGATATAATAGAACCAAACTCCATATATACTTTTTGACTACGGACTTCAGGTCCTATTTGAAAATGGGGCTATTCCCCCAAAAAGGGGCACTATGATTGCGATTTTTGTGAAACGTTCTCTTCGTTCTTTCCGTTTAAATGGATTATTTATATGTTATTTTAAGAAAATTAAATTTTATCTTGAATCCATTCAAAATATGATTATTTTACCTAGAAATACATATTGTTATTATTACACATATTACACATGATAATCGATCACTGAACTCCATAACTTAAATGATATGATATTTTTAGAATTTTCAAGAATAATTCTAAACTAGGGCGTAAAGAGATATGTATTAATCGAAAAATAACACTCACTTCCATGATGAAAATAATCGTTATTGATGCAAAACACAAAAATGTTTAATACATTTATACTTTTTACGCAGAGAAATCGTAATTCAAAGGACAACATACACAAATACATCAATACTTTAATCAGCTAATAAACTTCTTTTCCTTATTTATACTCCATCAAATAACAGTAGAACAGCATGGCGTAATGATTTGAGGCCTGCCAATCTATATTCCAATTAAACCAACCTTAAAAGCCTTCAACAAAATTATATACGGTATGTTGTTTAAAATCCTTATAGAATAAAATGCATTTCAAATTTAAAACATTTCAAACTGTCACTTTAATACGCTTCTAAATGATACTAAAGATAATTTCTGCTCAGTTGTGTCATTGAAGCTTGTGTTCGGGGATTACTCTTTAATTAAATTGGAAGAGGATCTGATAAAATGCACGATTCAGTAAATATTCAGGAAAGCTCTTGTTTATTTCCTTGGAGATATATACTTATATATATATATGTAGCGGAGTTTTATGTTGTATTAATGCACGAACTTAAGAAAGTGTAAAGTAGGCCATATTTGAAGCTATATTGTTATTATTTTAAATAAATGGACATGCTACGTAAGAATCTGAATTTTAAAATACATTCACAAATGACAAATTTAAATTGTAAAATGTAAAAAAAGTTATATAGGATGAAATGTTTAACAGAAATACGATACAAAGTAAAGAACCTACATATTACATGTCAAAATTAAAACTACTTAAAACATAAACAGTATTTAAAGTTAGTTGCGAAAGAATAAATTTCAAATAAATATAATTACCTTAATAAATAAATTATCTTACCTGTCCAAACTTCGAACTACTGTTCTAAAACATATAGACCTTTATTTAATCTGTAAAATTTATCATATTTACCTTCAATAAGATGTCCATTTGGTTGTCTTATATATACAATTCTCCATCAACATCAGCATTTAAAAGGCTGTTTTTACATCTAAATCCCTAATCTTCATGTTCTTGGTGCTTGCCACTGTTAAGAGGGCTCAAAGGGTTGGATTTTTCGCGACAGCAGCATATGTTTCTAGAAAGTCTTTTTCGATCTTTTGAGTAAATATCCCTTAGCTACTAGCCGAGCTTTATAGCGGGAAATGTTTCGGTTTTGTTCTTTTTTAAGCTTAAAAATCCATTTAGTACTATTTGCATTTCGGTTATGTGGTAAATCGTTCCCAAACATTTCTTTCTTCAATTGATTTATTATCGTCATCTGCAGCTTGTATCCATTGATTTTGTTCATATTAAGATAACTTTTTCAATTCTGCCCACGATATATATTCATAAATACTTTTAACAAATGTTGCAATATATATTATGGGAGGTACACCTTTATTGGACGGTTCTGAACTTCTTATCACTGCTTCTTCCGTTTCTTAGAAATCTCCACTTTTCTTCTAAAGATTTTATTTCATGTTCCAAATTTTAGTTTAAAGAAGTATTCTCGTGTTTATAACAGTCGCCTGATGGATGAACATTAGACAATATTCCATTATCTTCATAAATGAAATAAATTACATTTCTTCAAATGATTAATTTGTTTGTTTCTGTATCAAGGATAATATAACCTTTAGATCCTTCTGCATAACCAAGAAAAATTCCTTCTTTACCCCTTTTACTCAATTTTCTTCTCAATACAGGTGCTTTAAAATAAATAACGTTGTAACCAAAACTTTTTAAGTGCTTTACTTTTGGTTTATATACATGTCGTATCTCTAAAGTTATTTTCTCGCAAGCATTTGTGGGCAAACACTTTTGTAGGTAGTACTTTGTCACTACAGCTTTCAAAAAACTTTTCAACTAACCAATTGGAAGTTATGTGGTATGCCCTTTCAAATATTCTAAGGTCCTGTAAGCAAAATCTAAAATTTAAAAAAAGATTTCTTTGTAACGTTTTTCCGCTTACAGTATGTATCAAATTAATCGCAAAAATAGCTAGCATGAATGGCGAGAATAGTGTAAAATAAATTTACTGAAATCGTGTGCTTGAAAAGTGATTACTGGTCATATGTGCAATAGATTTTCCATTAAGGGGTCTCAGGACTCTTAAAGCTTTAAAATTTTCGAAATTTTAATTTTTTTAGATGTTAAACTCCTATCTTTTCTGAACATTTTGATATAATTGTTTCCCTTAAAATTCCTATTAGAACTGAAGTTATGGCTTTTACATTTATACACGTTTAATAGCTGAAGCGTCGTTTCGGAAACTTTGAAACCATTTTTCTCCAAATGACGTTTTTGCGCATAACGCGCACGATATCTCAAAAACTTATGAATATTTTTTCATGAAATTTTCAAAACATGTGTTTCATGTTAGTCTGTATAAACTGAACCTAAAATTTCCTTTTTATTGTTCAAAACAATATTTTTTTAGGTGATTATACTGTTGAAATTTTCGTAATTTTGAATTAGCTAAATACAACTTTGTATTAAAAATATAAAAAAAAGCTTTAAATACAAATTTATTTAGGTTCAAGGTAATTATTATAATGTGAAGTATAAGTAGGCACCAAAACTGTCATTCTAGTTGCAATACTTATTTTGTAATCGTGCGCGTAAGCTGTTATGCCGATTTTTTGCTCGTCAAATGTCTAACAGTTTGCAGCCCCCTGTAAATGCTAATTCTGCATCTTATAATTTTTTAAATACATGAAATGAAAGAACGTACTTATATATTTTATTCCAATTAAAAATGTGTCTTAAAACCAAATACATTTTAAGATATTAAATGTTAAAAATGGACTCTTTTTTTTTTCATTTTTTTCCAATTTTAAGAGTCCTGAGACCCCTTAAATGAGTAGAATCGAACCATCACGTGCGATTGTTTTCATTATATAGAACATGTGCAATTTCGACACGTGCACTCTATTTTTTCACCAATCCAGTTAACCAATGGCTATTTTAAAGTATAAACTTTTACAGCTATCTACCAAACTGGTAGAAATAGGAACACGATACTGTGTTATCTCATTTTATAAATTAAGAATTATTATTCTGTCTTTTCGATCAAAATTTTAAATTTATACCTTGAATTTCCCATACATACACAAAATTGACACATTCTGGATTGTTCTAAGTGCATAAGGTTTCGAGACTGGTACTTCCTGCTAATGTATGTTTAAAATAAACTTGTCTACCTCAGTTTTGTGCAAGCCACACATGATTTGCCCGAGTTTATTGTATATATATTAGATTATAATATCTAAGAAATTATATCGTGGAAGTTATTTAGAATAATTAATATGTAATTGTATTCATTAAATACGTTCTATTTTATGTCAAACAATGCAATAAAAAACAAATGTTATCATATGTTGCGTTTCTAATTAAACAGCAAGATAATAAAGCTTCAAAAATTAACTGTGACGTGTTGTAAAGACTGAGCTGATAATCCATTTAAAATATTATATGTAATGAATTATTAATATAATGCTATAATGCAAGTTTTGAGATTAAAACGAGTATCAAAATCATAATATTTTTTTAACAAATATTAATATTTTTAAAAGAATAAATAAATGAATTCAGTGACAGGAAACAGAAGAGAGATATTTTTAATTATTTGCTAGATAAAGTACGTAAACCAACATTACACTGTAAAAAAATTATGTAACGTTATTCCATAAAATTGTTGCCAACATGCTTCTATAATTGTGTAATTTAAACAGATATAAGTGTTGTAATATTACATATTAGTGTAAAGTAACAACAGTTACATCAGTTAAATTACTCAATAAAATGGAGTTAGCAAGGCTGGAACCAAATTTATGGAGTAACATTACTTGCATTTTTCACAGCGTAAATGAAATAATAATGGAAATCAAGAAAATACCGAAAACGTAAATGTATTTGTCGCAGGGAGAAGCATTCGATACATTTTTCATAAATTTTATAATCGTAAGCGAAAGTTTCATTTAATAAAATGCTACTGAAACGGAAAACAGCATTTGTTTTTTGTTTTCTCTTTCTGTTTACATAGATATATAGAAAAAAAGTTTGAAAATATTTTAAATTTAAAAGATACAAAAATTTTAATATTTAAATACTAAAAACACAATGAAAATAATTCGTAAACTAAAAACCAATATATATACATGTATATATATATATATATATATATTAAACGTAATTATATATATATATATATTAAACATGCAGCTCACAAAACATGAAAGAGTCATTCATTGAATTATTTTGAATACCGAATAAGCTTCAGTTTTCTACCTAAGTTTATGAAAAGTCGTTTAATATTATGCAAAAGTGAATATATTTAAAAACATAGAAAATTTTGATATGTATCCATTATTTATAAAGCTACATTTTTTTATTTATGCTAAAGAACTGTTTATTGTTTTTGCTTCAATAATTCTTTTTTTAATGAATATAGTCATTATTTAAATATTTGGACTTTTTATTTCTTGACATTTTATTGTTATATTTGTTTTGTATACTAATCTAGTATGCATTGACGCATCGAAAGTAGAAGGAAAGTTTCTATAAATGTTGCATAATAAACAGCTAAAAAAGTTTTTATTGCCAAATTTATCGTAATTATAAGATAAAGGCATTGTTTTGTACCGAATGTCTGCTTACAATGAAAAAAAAAACGCTGTATATCTGCTTGTTGCAAAGCTGTTTTTTATATATATTTTCAAATTAGAATTCAAAAATAAGTTAAATATCCGATTTTCTTTAATAATTATATACGACCAGATAATTTTAGCACTTATTTTTAGAAAAATCTATAACATTACACATATCATAATCAGATATCATGAGCTTAATTCATTCAGTCTCTAATCTTATTTTAGCCTACATTTCAACTGAATGTTAGTTAAGGAGAACATTCACATCAGTTAATGAAATAATTAATTTTATCAAAGCGAAATTTTGTCTAAAAGTTATTAGAAGTATACACCTTATAGCCAAGTGCATATAGCGCAGGTATATGCGTTTAGGAAGGTCTGAATTGGTACGGCTAATAAATACTCACATCAGATGACACAAAATTTATTGTAATAATAAGATACGAAAGGCATTGTTTTGTACCGAATTTCTGGTTAAAATGAAGAAAAAACACTGTATATCTGCATGTTGTAAAGTTGCTTTGCTTAATATACAAATCAGAATTCTAAAATAAGTTAAATATCCAATTGACTTTAATAATTATACACAACCAGATACTTTTAGCACTTATTTTTATAAAAAATTATAATATTACAGATATCATAGTCAGATGAACATTCACATCAGTTAATGAAATAATTAATTAATTTTTTCCAAGCGAAATCTTGTCTAAAAGTTATTAGAAGTATACATGTTATAGCCAAGTGTATATAGCGCTGATATATGTGCTTTAGGAAGGTCTGAATTGGTACGGCTAGTAAATACTCACATCAGATGACACAAAGTCAGCAATATGCATCATATTTCTATTTCAACTACACTTCACTTAGTATCTAAATTTCAGGCGCAATTTAAATTTTTATTTTATATATAATCATATAAGCTTATAAGGTTTCTCAAAGTGTCAGGAAGTAGTATCTTGCGATCACATACTTCCTATGGGCCTTTGTTACCCATGCAATTGTTAGATTGGTGACTGCAACTTGATAGTATGCTCAGTGCTTTCCTTGTGCATCATCACACTCTATAAAAAATGATAACTTGTGGGAAATTTGTGCATCTGGGATTCGCCTGGCGTGCATTCCTTACACTATTGCTACAGACATGTAAAATGTTATCACGTACATGTGATGAAGCTATGTAGCAAAACTGATCAATGGGAGACCAATAAATCCAGTTGTGTGCCTTTTTCATTAGTAAAAAAAAAAAAGACTCTTGGTCAATGTCAGAAAGATCTGATAATGAAGCAAGGTTTAGAGAGAAGCTAACTCAGTAACGAATCTGAGAATACTTAATTCCCGCAAACACATGGTCCGTTCTTCGATGTTAGTTTTGTAATCTTTTCAGTTCTTTTTTATGTGATAACTGTTATTTTTTTCTAAATAAGAACTCAAATTACTAAATACGATTATATTGCACTCATACAAGATTACTTTTTCTTATTCATGCATTTAAGTTGTTACTCGCTTCACCACAACGTTCAATACGTGTCTAGATAGAGATGTTCTTCAACTTCTTGTTTAAAGTAAGAACTCCTCTATTTCAGGAGAGCTTCTTTCGTGAAGCCCTCGTTACATCATTCATCTTATGTTCGTAAATTCTAATTTGTGTGGAATTTAATAATTGCAGCATATTAACAGGCGCATACATTGTCACTCTATTAGGATAAACGTCATTCGAACAGAATATTATCAACAACTATTGAAATTGCAGATTGAAAACGATTGATGTTATTGCAGAAATAAAATATCTCTTAGGAGAGATCAGTAAGCAATTTTAACGTACTAAAAAAATCCGCTCTAGAACTTACTATAGTTTACATTTTTAAAATATGAATTCAAGGATTGAATTTTTTAAATACATAGAGAAGAATTTGCAGACACACTAAGTTACTTCTTTAACACAAAAAATCATAGACACATCCTGTTTGAATGATTATATTGATGACTATATACAAGGGATTATATGCAAAAAATATTATTACTTATTCACCTTAAATATAAACAAATTGTCGTTCTTTCTCCTTCATTCGAACAAAATACGTCGTTCATATCTGAGTCTTTTTTAAAACATTCTTTCGCACACACACTCTTGTTCACCGTCAAAACATAACAGTTCTTTTCCTCTATCCAAACATCGTTCTACTCGCTTCAGTTCTCGAACTGGCTTTTTGCCACGCCTCCTCCATTCTGCCGGTCGCTAAAGAGTCTTTATGATGGCAGAGTTGAGTTCTCAAGAACAAAATAGACTAGACTTAGTGGTGGAAAGGAATTAGCTTACCACAAATATACCTGTTTGAAAAAAATATTCTGATTATTATTCTTTAAAACCTAAGAAAATTTTGTCATTTAAATCAATCCTAATATATTTCGAAAAATGAAATTATAAAAATTACAAAAAAGTTAAATACGATATTTCAATTGTATATTAACATTTTCAAAATTGTATTGGAGCTACTACAATGCGCCTTAATATGTTCGAAGGATTATATGGTTTGTAATTATACAAAAGTCATTGAATTATAATGAAATTTTTTGAAAGTTTAACTACAGATATCTTTTTAAAGCTTCTTTTACGGTTTTCCTAAGGATGTAACTTAAATCTCTATATTTTAATTTTCGTAAATTCTATATTTAAAGATTTTATTTTATTATTAAGGCTTTACTGGTTCACGCGCATAAGGCATATATCCGTCAACTTACAGGAGAGTTTGGAATGATGCAGCTTCCATTACATTATGGTACACGAGAAAAAAATGTTTGTAATGTATTTTAATGATATCATAATATTTCAAATATATTTGAATTAATATACCTCACTGGAGATAGAAGATACTTAAATTGGCGTGCATATCATTTATCGTTATTTTATAGACATACAAAATAATTCCATTATAAGAAATTCCATTACTTTAAGAGATAATTGTTAAAAGTACCTATTAATTGCCAAATACTATTTTTTATGCAACTAATTATTTGCATATTATATGACGTATGTGCAAATTCTATGGATCATAAATATGGCTTCGCAAAAGAATTCGAGTATACATCATATATCGACAGAAATTTCCGAAGCGGAATTTATAATTTTTTTGAGCGTTTCTAACATAACTAAATATTAGTATACAATGCACAGTACACACAAATCTATAGACATTGCACACTGCAACACTAAAAATTTAGTTTATATTTCCAAAAAGAGATGGTAATTGCAGAAATTCGGCTTTCAAATGTGTAATACATTTTGTAAATTGTTTACTTAGCTATATTATTTAACATTTATAAACAGAGAAAATTAGTTAGAATATTATAATATGTCGGAACGTGTTTAAATATTTATGATTGGTGCATGGTTATTCTTTTGTTATTGTTTAGTTTTTAGGAGTATTCTAGAATAATTATAATAATATAAAAAAATCCCTGCCGGCTCGGGCCTACAGGCGGAGGTAGATTTCGAAGTTAAGTACTAAATTCACCAACAAAACTTAAATCAAGATTAAAGATAAACCCAGTTCCTTTTCTAAGAATGAGCTCTAGGGAGCTAAACATTTTGTGAAAATTCTAATATACATACACGCATGTATATGGAATAGGTTTAAAAATGGCTAAATCAAATTCAGAGAGCCTCAAAGTGTTAAAATATGTTAATATTTCCATACTCGGGTTTTTATCATGTTTTAATACGTTTCTTCAAGCTCAATGACGTTGCATATTCACTTGCTGTGGTCCATTATATTTTCAATATGACGCAATATTTTGTTGTTTTTTTTAATTCGTCAAACTATTTATTTCATTTTGAATTTTCATGCAGAAATCTTGCTCTAGAAAACTTATGACGTAATATTCAACTTGTTTTCAATTCGTCAAACTATTTATGTAATTTAATTTTTCACGTGAAAACATAGCATTAGAAAAGCAATTGTTGTGGTGAGAATTTATTGCTTTTTTTTTAATTGTTGGCAACAGCTATAACGAAAAATATTTATTTCTTCCTGCCATTGTTGTGTAAAAGCTGGTTTTATCAGAATCATGTTAAGAAGGTATTCAAAATTTTAAACCTTCCCCATTCCCATTCCCTTGGACCGATTTTGCTCATTTTCAATCCCCGCCGAGAAATTAGACATGTTAAAGTTGTTGGCGAGTTTGAAGACGTTCCGTGCATAATTGCGACTTTTATCGTGCGGACAAAATTTAGTACATACATACATACATATATATATATATATATATATATATTACCATATATATATATATATATATATATATATATATATAAACTTTTTAGGTGGGGGTGGTTTTGGGTTCCTGGGGTCATGTAATGAAAAGTTATGAAGGAATTTTTCAAAAGTCGCACCATGGTAACGACTGCAATAGGTAGTTTTTCTTACGAAATCTACCTAAAACTGAAATACGACCGAGCATTGTTACAATTTAAAAACTCAATTGCTATAAAGGGTGAGTCTAAAATCATGGTACAAACTTTAAGGGGAGGTAGGGGACATCCATCACAAGGATTCAGATTTGCATAGCAATCCATGGTCTGAAACGCTTTCCTAGCGCGATAGTGACGACACAAAACACAAGAATGAAAGGACGCGGACACGGAGAGAAAACAAATT
This sequence comes from Maratus speciosus, assembly GCA_963932465.1. Classification (NCBI taxonomy): domain Eukaryota; kingdom Metazoa; phylum Arthropoda; class Arachnida; order Araneae; family Salticidae; genus Maratus; species Maratus speciosus. The sequence continues at coordinate 56,540,921 of OZ010789.1, forward strand.
TATTATTCTTAGTACTGCAAAAATGCCGGGAGAATGTTGGAAACTGCTGAGAAACTTGTTGCACGCATCGTGGCAGCTGCTGGGGAAGTCCGGGACATTTCTGGTATTTTCGGGAACATTAGATCTTCCATGCACCGGAGATGCATTTCCATGCATCACCGCCCGGGTTCGTAATTTCGAATACCTAATTTGATGACTATCATTGTCTCTTCAACGTTCTTTTTTCTTATTTTTTTGCTGTACTAAGGATAATTAACATGTTTTCTCCTCTTATTCATGTCCTGTCTTTCTTGTGTTTTGTGTCGTCACTACCGCATCAGGAAAGCGTTTCCAAACATGGGTTTCTGTGCAAATCTGAATCCTTGTGATGTCCCTTACCTCCCCTGAAAGTTTGTCCCATGATTTTAGACTCACCCTGTATTTCTTCGCAAAATAGGTCGGCTAATGTCTACTGTAAACGTTTTTTTAAACTTAATATTCCACAACATGATCAATGTGATCAAATGTCTTAACGTGGACTAGTTAATTTTTGACAGGATATGCGAATGTATCACATGTCTGTTTATGGAGCACTTTTTTCTAAAAATAACTTGCACACTTGGAGTAAGTATACACAGAAAACTGCAGGTTGCAAACTGGAAGAACGGAATATGCTATTTTATATTCACAAAACGAAACTTAGAAGTAACAGTAAATCTGATTATTAAATAAAAATTACTCGTTTAAATGCGATTATTGTCATTTGAATTTCTATTTTGTTATTGTAAAATTTCCCATAAATGATTTATCTCAAAATTACGCTTTTTTAGGTACTTTATTACAGAATTTTTTTTTTTTTTTTTTTTTTACTTACAAAAGTTTCTTTTTATAGCTACCCAACTAAATAATATGGCTTAAATTCAGAGTGTTAATATGGGTTTAAAAAATCTTTATATACATTTTAAACATCTTTATAATATTAAATATAAATCGAAAATTTCATGCCAAACATATAATATTGACATGTTGGAGAGTTCCGTTTACCCTCTTAAATGACGTCTTTATATTAGAATCATCTTTGAAATGAATCGAATTGAAATATTTCAAGATTAACTTAATAGCAAATATATACTGTCAAGAGTCGCAAAGTATGTTTAAAGGGTCGAGTTACACTAAAGTTTGAGAAGAGTAAATGTTAGCAATTCTTTAGGAAGATATATTTTCTAATATAAAATAAATGTTATCATTTTGTCTGAGAACTTTATTAAATGGATTCAGATTTCTCTATTCTGTTTATATAACGTTGGACAAATTAGAAAAAAGTTTAGACTAGACGGAGTACGAAGAGGGTATGCAGTTTCATTTTTATTGTTAAGTGTCCATTTAGCTATTTATTTTAAAATGAGCTGTCGCAATAAATTATTTATTCCACTATGCACGTAAACCAGAAAGGTTTTAACGGTTAATCTTTTAGCGTTTGAATTTTTAGTTTGTTCTAAGGTCATCACATTTTATTTTGATACATTTATGAGGATTTCAATTTTTTTAAAATGAAGTGGTCAATAGTATTTCAGCAAAATAAATTTATATATTGAACTAAAATTATCATTAACTTTTAATAGTAAGTTACACCAAAATTCTGTCTAAAAATATAACAATTTTTGTAGGAATGTTTCTGTTTTAGTTTTACACTTAACTTTCACAACACTTTTAAAATCTGATCAACTATATACATCACATATTTTACATCATTTAATCATAACGATTCCAAATAGTTATAATACTAACAAACTAATATATATATATATATATATATATATATATATATATATATATATATATATATATATATATATCATATATATTATTTTATAAGCTTTTTATGTAGTGGTAAAATTACCTGAATTCTCATCTGAAACATGTAGGTTATTCCTAATTGTATAATAACCTATAAGTCTTTTCGATTTCAACATGTGAAAAGTTCACACTGTACAGAAAAATACAGAATTTAACAATTATTAGTTAATTACATTGTAAAAACTTTTACATTTTCTAATGAATACTGTCATGCGGAATCATATATATTTTTCTTAATATTAATATTTTCGCTAAATTTTTGATAAACTTAATTTTGAATTACTTTTTTATTTTATCATAACTTTTATTTCAGTTCCTGTTGTAATTTTCCTCCATAAAATAGTGAATACTTAACGTATGCTTCTATCACTAAAACGGCTTTCACATAAATAGAATTCATTTTTATGCATCCTCACTTAATCAAAAAAAAAAAAAAAAAAAAAAAAAAAAATATATATATATATATAAAAACGAAAAGAATAATAATTGACTTTGTATTTAGTGTACCCTTTTCATTCTGTCCAAAGTTCGTCAGAAATATATTATTTGGCTTCTTAATTTGAAAATACATACAAAAGCACAAGTAATTGTACAAAAATTACATTGTGGTGCATACATATAATATAAAGATATTTAAAATACAATAAGAATATCTTAGAATACATTAGAAAAATATAGAACCTTTTCAACCATTACAAGGCCGTCATCAGTGGGGTTTAAATGTTGTTATTATTTTGTTTGAGTTTATTCGAGAATTTTCCAGAAGAAAACATTGTAATTTAAAAGTTGTACGCCAGATGAGATGCCAGATAAAGTTATTAAAATTTTCGACAAATAGTGCTTTCATCTATTATGCAGCAAATCTCTGCATACTCCATGGATATCGTATGATAGTGCATCGTTACAAGCTGTATCTTTATTAGCTATTCTTTCGATTTATTCTTTTATAATGGCTTCCTGGTAATTATCTGTACGAAAGATAATTTTCGATTTATTAAAATTTATTTTTATCGATTGAGTTTTAGCTAATATTGATAAACATGAGCTAATCTTGAAGCAATTGCTTCATCTTATTTACTTCTATCGCGATATTTTGTCATCGTCATACCAACATAAACAAAATATTTACTGTCTTTTGCAAAGGTATAATGCATACTCCTGATCTATTGATTGCTTGGACAGGATACATTTTAATATTTAACAGAACCTTTAAATTTGGGGGAGGCGCTGCGATTAAATTTACTTAATATTTAAAAAGGATATGCCTTACATTTTCAAAAAGTCATAGAACTTTACAACCTTACAACTTTATTTGTCATCTCATCTGACGTACAACATTTTAAATTACAATGTTTTCTTCTGAACAATTCTAGTATAAGCGCAAAGGAAATAATAACAACATTTAAATCCCACTGATGACGGTCTTGTAATGGTTGATAATGTTCTGGGTTTTTCTAATATTTTTTAAGCTATTTTTAATGCATTTTAAATATCTTTATATTATATGTATGCTCTTGAAAGTAATTTTTGTACAATTATTTGCGCTTTTATATGTATTTTAATTATTTAACTCAAAGAGATATAGCACTAGAATTTTAACTTTCATTTATTATTTTCAATTTTAGTTTCTTCCCTGTTAGAACTTAAACAGTTCCAATACATGAGATCTGTTTTCACGGTATGTTCCCAAAACTGTTCTCCCAATGTACAATTTAGCGTTCGAATTATTTCTGGCCGAATTTTAAGGAACTATTATAGTTGCTCTGTCACGAAACTCAAAATTCTCCTAATTGTCTAAAGTGTAACAAATAATTTTGCTTATACGACATCATTCATTTTCATGTACTCTTTTTCACCAATTTTGGATGTTTTGTGTTGCTAAATGAGTGTAAAATGAGTGTTACTAAATTATGATGTGGTGGGTAGGCACTGACGCACACTCTCTCACTTCACGATATTAGTAATGAAGACCCACATTTCTTAAAAATGCTCACAGGCGCCATTACTCCCAACGTAGAAATTAGCGTTCGGATTATTTCTGGCTGAAATTTTAGGATTCCTATTATAGTTGGCCTGTCACGGAACACAAAATTCTCCTAATTAACTAAAGGCTAACAAATAATTTTGTTTATGCGACATCATTCACTTTCATGTACGCTTTTCGCAAATTTTGGTATGTCAATATGAGTGTTACTAAATTATCATGTGGTGGATAAGCCCTAACTCACTCTCTCCCTTTCTTCACTATATTAGAAATTTAGACCTACATCTCTTAATAATGCTCTCAGGCACCAACCCAATCCCTGCCTGAACGGACTGTGCAGCTTTACATATTTGCTTCGTAATCTTAATAAACAAACCTCATAAGAATATTTTCCGAGGATTTATTTCAAATAATTACTATAGCCTCCAGCTAATGAATTGAGTAAACATCAAACCTCGTGTTAATATCGATCTACGGAATATTTTAAAGACTAGAACCCCGCAACAAATACTTTAACGTATATTTCTGTTTTTAAATACACTCATAAAAACATACTTATTATACTAAATAATAATAAAAGGAAATATTGATGTCTCAGAAAAAAATATTTCTGTTTTATTCGTTTCTGTTCAGATGAAATTTTAAATTATTTCCCGGAATAATAAGTGGACAAATTTTCTTGGAAAATGCATTTCTTTGAAAAGACAATTTTTAATTCTGTTGTCATTAATATATTTTTATATATAACGTTCCCATTGCTCATTTGGAAAAGAAAAACATACAATAGTACTTTTAATTACTAATTGTCATTTATTTGAAGAAGTGGCATGCATAACATTCAACTAATTCTTATAAAGCTATTTAATTTTCGTTTGTGTAACCTCAATATCTTTTTAATATTAAAAATATTTTATTTAAATTAATATGTAAGTTATAATGAATGCAACATTGCAGACAATATATAAATCCTAAAGAAAACAGAAATTGCTATCCCACGTATACGTTGCTCATAAATTTAATTACGATGAAAAAATAAAGTCACAAAAATAAAATACACAAAACATATATAAATAGTCGAAAACATAAAAGTACAAAACTTTTCAGGTGTTCCGATTATTTATTCAAAAATATATTCAATATCCTGCTAAACCCCATGACATATGCAATTTAATTCTTAAAAATATTGGAATTTCTTTGTTAGATTCACTAACAAGTTACTATTGAATTGTATTTCACGAGCAAAAAAAACATTTGGTTTTGATTTCTTTTCAAATTTAGGCAGATCGATTTCCCCAAAGCATGCGAAATATCCTGTAAGAAAATGTTACCACTGCACATAAAAAATATTTTTATTTCCTTAAATAGCATATGTTTATTTTTATTTTAAAAAAATCTGTTTGAGAATTTCAGAGAAATAGGATTCATGATCATCAAATACGAATTAAGGATTACGAAAGATTTAAAACGTGACATGATGTGTTCTTATAGCTAATTATTTATTGAAATAAAAGTATTTCTAAAAAAATCTTAATTTGATAGATTAAAAAACATGTGCTTCTGAGTGTTTTTCATTGATCGTATCAGATATCGGCCTGATGTTGTTTCATTGAATTTGAATTATTTCTTTCCCCATGCTATCGCGGGCCGGCGCCTCATATTTATACTTGCCGATCGAACTGGGAATTAAAATTACTCTTCCAAGGCCTGTTCCGGCAAAAAATATATTAAAACACAATCAGCTTCAGACACGTAACGTTATGCTATTTATTCATTTCTTATGAAATATTTATAAATTGAACTTGGTTAAAAATATATATATTGGAATATTTTTAAAATTCGCTTTCCTCTCTTTAAAGATCTTTCAAGATATGATTATCTTCAGCTGTTACTTCATTTTATAATATTTATTTTCTTTTAATGATTTTCCGGAACGTAACTGTCTATATGATTGTTAATTATAGCTTTTATATTCCAAGAATTAACTCTATATAATAAGAAAATTACAGTTTTTTTAAAGCAAACATATAAAAAAATATGCATTGCAAATTTTAATTAACATGTTTCATACATTAGAGTCAAAACACTGTTTTAAACACTAGTGTGGTGAAGGAAATTTTCATCTTGGTATTAATAAACTTTATAATATACTTATAACAACTTAAATGGTGACAAAAACATATAAAAATATTAAAAATATTGTTAAATGCAACCCGAGATCTCTCGAACAGACACGTGTTCATTTCCAAAGGGAAAAAAGATAATTGACTGAATAGAAATACATTTTAAAAACAAAAACAAAAATAGTACGCATGCGCAATCGGAGTTCAGTCCATTTCTCTGTAGAGGGTTGAAAAGATCAGCTCATATTATCAGGAGGTCTGGAAATATTTAGGATATTGTACCAAATTGCGGGAATATTATAGGAAAGGACATCGTTACAAACATTATCACTTCTAAGTAAAATTTCAATGGATTCACGGATTATTGACGATTAGTGGTTAGCCGTTGAAATGATAATTTTAGCTTTTTCGAAGTATATCTTAATATTTTCTTTTTAATGCAATCTGGATAAAGCTATATTTGGCTTGTTAAACTTGATTTCAGAAATGTGCTCTTTTAATATTTCCTTAAATTTTCGACATGTCATACCAATATAAAATAAACTCTTATGCTCTTCTGTGCTGAATGGGATGATGTAGACTCCTGCTTTTTCATAATCGGGAATAGGATCAATCTTACTGTGAATAAATTCTTTTAATTTTGTTGGAGGTTTAGCTATTAAATTAATATTATATTTTAGTAATGCATATCTCAATCTCTCATATAGCTGTGGGATATAACCAAATGTGCAATAAATAGACTTGCTCATACTTAATTCTTTCAGCACAGAACAGCATAAGAGTTTATTTTATATTAGTATGACATGTCGAAAATTTAAGGAAAGATTAAAAGAGCACATTCCTGATATCAAGTTTAACAAACCAAATAGAGCTTTATCCACATTGCATCAAAAAGAAAATATTAAGATATACTTCGAAAAAGCTAAAATTATCATTTCAACGTCTAACCACTACTCGTCAATAATTCGTGAATCCAATGAAATTTTACTTAGAAGTGATAATGTTTGTAACGATGTCCTTTCCTATAATATTCCCGCAATTTGGTACAATATCCTAAATATTTCCAGACCATCTGATAATATGAGCTGATCTTTTCACCCCTCTACAGAGAAATGGACTAAACTCCGCTTGCGCATGCGTACTATTTTTGTTTTTGTTTTTGTTTTTAAAATGTATTTCTATTCAGACAATCATCTTTTTTCCCTTTGAAAATGAACGCGTGTGTGTTCGAAAGATCTCGGGTTGCATTAAATAATATTTTTATATGTTTTTGACACCTTTTAAGTACTTATAAGTATATTATAAAGTTTATGTTTCATACATTAACATGCAATTTTCTTTCAAAGGTATTAAAAATGTATGATAACGATTGTTATGAAAGTCTATATTTTTAGCAGAATGTATGTCAGGTGGGTCAGATTGCATTGATTTCTACTGGCCCGTAAAGAGAAAAAAAAAAAATAGATGCTAATAACTTGTGGCGTAAATTTTGGCATTTATAACAGGTTAGGAAATGTAGGTCTCTGTACGGGTCGAGATTTGATCAGAAATTATACTTCGTATATATGGATTTAAACATTTGTTTACAAAATGTCCATATGTATATATTTTTTAAAGAAACAAATGATGAATTTGCCACTTGAATATATTCAAATATTTCACAATTATTATATTCGTAAAAATATATTTTAATAGGAGCATTTTGAAAATAACAAAATTATTAAACAATTATTAAATATGATTCAAGGTATAGCTACAACAGTATAGGGATACAAATAATTTTGAATTAATTTTTAAATATTACGGGCAGATTGTAATACAAATAATAAAAAAAAAGATGTTAGTTTCACTGACACATGAGAAACAGAACGAAAAGATTTATTTAAATTTTAGCAGTCGTAGAATCTTACAACGAAACAATAATAATCCATATAAGAATGCATAATAGTGAATATATTTTAACGATAACAAAAAGAATTAAATGTTAATTCGACTATTTCTTTTCTAATTGAACCAACATTTTTTGCACAAGGGGAAAACTTCAATTCCATTCAAAAACAAGCTAATCAATTTTAGAATTTTACTTCATAATGAATTCATATTTTATCTGAACGTTGCAAACCCTTCTGTAATATAACTTGCTTTTGAATCTGACTGCATATTTTTATAAAGAAATGCATTTACACTATCTTATATCGTTTATTTCTTTCACGTTTCTGAAAAATTTAGAATGAAATGTATTAATATTTTTCTAGAATGCTGTAAACATATTTCACAAAATAAATCTTAGCATTTCATTAAAAATTAAAAAAATTCCCGAATATTTCAAAAAGGTTAAATGTGTTACATTATTAAATACAGATTTATTTATCATGTTGAAGTATATGATATTGAAAAACATTCGGATTTGAAAATATATTTGAGTTATATAATTTAAATATATTTAATTCAAATTTAAATATTTATATAATTTAATTATTTAAATATTTAAATAATTTTAATATTTAAATAATTTAAATATATTTAGAAATTGAAAAAGAAGAAATTTATAGTGTATTGTATGGCCTAAAAACTTATTTAAAAGGACAGCTCTTTGTCTCTTAGTTTAATAACACTTACATTATCCTAAATATAGATTTTGGAGACTTTTCGAGTATAAAACTATATATATTTATATTAACAATTTCAGTAATTTATATATAAATTTTAAAAACTGACAATGAGCCCTATGCCTACGGCACTACTCTAATGACTGTAGTCTGCAGTCAGAAATTAGTTGAGTTGCTGCCAACTCATCCGAAAATCTACTCTACTTAGTCAAATTTATCTGTTATTGTTACCATCATTTTTTTTGTTTTTCAAATTATAATTCTATTTGTCATTGACAGTAGATATTTGCCATTAAAATTTGCATCAAATGTGCATCAATAAGCTCACGTTCCATTAATTTTGTACTAATATTATTTCAATAAATAAAAGTCCGGGAAATATTTTCGCTACTAAATAAACTTTATATATTTTCAAGTGTTCTTATATTTCAAATATATTGAATTGTTGAGTGTAATTGTATATATATATATTATCAGCAGTGATTTATAAACCAAACTACTGAAGTGTGCCAAACCCAAAACATGCTTCTATCTCATACATGCTAATACATCAAAATTTGCAATCACAGTGCCAAAATTAAATGGCAACTTATGCCTTATCATGAGGATTCTCATGATATGAAATTCCGTGCATTAATTCTTGAGATATGTCTATCGCTAAACTCGTGTAAATTCTGAAAAATAAACTATAGCAGCGCCACCTGTAGGGTGATTTAAACAAAAACCTAATAATCAACATCTTATGTCAACGTCTAACTGAATCTGAAGTTTACTGAAAATTCGTGCATAAGTTTTTGAGCGGGAGCTATTGATAGCAACGTGAAAAATCCAGCATAACCATTGGATGATTAAGACCAAAACCAAATCAGCAACAACTTGTATCTACGTCAAAGTATTTTGATGTAAGATGAAAATCCGTGCATTAGTTCTTGAGATAGAGCTATAGCTGAAATCGTGAAAAATGCAGCAAAGCAACGGCAGCTGTTGGGCGATTTACGCCAAACCATAATCAGCACCATATTTATCACGGTATACCTGAATATGACGGTTGATGTAAATTCGTGAATTAGGTCTTGAGATATAGCTATTGGAGAAATCATGAAAAATGCAGCATAGATGTGCCGCCGTTTGAGCAATTTACACTAGAACGTAATCAGCACCGATTCACATCAAGGACTAACTGAATCTGAAGTTTGACGAAAATCTGTGCATTAGTTCTTTAGATAGTTGTGCAATTGGTAACTTTGTTGGTAACTTGGTACAATGCCAATTTTACATCTGAACAGGGATGTAAATGTTTGTCATATATTTAACAGGCCTTGTTTGAAAAATTAGCTAAAATCTTAATCAATACGTTATCTTTAATTAAAAAATCTTATCCCACAATGTTCTCTTTTCGGTTATAACAAATCATTAAAAAAACTTGTTAATTATTAATAGCATTTGTTTTCAAGTATGTGGCCATTGACAAAACTATAGAAATAGTAGTAGATATTTTCTAAAGTATGCGGAAATATCTTGCAATTATATACCACAATTGCAAGATCTAAGAACAAATATAAAGTTTAATGTTTTTGTAGAACACCTAATGCCTTTGAAGGTTTTTAATAAGTCATGATACCCATTAAGTGGGTGATAGTGGAATTTCTACTTAAGGGTATCATTGGTGTAAAACATTAAAATTATTTAGCTTAATAAACTCTCTCTTTTTCTATTTCCGTAGCCATCTTGCTCAATCATTATATAAACAAAAATTCTACAGTCTAGACGCATTTGTTTGCATTACATACCGAAGATAAATACCTATTTTAAAACTGTTAAATGTGTTTTTCTCAAACTTATACATTTTTGTAAATTGTGGGGATTATGTAAGTGTTTGTGGTTAAACTATACATTTTAAATACTGTGTAAAACTATATAGAAAAATATACGTACATTTTAAGAACAATTTTATTTTTAGTGTTCTTTTTTCATATACTTCACGTCCGAAAAACTATTTTCCTTAAAAAAAATAATTCATTTAATTTGGGCAATATACAATAATTACATTTCTTGATGAAAAGGAATGTTTTAACAGATTTATACATTCAATTAAAAAATTTAAATCATTGTCAATAGGCCCACAAGTTAAAAGGATCCTGTGGCGAACAATATGAATAATTTTTTTGTCCTGAGGTTCCTAATGATCAGCTTTATTTTGTTTAAAAGAAATTTGTCGCATAAAGTATTTTTATAAAAATGGGAATTTTACGTTGCAAATAAATTGCCGTGGTTTGCAAAAATCTTACAAAATGGTCTTCATAAATCCAACATTTTAACTGGTAACTTTCCGAAAGACATATTTTTGAAGCAGACACCTGCTTTTTTAGTTGTCAGGTCACTGGCTGTTGTGTAAAGAATCTCAGATTTGAATCAGGAGTCATGTATGTATATCTGTAGCGGGCAGTATTTCACTGTTAACCAAAGTTCCTTTTTTCTACCCCCTGTTGTGCAAAACCTGGAAGTACAAACTTAACAAATCAAGCAAAACCGTATTAATCTGACTTGCGAATGATTTTGTTCATTTTTAAATTTGTTTCAATAATTTTTTTATACATAGTCAGGTTGTGAAGGGAGGCCTACCAAATGGCTTGAGCTCGCAAGCCCCATCCCAAAAAATTACACGGGGCAAAGCCAGCGGTACAACGTAGATGATCTAACGGACACAATATCAATGTAAAAGACACGGCCAGTGACTTATAGTATCAAACGAGGTAACCGCTCGGCTAGGCCTGTGCAAACTTTTTTTTTACACAGAGTGTCTTGAAAGTTCCCGTACTGACAACATATGCATTCATTGCTAGCAAAACCCGCTGCTTTCCTAGCGTAATAGTTTGAATATGCCAAGGGATATATGTATACCTAAGTTCTTTTAGAAGAAATTATACCTTTTGGAACAACTCAAGAACTACTAATTAAGCCACAGTTCGACTAAACTTCATTATTACACTGCATTCGGCAGAAATGAGGGTAAAATTAATAAGAAGAACTAAAACTAATTCTAAATAAATGATAACTTAGGAAGTATTTTGATGATTTTATTATCTTTTCATACGCTCATATCAGTCTTTATTTGAAATTTTCAATTTTCTAGAAACCATCTTCTTAAAACGCATTTACATCTTAAAATTAACCACCTTGTCAAATTCCAAGCTTTTTGTCTAAAGATCTACCACCTCTCTGCTGGCAATGGCACCAACATAGAATGCCTATGTGAAACAGGGGTTATCACCGTTAATTTGTAAACATTGATTTTGAAATCGGTTTAGTATTTACTAATATTCCGTAGAAAACGTAATTTAGAATGTTTTTAAAGACTTTTTAGGACATTTGTTGTTCCTGCTAGCCCCAGGTGGTTATAGCACAGGCACAAAATATAGCCTCTGTAGAATCAGAGATTATCACCATTGATTCGCAACGATTACTTTTATAATCGGTGAATTTATTTTCTCCTGAGATTGCATAGAAATTGTATTTTAGGATTTTATTTAGAACGATTTTCGCTCTTTCCCTTCCCTTCACAACTGTTAAATTTCAAAATTATTTTCGAGTGTTCTTAGAGGACATTTATATTTTATAAGTAATTACCCTGCCATATTTAAAGATCATAGCCTCTTCAGTATCACAGTAATCGCAATTTAGAACATTTTTTGCTCCTGCAACTCTCTAGTGGTAGTGGCACCGACATAAAATAAAGCTTATGTTTGATCAGGTTCTAACATCACCAATTAACAACTATTGTTTTTAAACGGTTTGGTATTTAATAATGCATAACAATCATAATTTAGAACTTTTTTAGAACGCGTTCCTCTCACTGCATACTGCTAAATTTGGAAATTTTTTTCGACGGTTCTTAGAAAACATTTGAATCTTTTAAGTGCCAAATTTTAAATTATTAGATCCCTCAGTATAACAAAAAATCGCAATTTAGAACATTATTTGCTACTTCAATCCCCAGGTGGTAGTGACAACAACACAATTTGTAGCCTTTGTTGCAGCGCGGACTCTCATCATCAATCTGCAACCATTTCTTTTGACATCAATTGTATATTTCCTGAGACTGAGTAGAAATCGCAATTTAGAACGTTTTTAGGACGTTTGTGGCCCATTTTCACCCCTTTTAAATTTCAATTTGATTAAGAAATGTTCGTAGAGATCATTGACAAATTATAAGTAACTATCATGCCAACTTGATGTTGCTAAATTGGAAATTGCTAGCCCTTCCAGTAACACAAATATTCTGATTTAGGACGGTTTTTGCTCCTGCAACGAGCAAATGATAGTGACATCGACAGGAAATGGACTCTATGTTAGGGCAAGGGCTATTACCATCAATTTCCAAACTGTTGAAATTGGTTTTGTACTTTCTGAGATTGCGAAAAAATCGCAAACTAGAAAGTTTTTAGAACGCTTTTAGCATATTTTCACCTGTTTTGAATTTAGAATTTCTTAAGAAATGTTCTTAGAGATCATTTATATCTATTAAAGAACTACCATGCCAAATTTCATGTATCTAGGCATTTCAGTAACAAAAAATAGCGTTAAGAACGTTCTTCGTTCCTGCACCTCCTTTGGGGTTGTGGCAACGACGTAAAATCCAGCCGCTCTTGGGCAAAGACCATCATTTTCACACCATTATTTTTTAAATCACTTCCGTACTTCCTCAGGTGTCGCAAAAATCGCAATTTAGAACATTTTTAGAATGCTTCTTGCACCTTTTCGCCTTCAAAGACCCTTTTTCAATTTCGATTCGTTTAGGAAATTTTCTTAGAAATCATTTATATCTAATAAGTGACTACCATGCCAAATTTTTAGAAAGTGGTTTGGCCCTGCACACCACTTCGGGAATAGACAGAAATTACAATCTGTGTTGTAGAAAGGGCTATCATCTTTTTTTTTTTTGACACCATTATTTTTTAAATTGGTTCGGTAGTTCCTGAGATGCGCAGAAATCGCCATTCAGAACATTTTTTACAACGCTTTTTGCGCATTTTCACTCCTTTTAAATTTAAAAAATTTAAGGAATGTTCTTAGAGATCATTTATATCTTATAAAAAAGTACCATTTAAAATTTCTTATTTCTAGTCCCTTCAGTAACACAAAAAACGCATTTTTAGAACGTTTTTTGCTCCTGCACCCCCTTTGAGATATTATCTTGGGCATAAGGTATAGCGTATGTTGGAACAGGGACTAACAACCATCATTTTGATACCTTTACTTTTGAAATCGGTTCGGTTGTTCCAGAGATTACCTCGAACAAAGAAACAATCAAACTAAGTTTACTTATTTATAGTATTAATATAGATTACTAGATAAAGTAACATCTAAATTCTTTATAGAGTTCCACTTGTTAGGAACTACTTGCTGTACCCACTTCTGAGGAAACCGAATATAACAACTTACTGTATCCAATTAGCACAATTAAAAATATTATAAATATCCCAAACCAATATTAGATGCATTGTTTATATTGGAATCCAATTTTGAACACATTCTCTATTAATTGAAATAATTCCAATTACCAATCTTGCTTAATTATTGATTTACATTGGAAATTTTTGCTAAGAATCTTCGCAATTTAAAATATACTACGCTTACCCTAAGATTATAGAAACATTTCTAAACGGCCATCTACTTATAATAAAATCTGAGTGTAGGAAACTGTCGGTAACCATGCCGGTGCGAACCACTCTGGTTCGCCAATCAACCGTAGCTAAATGCCATGTTAGGCTTAATGAACAACATATCCTAACATATGACTTCTAAATGATTTTTTTTCTACTTGAAATCATGTCTGTTCAGCATATTTTCACATAAAACATGTGTATGATATCCATTTATAATGTATTGTTCTGAATTATAATTAAGCTACTATAAACATAGAAATCAAATCTAAACAAACGATACTATTGTCATTCAGATTAAAATTCCAGCAAATCTACAAACAAATGAATGACTCTTTGAATGTTTCATAAAAAAAAAACAAAAAAAAAACCAGGTTAACCAGGTCGATGCTGGTCTTAAAATATTTGTGAAAGTATATTAAATCCTTTAAATATTTTAACTTTGTTTAAGACCTTAATAAACGTTCCAATTAAGTTCTAAATTTAAGGGTCAAATAAACAATAACAAGAAGAACAAGTTCTAAATTAAAAATAACGGATAACTATCGCCATCTGGTGGAGAAAAGATGTAACTTTCGCTCAAGGAAGGTCCATGCAAGCAAATTGCATTACATGTATCTTTAATTTAATCAGAATGATTATTCTTTTACATAATTTCAGATTTCCTATGACATTTGTTTTCTGTATTATATGACAAAGTAAAATTATCCGAATTTGAATATCTAAAACTTTCAAATGTATTTTCAATAAAGAATTATTTCAATGGCAATTTAGCATTATTTAAAGGGAAATTAAACTGATTTTTTTTCTGTACGGAAAGCTGAGAGCAGTGCCTCTGTAGGCCGTTTTATTTTCCAATAATTTAGGAGCTTATGTTTCTTGCTAATTCTTTTCGCGTCAACTTTCTGTTGTAATCGTAATTTTTTTTTACAATTTGAAGGCATTGCAAATAAAATTAATATTTCTTATCGGTACAACATATTTTAATTATCTTGCAGATAAAATTTTGAATTTTAACATAGTTTGTAGCGGAAAAAAAAGTCACGATAAACAACAATTTTTTAATGTAGAGGGAACCTAAATAAGCATTTTCATCATAGAATGGCGGGTTGAAACGCTGGTGACTAAATTCTAGTATACATAATTTCTTTGTTCTAATAATAAAAAATCAAAGGATAATACTTTTTTATTAACAAAATGCATGAGGCATTTTTTTAAGCCATAAAAAATATTTTTTAAACTATTGTTTTGAAGATTTATCATTCACATTCCGTCATTTTTGACGGGGATTATATACTAGTATAGAATATTTATGTACCAATATTTAAACAATTTGCAGTCATTTTTTACACACTTTACATTTCAACAAATATACAAAAAGAAAAACTGTTTAAAAATTAAAAAATGTGTTTACATTTATAACATAAATTAGTTACTATCGTCGAGAATTACTACTGAATAAAAATTTTATTTAAAGCTAATTATTTCTTTAAAAATAATTTAAATATTTCCTTATTTCAAAAATGTTACGTGTAAAATGTAAAAAGAATTTACAGGGTCTTGGGATTTGTGTTAAAATTGTGATATATGAATAAGAAAGTATTAAATTAGTTATTATTGTCGAGAATATTTATTAAATGTTAAATTTACATAAAATGTATTTTTTCTTTAAAAAACAATTTGAATTTTGTATATTTTATATTTATTATTTTGAAGTATTGTATATAAATTAAAAATACTTATTATGTTCTTGGGAATTTGAGAGAATTATGGCTGTATGATTAAGCGAAAATTAACGTAATAAAATTTTAACTGTAAACTTGTTTTCATTTAAATAAATTAAACATTCTAAAAGCATACTGTAATTCAGCTTACATTTTTTCATCGCTTTTTATGCTATAACGAGAACAACTAACACTGGTAATTGTTAATTTGAGCAAATAACATTTAATCTGTTATGTTACAAACTACGAATACATATGCCTGAGTTTCCTTTTACTTCACATTTTTCTTAACTATTTTAATTAATCTCAATAAGTAGATTCAATGGAATTAATTTGGAATCCGTTTTAAAAGCTAAATTGTATTTCAGAACGGTGCATTTTATTGTAAACAAATATTTTCTGAATTATTTTTACTGAACGAATATTAAAACGTACTTTATTTTATTTTTAAAGCATAATTTATTTAGATTGCTAGATATTAAACTCGAAAATATTTAAATCTTTTCGAATTATGAGAATTATTCTTTTCGAATTTCGTGAGATTATCACATACAAATAAGTACTTCTTTGTTATAGGCCTTGGCGAAATATCGAAAATTGCTTATAAATACAGAAATGTTTCATACAGATTTTCTGACAATAACCGTTTCATACAAACATGCAATGATTTCAATAACTTAACAGTTTAATAATAACTTAGTAAGTCATTTCTTTGTATTTATAAACCGAAAAAAATTACCTGCTACATGTTATTAGAAATAATTTCTAAATAAATGCTTAAAGAAGCATAACAGTCTACGAAGTTTCTTTTCAACGCCCTATGCACAGTCCGGTTGACTCTCATGATGAATGAGCGATCCTGCTTGATAAGCGGATTTATTTCAGGTCAATTAAATATTACCCATACAGGTAATGAAAATATCACGTTTGACGGTCACGTGGGCACTTATTGGGCGAACACGCTTTATACGTGAAATTGTTTCGCTCCCTTGAGCATAAAGAATCTTACATAATACGCGAATTCATATACGAATATGTGATTTGCCCGCTTTTCCTCTTATTTATTTTGTCTCGTGATTTCGCATATATTTTTACTGAACTAGGGGGAATTTAAAATGAATTTTTGAAGTATTTCGTTGCCTATTTGTCCTTCTTTTCTCAATGTTGTCGATTCTTATTTTTCCTTCTTGTAGACTGTAGGGGAAAAAGCGACCTTGGTATTGTATGCTTTTAACGCATTTGAAAAGAAATCGAAACGATCTTTCATTTTCAGCTCTATTTATTCGTCAGTTTCATCAGGCGAAGGGATGAAAGCTCTGTTCCACAAATGGCTGATTTTCACCACTAAATTTTAATAGCCTTGCATTATTAAATATCAGAAGTTTTGTCATTAAATAAGGTCAGAATTACTATAAAAATTTAGAGGTGGCAATCGGCCATTTGTGACGCAGTGCTTGCATCCCTTATCTTGCACCTTTTTTTTATCCCCCGGTACGGTATGCTATTTCTTTCTCCAGCTTATTTTGTGTCGCCTCGAAAAAAATAACGTTACCTTACAGAAGCCAGCCGTAAAACAAAGCAGTACGATTAAATACTCTATAGCACTTTTTTTAACTTCTATGCATCCTACATTTTCAATTTTTATACCGTCGTATTGGGAAAAAATGTACTTTTAAATGCAATTTATTTGAAAACTGCATCTCAATTTATTTTTTTTAATATTAACTTTTTTGTAGTTTTTGGATCCATTTGCTTAATATTGGCAACGGAAGTACTTCATTTCTGTATAAAGTAAAGGAAAAATAGTTGTAAAGTATTAATTATATTTTTGTTGCCATTTTTTCATCACAACCGAAAGAAAATGTAATTAAAATACGTGCTTTTTTGAAAAAATATAAACGAATGATTTCTGTTAATGACGGCAGCTTTTTGCTGCATTTATGTATTATTCCGCGATAGTGACCTCCTATGCATACTTTAGTGCAGATGTTTAAGAGTGCATCGTAAATGTGGAATTCGTAACTGGATGCGAATGACGTCTTTTTACATAAAATAAAAGGGTGTTCTGTAAGTCTTAAAATTGAAATATATTTTGTACTATTTATAGATACATTATTTTTCATCGGGGGCGACACTAAATTCTGAAAAAGCAGAATTCCTGTTTTCTAGTATTTTCGGTTCTTACGTAATTATCGACTAAAAAATCATATTTGAAGGCATTTTATTTTCGGCTATTATTCCAATAGGTTGCGTAAAAACAATGAGTTAAACTTGAATACAATTAAGTTTTAATCTAAAATAGGCGCAAAAGACATAATTGTTTATTATAAAAATATATAAGTAACCTCTAAAGTTAATTCAGACGATTGGATTTGTGAAGAATCTTACTTCTTCCTACATTATGAAAATCAAGTTTAATACATGGTCTCTATTAATACGCGACTGTTGTCCATTCCATCAAAACGCGTGTTAACTGGGTTCAACTGCACATTGTGGGAACCAATCTTACTTTATAAAGTCCGAATTGCACATTTTTAAATGAACAGATTACTTCCAAATTGATGAAAAATCGATTTTTTTATATATTAAATGAAAGTTTGATTAATTGCGAATATTTTGACACCTCATTTTTGCCCTTTCGGCAATTATATCGCGAGATTAAAACTTTAAATGGCTTTTTCTCCGTGTTCATATGTTTTTAACTTTCAAGTTTTAAAATTGTTATTTTTTTTTTTTGTATTTGAGATAGAGTTTTTAAACTTTATTTGTACATGTTCTATATTATATTATATAATATAAATCTGCGCATGGAATCAGACTTTCTGATTTTTTTATGTGTATGAAGATGCGTTAGATTTCATAGTTTTATACTATATATATTTAAAAAAAGTAGTAGGGATTTCAAGAAATTTAATCAATATATATATTTTTTTAATTAAATGTACAGTTTTTTTTTCAAGTGTACTTTTAGTTGAACATTTAAATGCAGTGCGTTCAACGTTTGAACCACCTTTTAAAAAAATGTAAAAAAAAAAAAGATAAAATGAAAAAGCTCTGAAAGTTCTCTATAACAGAACGTAACTACTTATATCTGATATAGTCCCAATTTCAACACAGTCAAGTAGAAAAGCCTCTTAAAAGACACCCTATAAAATTCAAATAATTTTTAGTAACTACTACATTAGAAAATAACATTAGCTATATTTTAGCTATAATCAGAATATTAATCAGATTCGATGCACAGAAATGTGCCACTTTTGTAAAATAGAATAAAAATTATAGAAATTTTGTTCACTGTTTTCGTTAATGATTATCACCTTTTACTGCTAGAATTTTTTTTTTTTTTTTTTTTTTTTTTTTTTTTAATGCGACTAAGTACTCCAATCTGATATTTCTTATAATCCACAAAAGGTTATCAAAGCAAAGAAAAATATTATATATATCACAATATTTTTCCTATGTCTTAATCAATATATGTTCGATTATATTTTCATTTATTTAACTTTTTCAGAAAATAAATAATTTTTTATATAGCAAAACAACTCACCTATTTTTCTTACACAAATTAAACTAAACTATTTTTTTTTACTTCGCCATATTTTTATATGCATTATTTACGTCAAATCTGTTTCACAAATCATTTTTTCGATTAGAAATCAACTGCAAACTCATGCAGTGAATTAAAGATCTTGTTTTATTAACAGGAGGAAATAAATATTGCATGTCTATAACATCACAGGTCTATCAACTATTAATGTTCTTGATTTCTATTTTTTAAAAAAATTTCCTATTGCTGTGCATTTTCAGCCAAATTTAGGGAAATTGTTAGGTATTTAAATTTAAAAACTGTACTTTTTGCTGACCTTAAATAAACATGAATGTCTATTATTTTAAATATCTGCTTGGTTAAAGTCATCAGTATGAAGTCATTCATTTTTCTGAAATGCACACTCTAAAATTTTATTTGAGATACATTTAATTATAAATTAATGTATTCAAAACGCAAAAGTAAGTTGTTATGGAGAACACAGATATCTTCTGGAATTTCTTTTTTATTGAATATATATTATTTGAAACAAGAACCGAATTCTACGAACAATAATTGTTGTTTTATTTCAACAAACTACAAACATAACTATATTGATCGAAACACATGAATAAAAACAATGAATCTAGAGTCCCTCTCTAAAGTTGTGGCCACACATTCCTGCTAGAATGTTATTTTTCTACATGATATTGATGAAAAATGTGTTGAACATAAAATTAATGCAAGTTAATATCTGATTACATATGTAACTCCTTCAAATTATCATCGACGAGTTCTGCAAGCCAGAATACCCTTGGTCTGTAACAAAACCGAGCACCAAAAACTAATTTGAACAATACTTTTACTACAAGTTTTACTCCATTCTCCTTAAATTTTTTATTTAAAATTCAAAAAGTCAGATATTATTATTTTTAGAAAAATAACAGTCAGTATAATCATTCGGTATTATCATAATCAGTCGGTATAATCATTAATTAATTAATTTTTTTTCGCATTTTAATGCCTTTATCTGTATATTCACTTAAATGAAACATTTTCAATCATTAAAAAAGAAACTTATACAGGTGGAAGCATAAACATTTTCAAAATTTCCCGTTTTAAAGTTTTAAATTATTCGTTAAGGTTTTAAATTGTTAGTTATCAAATATGACACTACATAAATTTCAAATCACGTTCTGTGCTGTTGAGAAAATCACATCGACACATTCTTTAGTGAAGACCGTTCTCAAAAGAAAGAATTTAATTAATGAAACTTACAGAAAGTATATAATTTCTTTTCCTAATTTTCTATTACGTTTTCTGTTTCTTCGTTTTTTCCAGGCAATAATTAACGTACCTACTATTTTCTTATTTTTGGATTTTTAGACATCCTCTAAAAAAAAAAAAAAAAAAAAAAAAAAAAAAAAAATCTATTTTTAAATTAATTTAACAAGGGAACCGAAAACATTTTTTAAAGTTAAAAACAATTCAGCCTTTTGCACACAAGTGAAATGTGTATTGTAATCAATGTTTTTTTTTTTTTTTTTTCAAATCTAATATCATTCATATTGGCTTCAAGAATTCAGCAATTATAAAAGGGTAACTATTTTGACACAAATTAGCAATAAAAGGTGAAACAATGCAGATTTCATTTTCACAGTTTTAGAGCAGGAAAAAAAGTAATGACATTTAAAAGAAAAAAAAAATACAGCTTTTTAGTCATAAAACGGAAACGATAACAGATTACTTTTTTGCGTTTTTCTTGACTTAAAAAAATCAAAATAAAATTTATATAAATCTATAAATCCATAGGCGCACTACTCTAAAAAAATTACATTACTAAAAAAATCACAATACCTAAACTAAAAAATACAATTTTATTAAAAATCAGTGCACATCATGTTACTCGTTAAACTTGAATATTTCCAGTTGGAAACATTGCACTACAGAATACAGAATATGTATCCAATGAATTAAAAAAGATTACATTAAAGTTGTCTTTTTGTGCATCATAAATACATGTGAAGATATTAATGGATGATACTGTATAACATGCAAACTTTCAGCGTTTCCCTACACACCATCGCGAAATTCGCATGTCTCGCCTAAATTCGTCTATTATATCTAAAATTCAGCGTAATCGTAAGTTCAATTTCTCTATGGGCAATCAATGTATAGGATAAATTGTTTTATCTCCATTGTCATCTGCGTGTCTCTCCTTACTCTTGTAAACCAGGGCTGCGGTGTCGGTGGGCAAAATGGACGACTCCGACTCTTTCGCTCAAAAATAGGCCTGACTCCGACAACACAGCCCTGCTTGTAAATTGACGACTCCGAGTCCGGGAATTTTAACAGATCGGACTCCGACATCGACTACGAATCTTTCGCTCAAAAATGGGCCCGACTCCGACTCCATGATGCCGACTCAGACTCCGCAGCCCTGTTGTAAAAACAATGGTTTGAAAGATTATGTACACGTAATTTGCTTTAGAGTGGACACAGGGGTAAATTAAAGATTTTCAGATTTCCTAAATACAAGAGATTAAGAAAAGCAGCAGCATATATCATCAAAATGGTTGAACTAAATTGAGAAAATTTGAGGTTCCCCGTACTATAAGTATTTAAATGACCCCTACAGCCCTAAAGAAACAGACACTTATATATATATAAATGCTAACTGGGTGATACTACAAAATGCATAGACAACATGTTTTAAACAAGATTAACTTAACTTTCAGGATGACCTAAGCGTATTCTTATTACTTTCTTCTATCTTGACAAGAAGAAAGTATTGGTTTCATGAAAATTTTCGAATTCCAGTTTTCGACGGATTTACACGTTTTATGGGTCAGAGATTCCAAAAAACAGGTTTTTACAAAATGTCTGTCTGTGAGTCTGTCTGTCTGTCTTTCTGTCTGTCTGTCTGTCCGTCTGTCTGTCTGTATGTCTGTCCGTCTGTCTGTCTGTATGTGACACAAATTTTGTGGCCGCTCTATCTCAAGAACTAATGCACGGAATTTAATAAAAAGTTATATTCCGGTAGTCCCTGATATAGATTGGTGCTGATTAGTTTTTGGTGTAAATCGCCCGGCAGGTGGCGCTGCTATGTAGCATTTTGCAGGATTTCCGCAAAAGCTCTATCTCAAGAACTAAAGCACGGATTTTTGTAAAACTTCAGGTTCCGTTAATCCTTGATATGAATTGGTGCCGGTAAAGTTTTGGTGTAAATCGCCCAACAGATGGCGCTGCTATGCTGCATTTTGCAGCATTTACACGAATTTCGTAATAGCTCAATCTCAAGAAATAATGCACGGATTTTCATCAAACTTCAGATTCAGTTAGTGCTTGACCTGAATTGACGTTTTGCCCCTTGTGGTGTAAATCGCTCAACAGGTGGCACTGCTATGCTGCATTTTTCGAGATTTCCGCAATAGCTCTATCTCAAGAACTAATGCTTGGGTTTTCAACAAACTTCATATTTAGGTATACCTGGATATGCATTAGTGCTGTTTATGTTTTGCTGTAAATCGCTCAACAGGTGGCGCTGCTACGCAGCATTTTTCACGATTTCCACAATAGCTCAATGTCCAGAACTAATGCACGGATTTTCATCAAACTTCAGATTCAGTTAGTCCTTGACATGAATTGATGTTTTGTACCTTTTCGTGTAAATCGCTCAACAGGTGATGCTGCTGTGCTGCATTTTTTGTAATTTCCACAATAGCTCTAGCTCCAGAACTAATGCACCGATTTTCATCAAACTTCAGATTCCGGTATACCTTAATATGAATTAGTGCTGTTTGTGTTTTGGTGCAAATCGCTCAACAGGTGGTGCTGCTATGCTGCACTTTTCAGAATTTCCCCTACAGCTCTATCTCAATAAGTAATGCACGAATTTTCATCAAACTTCAAATTCAGGTATACTTTGATACGAATTGATTCTAAATTGATGTAATTTCTTTTACTATTTAAATGATTTAATTAACGTGATTTATACAGAAGAAAGTTTTGTGATGGCCACAACATACTTGTTTAGGTTGTTTTGTCTTTGTTTATAACGCATTAGATTGTACTTTAGTCTGATGAATTTACATATACGGTATGTAAGAAAAGGGGCATTCCCATTGGCAAAGAAGTACCTAATGAGTTTTTTTGCCCTAGTGGGCACTATGTGTACTTCAGTGTCACAGAATACTACTTCCACGATTTTCAGATAAATATCTGAGCTATATTTCGATCTTGGACGATTACTGCAAAACCGGTCAACTGCAAAGTAGGAATATATATTTAATTTGAAATGTCTGGTTCAAGATTATATTTGTGTATAAAATATTCATCGGTCCAAATGCTCCGAATATGTAGGGGATTTCTACGTATGTTGTTCTATGTGGAAGCCTTCTATTTAAGAATATATATATATCTAGTAATCTAGTAAGTATTTAGTATAATCGAAGAAATGTAAGAATGCAAAATATATTTTAACAGCTCATTTTAAATAAGAAATTGCTATTAATTATTTTGTAATAATTGTATACATTTTTAATGCATTTCTCAGTGGGTTTATTTTCTTTAACCATAACATGAATTTTCTACTTTTTTTATTTATTTTGTTTTGTAAATAATATTAGCTAATTTTAATTTTCACTGTATTTTCTTTATTTTTTTTATTTTTTTTTTATTTTTTTTTTAATATTGCTATTTTAATGCTTCAAATAATTTTAAAATAGGGGATAGTAGCCTAATTTGGACCACTTCACTTATTTTCAGGTGTAACCCACTTAAATTTTGGAATATCTGCAAAAGATCATTACACAGGTTCAATCTATTCATCTACTAAGTAAAACAAATATTTAGATCAATTTCTTTTTCAAAATCTTAAATTTTATTTTAATTTGAAAAATTTGTCAAAAGTGGTTCAAATTCAGCAACTGGTCGCCTAAGTTGGACCTCCAGTCTTTTAAACTGGACCAAATAATATCAGGTTGTTTTAATGAATAGGGAATATAACTAATTTTATTAAAAGCAAAGTTTGCGATTAATGAAACAATCAAACAAAATAAATGCAATGAAATATAATGAAATCAAATATCTGAAAATAAGAACAATTGTTTTAAATCAAAATGTATTCTAAATATAAATCAAAGTTATCAGTAATTAAGAATAGAAATCATGGAACTAATTGTCAGTTACTTGAATATCGTGTAAGGAGTGATGCGAAGCTTATGCATTGTTTATTGTTTTTGTTTTCCAGCGCACACAACATGGAACCATATAAAAGCAATTTGAACACTGAATAATTTCTGCTATTTTATTCTTCTTAGAAATTAGGCAAAACCAATCATCACCGTCTAAATTTTTCTTTTTATATTCTGTATTATCATGCTTTATTTTCTGGCAACAGAAGTTTTCTTTACATTATGTTTGTAGTTCTTCTCTTCCATCATTTTCTTGCTAATTGCATTACGCCTATTTTTTTAAAAAAACTCGATGTTCCAACTGCTTTTGTGCTGTTAAAGCTTCCTTTCTGTCGTTTTTTATTCCATTTCAAGGTTTAGCTTATAAGGCTATGATGTTAACACAACTGTTTTTTGGTTCTCTCTGTACATTGATTTAACTGAATTTAGCATAGGAAATAACATTCCTAATGATTTTTTGCTTTTGGGGAGGATTTGTAGCTGCAGCCTTGTTGCAGGTCAATTTCTTCACAACTTACTGGCTGCTTTTTGTTTCCTATATCTTTAACAGCTTTTGCTGTAACGGGTGTTTTTCTTCCAGACAGTTTGTCTATGTCTTTTTCAACATTTACATCATGATTTGAGATTTTATGCGTTTTAATGGCAAAAAAGTATAATTCCACCCATCAGAACTGTAAAAAGCCTTCCATCACAAATATCCTGCTGGAGGAAAGTGTTTGAATTCAACTCTGTAAATGAAATATGCCATAGGAATAAAGAATTCAAAGAAAATAAATACAATTACATACAAGATTAAAGACATTGCAAACAAAAATTATTGTAAATTGACATGTAAAAATATTTTTATGTTTATATAGGTCTAACCTGTATAAAAAAATTAATCCAGATATACAAAAAAAACTTGCATGGAGATAGTAATCCATTATATAAAAAAAATAGTGTACAAAGCGTACCGTCCTCGAAATCCATTACTTACTTTTCAAATTTATGATCGCATATCTGGTCCAATTTAAGCAAATTAAATTAGCCTAATTACGGCAACTGCGCCATTTTTTTAAAACAGTTAATTTCAAGACTAAGAATAAAAACGAAATCAAACAAACCCGCATCAAAAATATGCGTGATAAACAGATGTATTCATATATGTATATGAAAACATAACAACTTACCTTAGTTTCAAAATATTCACTTACGTTTAGAACGAAAAAATTTGATCAAAACAGCTAACTTCAGGTTTTTTTTAACTGTCTGAAAACAGCACGTAATAGGCGGCTGCTTCTTCTAATCATGAGTGACGTCATTCTGATGAGTAGGATTTCAGCGGTAGATGGAGTCTCTTCCTGTAATTAACGGCAGAATGTCAACGGTCCAATTAAAGCGGCGGTCCAAATATGGCTACTCTCCCCTATTAAATTTATCTCGAGTTCCATCTTTATTATCCACCCATTTATACACCTTCATACGTTGAAGTGGTGAATGAACAAAAATTCACAACGTAATTTATAATTAGTTCTCCTCATTGTTTATAGAATGTATCTGACCATTATTACAGTAATTAAATGATAACTCCTTTACCTACGATTTATGTTACAACAGCCTGGATAAAAAATGTAAACAAGATCGCCAGCCTTCGAGCCATTCTACGGTTCGGCAAATTGGTCCTAAGTTGGGCCAAATGCGCACGACATACGGAATGTAAATACATGTGTAAGATACAATTGGTTTAATTTTGTGTTATATTTGATAAGTAATTGCAATCTGATGTAATAATTCTGGTAGATGTACAACAAAAGATTTATTAGTAATCCCGTTAGCCTTTACAGTCGCGCCACTGTCCATGTCCGTGATATTTACATTTGGCTCGATCATTGTACCAAGGGCCATGCCCGTAATATTCATATTTGGCCCGACCCATGTACTACGGGCCAGACCCGTGATAATCAGTTTTGGACCGAAGACAAGATCACGTGTCCCACATGTAGATGTAGATTAATGGGGTTAAGTAGGTCGTTTGGGATCATTATATTATAGATGTAGCCATATTCACACTGGTGTCAGGTTCTCCAAGGCAGTTACAAAGATTAACATTTATCCATTTGTGAAAAATATTCATTGAGTTTTACCTTTCAATTTTTAACGAAAATTTAATATCTAAGTAACTATTTAATCGGTAACAATAAATTTTCATTTCAGTCATCATAACACTCTTCATAAATTTCCATACATTAGTGCCTAATTTGCATACTAAATTGTGCCTAAATTTCACTGATCATCAGTTTGTTTATATTTCGCCATTTTCTCTAATCGCAAAATCGCCCAAAATTATTTTTCCAAGATTCTAAATGACATGCATAAAACTCCGGATAAAAATATTAAATAAAACTGTTAACTAGCTGTTACAAGAAATTGAAAATACAACAAATAAAATTAAAAACCATTCTATCATTAAAGTTTTGAATAAAAAAGATAATATGCGAATATCAAGAATTGCCACTATATGGGATATGAAATTAAACAAAGTTTATTTACCTAAAAATGACTCCTTATTGACTTGGAGTTAAAAAGTTTATTAGTGCTTATTGTTTGATAAATTTAAAATGTATGACACTCATAATATTAACATTTCAAAAAGTTAATAAAACAGATTTTTAAACTTGTAACAACTCATATAAATACTGAAAAAAAGCTTGCAAAAGAAAGAGTTTTTTTCCTATTATTCTTATTTTCTATACACTAGTTCGTTGTATGTCATGAGATCGAGAAGAAAGAACAGTTTCCTTAAAATTTGAAAAAAAAAAAAACACCATTTGCAAGAAATGTTTAGCATTCCCCAACATTTTCATTTAAGATATTTCTTTAAAATCGTGTAAGGCTCAAATCTGGACTTGTGTTACATGCCACGTTTCTGAAATGTGAAGGGTGAAATATGTCAGCAACCGTCCAAAATATTTTAAACGTACTTTAGAAAAAATGGTAGAAGCAGTCATAATGTACTTTGAAAGTTTATCAAATTTCAGGATTATTAAATAAAAAGATACTGTTATTGATTTCGCAAAAACTGAAAGTTGTAATTGTTTATAAAATTACAGAAATTAATTAATATCTACATAAAGGAAGATGTATTATTATTTAAATATATA
Source organism: Maratus speciosus (assembly GCA_963932465.1). Taxonomy (NCBI): domain Eukaryota; kingdom Metazoa; phylum Arthropoda; class Arachnida; order Araneae; family Salticidae; genus Maratus; species Maratus speciosus. The sequence goes on from OZ010789.1 coordinate 56,568,718, forward strand.
TATATATATACATATATTTATATACAGCTCAGATTCAAAATATTAGAATAATTACTTTTTTTTTTCACAAGCTGGAAATATCCTATGGTAATTTAACATCTTTTAATGCAAATATGCAAACGATATTTTTATTAAGAACTTATTGTTGATTAAACTTATTTATTATCTTAAAATTAATATCATTTCTGAAAAGAATAATTGAAAAAAAAATATTTTGAAAAGTCAAAATATTAGAATATTTATTCAAGTGGTTCAAAATATTAGAGTATATCGCATTAATTCTCCTTTAATTATCACCAATTCATAACTTGTGGCATCATAGATTTAATTCAGACGATTTTATTTAAAATGGGTGTTCTTTTTATAGTTTGTTTGCTTTTTCGTCTTAAAATGGGTCGTGTGGGTGACATTCCTGAATCTATTAAACTCCGCATGTTTGATTTGTATCGGCACGGTAAAAATCAATGTTATATAGGGAATTATTTACATTGTTCGCAATCAAGCGTTAGTAAAATACTAACACAATATTCAAAAAATGAAAAATTTCAGAATAATCGCCGAAATGGCTGCCGAGAACCAAACGGATCTGCTAGATCTGACAGGAAACTGAAGCGTATAGTTAAGAAAAACCGATTTAAAAGCGTGCAATTCTTGCACCGAAAATGGAAAAAGAAGGAGTTGAAGTTTCTACATCGAGAACATTAAGACGTCTCCATAAATTTAAGTTTGAATCTCGTATACCGAAAAAAAATCTCTCATGACTGTAAAACAAAAACGTATAAGATTCTATTGGTGTAAATCAAGACGTTTATGGAGCAAAGAAGATTGGAAAAACATATTAGTTAGGGATGAAATTATCTTGTATAGATACAAAACATACTTTCATCGCTAAATAATATATTTTCCCAATCTTCTTCGCTCCATAAACGTCTTGAATTCCACCAATTGAATCTTATACGTTTTTGTTTTACAGTCATGAGAGATTTTGTTTTCGGTATACGAGATTCAAACTTAAATTTATGGAGACGTCTTAATGTTCTCGATGTAGAAACATCAACTCCTTCTTCTTTCCATTTTCGGTGCAAGAATTGCACGCTTTTAAATCGGTTTTTCTTAACTATACGCTTCAGTTTCCTGTCAGCTCTAGCAGATGCGTTTGGTTTTCGGCCGCCATTTTGGCGATTATTCTGAAATTTTCCATTTTTTTAATATTGTGTTAGTATTTTACTGACGTTTGATTGCAAACACTGTAAATAAATCCCTATATAACATTGATTTTTACCGTGCCGGTACAAATCAAACATACGGAGTTTAATAGATTCAGGAATATCACCCACACAACCCATTTTAAGACGAAAAAGCAAACAAACTCTAAAAAGAACACCGATTTTAAATAAAATCCTCTGAATTTAATCAATGATGACACCAGTTATGAATTGGTGATAATTAAAGGAGAATTGATGCGAAATATTCTAACATTTTGAACCACTTGAATAAATATTCTAATATTTTGACTTTACAAAATATATTTTTTTTTCAATTATTCTTTTCAGAAATGATATTAATTTTAAGATAATAAATAAGTTTAATCAACAATAAGTTCTTAATAAAAGTATCGTTTGCATATTTGCATTAAAAGATGTTAAATTACCAAAGGATATTTCCAGTTTGTGAAAAAAAAAAGTAATTATTCTAATATTTTGAATCTGAGTTGTATTTGGCATCACATAATTTTAAATAAAATAAAATGGAAATTGCAAGCATTATTAATGAATTTACTACGAATGTTTAATGCACTACAAACTCATCATTACTATTTAAATGCAAAGAAAAATCAGATAAAAATCTATCTACGTAAATACACAATTTTAGATCAGCAAATTCCTCAAAAATAATAATTCATTTTCTAAATCATTTGCACTAAAGACTATATTTTGAAAGACAAATGTTGAATAATGCATTATAAACTAGAGTTCGGCGAAAAAATATGGATAAAAAAAGCTTATTTCAACACAGACGATTCATATATTTCCCCAATAAAGATATAAATGTTTTTTATGCATATTTAGTTTATATTTAACCTCGTAATCTATGACAAAGAAAATATAAATTTTATGAGCATTATTGCTGACATAGCTGACAGTTGCGAGCGAGAGTTTTAACTATCAATTTTTTTTTCAGATCTTATTTTGAGAAATTCAGCAAAAAATTATTGTTGTTGTTTTTCTTTCGATTTTTTTAATGTTTTTTAATTCAAGAATAAAGAGCAGTTTAAAGAATGGTTCACGTGATTTTGGCTAAACGAAATATCCATTGGTATGTCAGACAAAACTATCTCAGACAAACAAATCCCAGAATGTAACAAATAAAACATCTTACAGAATTTAAAGAGTAAGAAAACATGATTTATTTATTAATTTGAAGATGTTAATTGTAAATGTGAAAATAATCTGAATCATATCCTGCTTATTTATACAATTAATTAATGTATTTTATTCGCAATATCATTTTTTAATACAGATTTTAATGCGATTACAACAATATACATATATTTTTTATTAAAATTACGCGTTTTTATGAAATTTTATTTAAAAAATTTTAAATGGTATCTTAAAAATAAATAAAACCTTGAAGCAGATAAATCTGGATTTTTTTTTTTTTAAATATACTTTAGAATTGCCGATACTTGTCCGAGATTAACTGTATTTTAAAATTGATAATAACTTAATTATGTGAAATACCATTATTAATATTAAAAAAAATATATGTAATATAAATAAGGGAAATGTAAATAAACTACAAATCATTTGCTAAAATGGTGTATGAACATTTAATACAGATTCAAACATTAAAAACACTAAAATATCTATTCTACGGTTTCAGCATACCTCCGTGGCCTTCTTCAGGAATCATATAATTCCTGAAGAAGGCCACGGAGATGCGCTGAAACCGTAGAATGGATATTTTAGTGTTTTTGATGTTTTAATCTGTATTAAATGTTCATTAGGGTGGAACGAAAAAAATAAATTCTTTATTTCGATATGTAATAGAGAAAAGAAGTTGTAGAAGGCCTTTGTTAAGACAGTGTTAAAATATTTTAACAAACATAATATATTTAGAGGTGCCGCAAAATACTTGAATATATGTATTTTTAAGTAGATTTTACGAATTTTGATAAATTTGGTTTAGTAAATATATATATATATATATACGTTACCGGCCAAACCCGATTTTAGGCTAAACTAGATTGGCCTAGGCCAAACTAGTTTATCCTAACGCGCATCGGATAAACTAGCTTTTCCTAGGCCAAAATAGTTTTTCCTAAGGCCCATAGGATAAACTAGTTTTTCCTAGGCCAAACTAGTTTATCCTAACGCCCATAGGATAAACTATTTTTTCATAGACCAAACTAGTTTGGCCTAACGCTCATAGGATAAACTAGTTTAGCCTGCTATTTATTGGTCTGAACTAGTTTGTCCTAGGCCGATTTGTTTATCCCAGACCAATTCAGTTTGGCGTGCTTTTATTGATCCCAAAAACCGCTTCCGCGCCAACCTTCTATTTTATCCTAGGCCAATCTAGTTTATCCTACGCCATTTCAATTTGACATTCTTATATTGATGCCACAAAATGGAAAAAAAAGAACAGAACCGAACTAATTCAAACTCAAATTCAATTTCTCAAAAATGAGTCAAGTTCAAGCTCACATTCAAAATTGTTCAAACGAATCCGCTCAACTCAAACACATCTATGGAAGTCCACTAAAAACTCGTATTTTTAATTATTATTTTTAAATATAATAGAAGCTTAGCGACCAAATTTACAAAATTTTGTAAGCTAGTCTTTGGTTATTAGATGTAAAGGTCTCTACTGGCCCGCTAAATTTTCCTCCCCGACACTCGGTCCGGGCTTGGTTTGGGATTACTTTTTTCGAGAGGTTCAGACCGAGATGGACCGGGACTTCCGTGATTTTTTTCCGGCTTAAGTAGGGACTGGACTGCATTCTTCTTGATGTCGGCACAGGCAGAAATGCTGAGTCCAATTTCCAACCCAGCTCATATGAAAATCATTTGGACCCATCTCTGGTCTGTTCAGTAAAAATATCAGTAAAATTTGGCACGTCCAAACTTTTATTTTATGCACGTTTTTTTTAAATCGCTTTTATTCCACAATTAAAATTTATATATTTATTATTATTATTATTATTTTTACTTTCTTCTATCTTTACAATATTACAATATTAGATTCATGAAACTTTTCGACATATTTACACGTTTTAGGGTTCAAAGATTTCCAAAAATATGTTTTTACAAAATGTCAGTCTGTCTGTATGTATGTGACACAAATTTTGTGGGCGCTCTATTGAAAGAACTAATCCACGTAATTTAATAAAATTTACATTCAGGTAGTTCCTGATATGAATTGGTGATGCTTACGTTTTGATGCTTATCGCCCAACAGGTGGTGCTGCTATGCTGCATTTTGCAGGATTTACACGATTTCTGCAATAGCTCTATCTCAAGAACTAATGCACAGATTTTCAACAAAGTTCATATTCAGTTAGTCCTTGATATGAATTGATGCTTATTAGGTGCTGGTGTAAATAGCCTAATAGGTGGCGTTGCTGTTCTGTATTTTTCACGATTTCTTCAATAGCTCTATTTCAAGAACTAATTCACGGATTTTCATAAAACTTCAGATTCAAGTATACCTTGATTAATATTGTGGCTGATTATGTTTTGGTGTAAATCGCTCAAAAGGTGACGCTGCTGGGCTGGATTTTTCATGATTTTCGCAGTATCTGTATCTCAAAAACTAATACACGGATTTTCACCAAACTTCAGATTTGATGAAACTGGTTAGGTTTTGGTGTAAATTACTCCACAGACTGCTATGCTGCACTTTGCTGGATTTACAGGATTTCAGCGATAGTCATATATCAATAATTAATGAACGGAATTTCATATCTTTAGAATCCTCAAGATGTGCATAGATTGCCATTTAATTTTTCACTGTGATAGCGAATTTTGAAGTATGAACATGTTTGAGATAGAAGAAAGTTTTGGCATTAATACATCCTACTAGTTTTAACATGAGTAGATGCATTTTTATGTAATACAATTAAAGTACGGTAAAACCTGAGAAAAAATAACCAGCCTATGAAGGAATTCCGTGTTTAACAAAAAAAAAAATATATTTTGATCTCTGTAAAATGAGTATATAAGTTATTTGTAAAAAAGAATATAATGCATTTACAACAGACGATGAACCTTCTAATAAGGGAGCCTGCCTATAACGGAGTTTCTTCTTCCCTGTGCAATTCCGCCTTAGAAGATTTTATTGTATAGGATTTTTAAAAATTTTAAATCTCCAAGCCACAGAATGTGTATTAATGATATTAATGATTCTATTGTAAACTATACTGATTTTTTTAATGAATACCTATTTGTATGTAAATATCTGAATACTTACCACTAAATTTTTACACGGCTTGGAGACTTGAAAATCTAAAATAAGTTATATAGAAAAACGTTCAAAGTCTGAATCACATAGAAAAGAAAAAACTTCGTTATAGTTAAGTTCCTTTTTTAGCAGGCCCATCGTCTCTAGCAAATGTATTATGTTTTTTTCAAACGGAATATTGTATCCGATTTGCACCGATTAAAAAAAATGTGTTTAATACATAATTTCGTCATACACAGATTCTTCTAACAGGTTTTTACAGTATTGTACCCCCATCCGTATAAACGTATATGTACTATTCTTTAAAGATAATTTTAATTGTGAAATAATGGTAACTTAAAAATGTATGTATTTTAGGCCAAACTGGTGCCGGGACTTCGCCGGATTTTTGAAAATTCCAGATTTCTGAAAGAATATCAAATGTACTTCTTATATTCTTAATAATGCATTTATTCATAAATAATTCAAAGCCAAGTGATATTTATCTGAAAAAAAAATCTGTAAATTCTTCCTCTCCTAAATTTTATGATAACCTCTCATCCCATTCTTTGGTACTCCAGCACACAGTTTTTTATATGGAACATATTTTGCAACTACCGGCAGCGGTGAAATGGGGAAGATAGTGGGACATTATCCCACTCCTCATCAAATAAATTTTATTATACGGGGGGTGGCGGCAATACTACTTTGCACAGGCACCGGAGCGGTTGTTGGGATCAATAAAAGCACGTCAAATTACATTGGCCTACGATAAACTGGATCGGCTCAGGATAAACTAGAAAGTTGGCGCCGTTGCGGTCTTTGGGATGAATAAAATCACGCCAAATTGAATTGGCCTAGGATAAACTAGATCGGCCTAGGACAAACTAGTTCAGACCAATGAATAGCAGGCTAAACTAGTTTATCCTATGAGCGTTAGGCCAAACTAGTTTGGCCAAGAAAAAACTAGTTTATTCTATGGGCGTTAGGATAAACTAGTTTGGCCTAGGAAAAACTAGTTTATCCTATGGGCGTTAGGATAAACTAGTTTGGCCTAGGAAAAACTAGTTTATCCGATGCGCGTTAGGATAAACTAGTTTGGCCTAGGTCAATCTAGTTTGGCCTAAAAATCGGGTTTGGCGGGTAACATATATATATTTTTTAAATACCAAATGCTGTTTTCAATTTTTAAATAATACACATAAACTACTTTACAGCAGATATTTACAGTTTTATACTGCATACCTTTAATATTTATGCTACTAAATACTGCATCTTTTATTTTCCATTTTTTTAGATTTTAACAGTATTTTGTAATAGCATTTCGATTAACCTTACTTTTAACTTAAAAACGCGGCAAAACATTTTTTTGTTCTGAAAATTAATAATCAAATGGAGAACAGTACTTGTTTTGAAGTGACCTTGATTCAGGCGGAATATTATTGCCTGGTGTAGGGTGGCGGAGGAGGAAGAGAAAAATGTAACTGTAGCAATGGTCTGGTCACATGTTTCTGTCGTCAGTCAGTGCAGGCAAACGAATCGTTTGAGTAACAAATGTTTTTATGCTGTTCTTTACTGGATTTTGTTTTGTTTATGAATATGTCACTTTGAATATTTGTATAATAATTTATTAGTTAGTACTTTATCTTTAGAGTGATGGCAGTGTTAATACCAGTTCAGACCAGACAAAAGTTAGAATGTCCAATTGTTGGGTAGCATAAACAGTTAAGTGATATAAGATTTTCAACTTATTATGACAGTATGAAATATTATCTTTATATTCGACATGAGCTGAAACCAGACAAAACATCAAAAGAACGAACGTGAGTGAAATACTTGATATACTTATTAAGAAAGTTGAATCTATTTGGTCGTCAGCATCTATTCCAGTAGTACCTCGCACTCACATGTTAGAAACGGGAAAAATCTATCACGATAAATACAGAAGCATTTTAAGATCAAAAGGTAGGAAAGGTACAGCAAAATATGATTTGATTGCAGTAAAATTTTTAAATTGTCTTGTAAACGTCTTTTTTATGTAGTACACTGTAAGTGCAAAGAATTTTCTGTCTGTAAGTGCGTAAAAAGAAAAAAAGTACCTAAACTTGAGAAAGATTTTTTACTTGACCAAAGAACAGTGAGGAAAATGTGTATAAGTGGAGTCTATAATGTTATTTCCAAGATTTTAACTCAAAGAGAAGAGAGGAAGCAACAGGTAATACAGCAACAATTAAAGTATAACTACAATCAGAAATTAGTAGTTAAGGCTACTAGAAAAGCTGAAAATGATGCCATTCAATCAGATCCTGAGCAAATATTTAAAGGAATCTTAATATACAATCCCAAAAATTCCGCTACTTCTTTTTTGGATTCAACTGCAAGCGAGCAAATGCGAGTAGCACTTTCAACAGTAGCAAGTGCTTGTGACCGAACTGGGGTTTCAAATAGAGTTGCTGAGACTATCGCAAGTGCTGTTCTTATGATTACAGAGGGAAAAAAAAGTAAGGTAATTGATAAAATGAAAATTCGAAGAGAGAGAGCCAAGAATCGAACAAAAGAGATAGTAAGAAGCCTTAACCAAGTTGGAGATATTATAGGTTTGTTTTTCGATGGAAGAAAAGATAAAACAATTGTGTAAGAAAAAAAAGTAAAAAAAAAATTACAAAAAGACGGCCATCTAAGAACATATTCATTTAGTAAAAGAGCCGAATTCATCCTTTCTAGGACATGTAACCCCTGCTTTTGGAACAAGTGAAGCTATAAAAAATAGAATGACAGCCTTCTTTAATTGTAACAATCATTTGAACATATCAACTGTAACTGCTATTGAGTGTGATGGGACAGCCAGAAACACTGGAGTTAATTACGGTGTGATTGCTTTAACAGAAAATGATCTAAATAAGCCACTGCAGTGGCTGATTTGTTTGTTACACTTAAAGGAATTGCCTTTGCGCCACCTGTTTCGTGAATTAGATGGAAAAACAAAGAGTCCTAAGGAATTTGGCGGGGTTTATGGCAAACAACTTGAAAATTGTAACGAACTTCCAGTGGTTAAATTCTTGCCACTAAAATTTCTGAAATTTCCAAAAATTCCAATGGCCGCCATTTTTAAACAAGATGGCGGACGAAACTGGCCAACGAACTTGGTCCAGACATTAGTATGTACTATGCATATGAAAAAATTCATCCAAATCGGTTCAAAAATTCGAGAGTTACAGCATGACAAAATTCAGATATAAATATACATATAGTATATATATAATTTTATTAATATTATTAATATTTATTGTTAATTTATTTAAATTAAAACATTGAATATGGTTAAATAAAATAAATGATTGTTTTTTGTATTTTATTATTCTTTTGAATTAAGTGAATTATTATCTTTGCAAAATACTTTTGAGCGCTACTGTATTATTTAAAAAACTGTGTTTGAACAACTATTTGTAAGCAAAAAAGTAATTACAACAGTTATATTCAAACTCATATTATATCTTGATTTTTTTGAAAAAAAGACCATTTATTTCACTTTTCCAGAAAATTAATGAAAAATGTACATAAATTAAACTTAATATTATTGTTGTTATAGTAAAGAAACATCTACAGACTGCTGTTAAAAACGATATTTGATTTTAAAAATGTGAAAATAAAACACTGAAAAAAAATTTATAATTTTATGTTAAATTTAGACTTTTTGTAAAAACATCCTTATTTTTAAGGCTCTTGCGGCACCTCAAGATATAAATTTAGAACGAAAAGACTTCATAGTTTTGTTATTAACACACAAAGACAACTTTTAATTGCTATTAGAAAATTATTTGCTGAAAAAAGTATTTTCCCTGTACTTTCGTTGAACCTTAATGTTCATACACCATTTTAGCAAATGATTTGTAGTTTATTTACATTTCACGTATTTATATTTCAATTACCTATGGTGTAATAGTCCAAATTTTTTCAGAAAAATATATGTATACAAATTATTTTTCTATCGATATATATATATAATTATATTAAATTGTTTAATATTGAACACACATAAAAAAGCCCATACTAGGAAATAATAAACAACATCACAATAAACACAGTTAATCCGTTTATTCGCGCTTTAATGCGTTTATTACGTTTTATCAGATATTTTATGTTACCGCTTAAGCTAAAGATGCATATTGCACACGATTTCTCTCAGACATATTAGCCAACGCAGCTTCAAAAATAAAATATAGTGGTAAAAATGAGAAGGAAATTGCTATGTTTGCCGAACAAATCTTTAAACGACACTTCTGACTAAAATTGGAACCAAATGAGAATATTTCTAGTAACTATTTATTGTGTAGTATTTCTCTTCCATGGATCTTTCAATATCCATGTGAAAAGTTAATCCCGTTAATTATATAAAATGAGAATATTTCTAGCAGTTATTTCTAACCTAGTTTTTCTCTTTTTTGAAGATCGATGTGAAAATTTAATTCCGGTATTTAGATATAATGAGAATATTTCTCGTAACTATTTCTAGTCCAGTATTTCTCCTTCATGTATCTTTCAATATCCATGTGAAAAGTTAATCCCGTTAATTATATAAAATGGGAATATTTCTAGCAGTTATTTGTAACCTAGTTTTTCTCTTTTTTTGAAGATCGATGTGAAAATTTAATTCCGGTATTTAGATATAATGAGAATATTTCTCGTAACTATTTCTAGCCCAGTATTTCTCTTTCATGTATCTTTGAAGATCAATGTGAAAAGTTAATTCCGATATTTATATAAAATATTTTAGTATGATTCAATCCATCACACTTAATAGAAATCGACTGTTTATTAAATAAAGTAAAAAAAAATAGTAATATATTTATATTAAAAAGTAATATTTTTTTCATTTTAATATTTAGATTTATTTTAAATTAACTAATAGATTATACGGTTTAATGATTATTTTTACAGTGGTTTACAATTACCTTATTGTAGTATTTCACTTAATATTTTACTGAATAACAATGGTTACCTTATATTAACAAAATAACTACTTTATTTTGTAACATATTTTTGAAAGTTACGATATTGCGTGTTTATGAAATTTAAAAATTTACGGTGCATGTATATTAGGGTGGGCCGAAAAAAACTTTTTTTTTATTTTCGATGATGGGTAGTGCGGAAAAGTGGCCACTAGTGGCACCAAGTTCACACAAAAAATTTGAGATTTTTAGGACAATTCCTATATTTGCCGCTGATTTTTGAACTTTTTTAGCAAAAATTTTAAAAATGTTAAATTAAACTTATTTTAATCTTATTTACTTGAAAAGGCATATTTAATGTTCGAAATGTATAAATAAGCTCTGATAATGTATTATTTAATTGCTATGTGTATTTTAAATTAGACGATTTTTATAGCCTTTTTGCGTTTAAGTGAGCAAAAGTTGCATGTATTGTTTGAACCTTTCAACAGTTTTTCTCTTTTGTCTTGTTTATGTCCCTTGGTCTTCCTTATTTTTTTCGATGCTTTAAGAGTCATATATTTGGGTGACGGACAGCAGAATCCCTCAGAAACAGATCTGGAAGGATAGAAGGGGTGAGGCGAGAACTTAAGCGAACGCAGTGACTCATCGCGATGTTGGGGGAGTGAAGGAGGAAATATAAGAGGGGAGAAAGTGCGATAAGGGATGCTTATTATTTTTCAGTGCCCGGTTTCCCTGTGACATTTGTTCAGTGAAAAAGTAAAACCTTTTTGTCGTGCAATACATTGCTTTTTGGATCGTTTAACGTGCCTTTACTGTGCTTTGTGCGTTTTATTACGACGAGTTTAGAAATGGCTAGTGCAAAAGTTCATAATCATGTAAAGACATGTGATAGCGTGAAAAGTAGCCATTTTGGGACACCGTGCAAATTGAAAGACTTGCAATTGCCAACTACTGATGACATCATGCGCCACTACTATTGGTTGCGAAGCGATATAGAAGAAAATCGAGATATTTATCTTCAACCAGTGGATGATATTATTAAAATGGTAGGTGAAAAAGTTTCCAAAATCTGGATAAAATCTTCCATACCAGTGGTTTCCCAACGAACAATTAACGGAAAGATTAAAACTATTACAATGAGGGCAGATCATTGGAGAAATCTTGTAATCATTCGGGCGTTAAAGGCAAGGCGATCCGCGAAGATTTCGTACGAAATGCGGAAACCTCTCTCTTTGACATTGCAGCTTGTAAGTGTAGAGGCTTGAACAATTGTAGCTGCGACATCAGACGTAAAGTTCCACATCGGGAGGTGAACTTCTTGAAGGATCAAAGAACTGTTCGGAAAATGTTTATCAGAAATATTGATTTTAAACAAGCAAAACTCTTGCAAAGAAAATATCACGGAAAATGAAAAGGGATACAATTTCAACGAGGAATAGTGGTTCTGCGACAAAGCCTTCAACGAGTGGAGTTAGATCCAGATGGAAGACAGTTATATTGTTGGAAGATTCAAGTAGTGGGAGCTTTCAAGCAAGCAGTTCGACTGAATCTGAATTTGAACCAGGCCCTTCAAAGCCAAACACTCCTAAACGCATATTCCTGTCTCACACAGCGTCCGCCATGTCTCAGGGAAACTGAGTACTGAAAAATAATAAGCACCCCTTATCGCACTTTCTCCCAACATCGCGATGAGTCACTGCGTTCGCTTAAGTTCTCACCTCACCCCCTTCTCTCCTTCCAGATCTGTTTCTGAGGGATTCTGCTGTCCGTCACTCAAATATATGACCCTTAAAGCATCGAAAAAAATAAGGAAGACCAAGGGACATAAACAAGTCAGAAGAGAAAAACCGTTGAAAGGTTCAAACAATACATGCAACTTTTGCTCACTTAAAAGCGAAAAGGCTATAAAAATCGTCTAATTTAAAATACACATAGCAATTAAATAATACATTATCAGAGCTTATTTATACATTTGGAACATTAAATATGCCTTTTCAAGTAAATACGATTAAATTAAGTTTAATATAACATTTTCCAAATTTTTGCTAAAAAAGTTCAAAAATCAGCATTTTAGCAAAACTTCAAGCCAAAAGCGGCAAATATAGGAATTGTCCTAAAAATCTCAAATTTTTTGTGTGAACTTGGTGCCACTAGTGGCCACTTTTCCGCACTACCCATCATCGAAAATCAAAAAAAAGTTTTTTTCGGCCCACCCTAATGTATATGTGGAGCAAACATGCAAACCATGCTTTCTCCTTCAGATACAAATTTTCAAAAAACACAAAAAACTGATAAATAAGAAAATAACTTGTATTTAATTCTCATTTTTATTGTGTATTTTTATTACTGTTTATTAGAAAGAATTGCAAGCATACCTAAGATATTAAACATAAAACAAATTAATAAAATGCATTTAATATTTGGAGAAATCACGTTTTGACCGAATTCAGAGGAGGAAACATGTTTTGATTGTTTGACAAGTGGATAAAACGCTTTTTGAATGAAATAAGTTCTAACTCACAAATAATACAATAGCATTATTTTATTTGAATAAATTCCGAATTTCAGTTGATTATTGTTAAAATAAAAGGACAGATTATGGTACCTAGTAGTATTCATTAAATATTTACTAAATAAATACTCGTTTGCCAGAAATCCACTTCAAATTTTAAAACCAATATCTTCATCTAGACAGTTATACACATATCCCTCTTCTTTATTGCAGGCTTATCAATCATGGATAATGTGGTTGTATCATTTGAATATATCGTCAGGTTGATTTTGCCACTGTTCACTATACATTACCTTCAAAAGTTTTTTAACATCTTTATTCTTTTCAACTGGTATGGCGTGGCTAAGAGGAAGATATTCTAAAACAACCCTTTGAACAAGGCAACAGTAACTCCCTTTTTAAGAAGATTTACATCATATTCTTCATTTAGATCTTGAAATCTGTAATTCTGGAAGCCTTTAACTTTAACAGTTCTCTTATTTTTTTCTAAAACAATCCGTTTCAATTGTGATATGTATGGTAGGTTTCGGAAGTACACATTAAGTGACAACTGTGATTGGCAGACTGGAGAAATCACTGCTTGATTGAATGCAGGCTTTGGAAGAAACACTCTTTGATTGAAACGTCAAGTTTTAAAATTGATTTATAATCGGAGAAAAAATTTGTTTAGTAAAAAATACCATTTGTTTCTGTGCAATTTAACACAGAGTTCATAAAAATAACAATAACTCATTTTTTATTTTTTTGTGAGAAAACACGGTTTGAATGTTTGCTCCACATATATGAATCTATTATTAAAAAGTGTCACTGATATTTTCGAACATTTCGTACGGAAAAACGACAGGTATTAATGCATACTGAAATACATTATAACGTATCTATTAAATTAATTGTTATTAAACCTAAAACAAAATGTTATTTCGCTAAAACCTAGAATGCATTAAATGGTTCTTAACACTTGATGCTTGAATAGCTTTTTAAAAATAAATACGACGTAAGTAAAATCATTACAGAAAAACTTCGTATATTATATTTTTGATATGCAAACAACTTATTTAACCGAGAATCACACTGTTAAAAATATCGTGAAAAAGTACCTCTGTTTTAAAGGGTATCTTTTTTCTGACCAATGAGAACATTTTATAGGCGTTTATGCAGCCTTCTCATTGGTCAGAAAATAGATAGCCTTTAAAATCAGAGGAAATTTTTCACGATATTTTTAACAGTGCAGAAGGCTGCATTTTTGCGAAAGTTTCACTGTTTGAAGTAAATAACGAACAGTTCTCTAAAATGCAGGCTTCTGATTGGTCAATGTCATTTCGCTAACAGCGAAAAATCTATCCGGCCAAATTCTTGCAAGCACCAAAACCGGAAAGTCCATTTACATACCAACCGAGATCGGAAATAGGTGTCGAAAAGCTTAAAATCAACCTTTAAATTCGCCTTATGTATCAGAACACAAGTACAGCGCCTAGAAGATACAGTGTGGAAAACGGTTACAAAATAGTGCTAAAAAATTGAATCCCATAAATGTACAACGATGCTGAATAACAAGATGTCGATCGTAGTGATTTAAAAACGATAGTCATTCTAAAAGAGACTCTTTAACCTATTTCACGTCATTCCTTAACTAAATTAGCTTATAACAGACTAAAATACCTTATATTTATAGTTTCCGATATTTAACATTCTATAATTTTTCAAAACACAGGGTTTATATTGAAAAGAGTTACGAGATGGCGCTCGTATCAGCATATTGCCGCTGAGCATTGTTGGAGATTTATGGGATACAAGTTTTTAGCACTTTTTAAAGCATTATAGGAATAGCCGTTTTCCACACTGTATCTTCTAGGCGCTGTAATGGTGTTATTACACGAGGGGTCAAAAACGCTTGGAATCCCAGGCGTCTAGCGACAACAGCCGCCTCACGGTTCGTCTTTTCCAAGCATTTCATTGGCTGTTCCGGAAAAGGCTTTTCTATTATCAGATTTCCAAGCATTTGATTGGCTGTTACTGGCGACTCGCCTCGTTTCGGGTGTCAAGGACGCTCCGACAGAAAAAAGACGCTCGCTCTCCAAGCGACTCCCCTGCATCCATAGGATGACATGGAGACGCCTGGAATCTGAAGCATCTTTGACCCCTCGTGTAATAACACCATAACACAAGTACAGCGCCTAGAATACCTAGTGTGGAAATATACTATCCAAACAGTGCTAAAAAATTGTAACCCTTAAATGTGAGACGACACTGCTAAAATTTCAAGTGTCGATCACAGCGACATCTGAGGGATTTTCGTATTACTAGTATCACATTGTATAGACTAGAAATTTCTTGCAGTTGTAGAAAACATCCTGCAGATGTCGCTGAGATCTGCATATTGCAGCAGTATCATTGCACATTTAAGGGATACAATATTTTAGCGCTTTTTTAAGTATTACAGGGATAGCCGATTTCCACACTATATATTCTAGGCTCTATAGCACATGTGTCTGTGTATCAGGATGTCTGTTATGCCGGAGTAGTGCCTCCATATGTCAGTACACATTAAAGTACATTGCTATGTGAAACGATACTATAGCGCCTAGAATATACAGTGTGGAAATCGGTTATCCCTGTAATACTTAAAAAAGCGCTAAAATATTGTATCCCTTAAATGTGCAATGATACTGCTGCAATATGCAGATCTCAGCGACATCTGCAGGATGTTTTCTACAACTGCAAGAAATTACTACACTGTTAAAAATATCGTGAAAAATTACATCTGTTTTTAAAGGCTATCTGTATTCTGACCAATGAGAACGCTTCATAGGCGTTTATGTAGCGATCTCATTGGTCAGAAAATAGAGAACCTTTAAGAACAGAGGTAATTTTTCACGATATTTTTAACAGTGTAGTCTATACAATGTAATACTAGTAATACGAAAATCCCGCAGATGTCGCTGCGATCGACACTTGAAATTTGAGCATTATCGTCGCACATTTAAGTGATACAAATTTTTAGCACTGTTTGGATAGCATAATTCCACACTAGGTATTCTAGGCGCTGTAACGATACTGACTTTACATTCAGATTCAGTTTCGGAACAGATATAAGAATGATTTCAGATTTTATTCAGATAGGGTTCCTCGACATGAAAATGGCGACATACGGGGATATTTGACTGGTTGAGAATTATCTAGCCAGAAAAGAATCACGAAGCATCTTTGTAAGCATGTCTGTACCGTCAAGCTAGTTAACTTCTCTCACTCGTATAACCCAACTCGTTCAGGCGACCATCGCCAAGTTTTGGAATATAAAATGCCTCGTTTTTCTATAGTATAGAAAAACGCGTCTGTTATAGCGCAGTCTGAGCATTGAATGTTGCCACTCTCACATAGAGGCCTTCAGGTTCAGATTATCAGCTTAGGACTCAACATTCAAACATCACCTTCCATTTCTAATTTCATGGCTGCTTTTACAGTCGACTGATTTATATGTTGAGCACCGGACCCATGACGATTCCTGACACAATAGGGAAAAAACACAAGAAAAAATATTGGGTTAAAAGTGGTTAGGGGGGGTTGGAGAATTAAAAAGAGTCGGCGAGGGGGGGAAACTCCTGTTTTGGACTGATTTTGGATCGTGTCATGGGTTTCTGGTGCCGTGGAGTGGGTTGTGTGGAGTGGGTTTCAGAGTTGTGACTATCGTGGAGTGGGTTTCAGAGTTGTAAATATCATGGAGTGGGTTTCAGAGTTGTGACTATCGTGGAGTGGGTTTCAGAGTTGTGACTATCGTGGAGTGGGTTTCAGAGTTGTGACTATCATGGAGTGGGTTTCAGAGTTGTAAATATCATGGAGTGGGTTTCAGAGTTGTAAATATCGTGGAGTGGGTTTCAGAGTTGTAAATATCGTGGAGTGGGTTTCAGAGTTGTGACTATCGTGGAGTGGGTTTCAGAGTTGTAAATATCATGGAGTGGGTTTCAGAGTTGTGACTATCGTGGAGTGGGTTGTGTGGAGTGGGTTTCATATGTTTTGAGTGTGAGGGTTTCAGAGTCGTGTTTATCGTGGAGTGGGTTGTTTTCAGTGTGAGGGTTGTTGTCCGTATGAGGGTTTCAAAGTCGTGTTTATCGTGGAGTGGGTTGTTGTCCGTGTGAGGGTTGTTGTCCGTGTGAGGGTTTCAGAGTCGTGTTTATCGTGGAGTGGGTTGTTTTCAGTGTGAGGGTTGTTGTCCGTGTGAGGGTTTCAAAGTCGTGTTTATCGTGGAGTGGGTTGTTTTCAGTGTGAGGGTTGTTGTCCGTGTGAGGGTTTCAGAGTCGTGTTTATCGTGGAGTGGGTTGTTGTCCGTGTAAGGGTTTCAAAATTGTGTTTATCGTGGAGTGGGTTTCATATGGTTTTCCGATGTTTTTATAGGGGTCCTTTCATAGAATGGGTTTCACAGTTTTGTTTTGGGGGAGGTGCCCTCTGTGGTAGGGTCTTTTTCGAAACATCCCAACTCGTATTCACGCTCGAGGTCGAAGGAAAACCACAGTAAAACCTTCGACGGTTAGGCGGACGGCCACCACCCCCGCCGAAATAAAAAAAAAGGGACTTTTGTGTGTGGGGTGCCCTCTGTGGCAGGGTCTTTTGCGGGGGGTGGACCTAACCCGTATTCACGCTCGAGGTCGAAGGAAAACCACAGTAAAACCTTCGACAGTTAGGACCCGATCCCTGAAAAAGAAGACTTTATACTTTTCTCACCCTGAAAAAGAAAACATCGCCCTGAAAAAGAAAAACTTTCTCTTTATTCTTTCTCTCTCTCCCTGAAACCCATTTTATACTTTTCTCACCCTGAAAAAGAAAACATCGCCCTGAAAAAGAAAAACTTTCTCTTTATTCTTTTTCTCTCTCTCCCTGAAACCCATTTTATACTTTTCTCTCCCTGAAAAAGAAAACATCGCCCTGAAAAAGAAAAACTTTCTCTTTATTCTTTTTCTCTCTCTCCCTGAAACCCATTTTATACTTTTCTCTCCCTGAAAAAGAAAACATCGCCCTGAAAAAGAAAAACTTTCTCTTTATTCTTTCTCTCTCTCTCCTTGAAACCCATTTTATACTTTTCTCTCTCTGAAACATCGCCCTGAACTTTTATTTTTTTCTCTCTCCATCGCCCTGAAAAAGAACTCACTGTATTCTTTTCTCTCGCCCTGAAACAAAAAACAGAGTCAAAGAAAACACACACACCAGAGAAAAAAAAACATTTTTTTTATTTCACCACCTACCTTTCAGAAGGGGGGGGGGGTGGGTCTCGAGCGAATCCAGCCCGGATTCGAGCGGCCCCAAGTTTTTCTGACCCCCCCCCCTCCCCGGCGCCAGGGAGCGGGGGGGGGATTCGGTGGCCCTCGGCACTCGAAGCGACTCGAGCTCGGGACCCTCCCCCTTGGATCCAAGACTTTCCGTCACCTACCTTTTTTCAGATGCCACACACGGAGAGGGGGAGTATGTCCGGTGGTCCTCGGCACTCGAGCGAATCTAGCCCCGGATTCGAGCAGCCCCGCCCCTGAGGGGGGAATTCGGTGGCCCTCGTCACTCGAAGCGACTCGAGCTCGGATTCAAGCGACCCCGCTCGGACCCCGCTCGTGGTGGGAGGAGAGCGAGATGGGTTTTTTTTGGGCGAGAGGAGGGCGGGTGGCCCTCGGCACTCGGAGCGAATCAAGCCCGGAAGACCTTCCCCACCCCGGACAACCGGTACAAATGAAAATGCAATATATAGATCTCTTTACTATATATGCAGGTGTCGGGGAGGGGGGTGGGCCCTCCGAGCGACTCCAGCTCGGATTCGAGCGGCCCCCTGTCTCTAATGAAACTCTCGATCCCTCCAATGCCCCCCGGGGCTCCCTTCCATCTTCTTTTTCCCCTCTCTCTCTATCCAGCGACCGTGGCCCGTCCTTTCCTCCTGCGAACCGCCGAAAGGGGTCAAGCGACTCTTTACACCACGGAGGTTCTCCCACTCCATACAAGGCCCAGGGCCCCACTAGGGGGGGGTGAGCACCTTTGGACCACTTGCCGCAGATTTGTTAAACCTCACCCTTCCCCAGCCGTGGCACCTCCCGCCCATTCACGCTCCTGGACCGCAGTGCAACAAAAGCATGCATGAGCGGGAAGCCTCTTCCACCGAAAAGGCGCGTCTCCACGCCTGTCACCCCCCATAGAAGGGGGGGAGTCGTTGCTCTCTGACAGGGCCCCAGACACCACACACACAAGCAATGTCCATGCAAGGCACCGAGCATCTATCAAAGTCTCCGTATCATCGGGTACCGTTTAGGCGCTATGCCTAGTCTGGAACTAGAAGAAGGGTTGAATCCTTTTCCGCTCCAGTGTCCCGGGTAACCCGGATAAGGGGTTCCTTGCCAGAGACCTCTAAAGACCCCGTCGAGAGAACAAAACTCGTTCGGTAGCCTCAGGGAAGTCCGCAGTCGAGAACGGGCCCAACAGTCACCGGGGAGGGGGGCGAGAGAGGGTACACGAGAAAAACAGAATCGAGCCGCCCCAAGAGGAGGGGGGGAGTGGCCCTCGGCACTCGGACGAATCCAGCCCGGATTCGAGCGGCTCCCCCGCAGTTTATGACCCCGGCAACTGGAAATAAAGGGAGGGCATTTATAAAAAAATGCGATATATAGATAGCTTCACTATATATGCATGAGGTGGGGGATGTTGCCATACACGGGGAGGGGGGGGTAGCCCTCGGCACTCGAAGCGACTCTAGCCCGGATTCAAGCGGCCCTCCCGAGTCTCGGACTCTTGTGGTCTGGGAGCACTGGAGGTGGAACACCTAAAAGGCACACGGCAATGGCACACATCGACTGGAGGTGGAACACACAAAGGAACTCTTCTCAAATCTTTGTTTTCATACGAAGGAATCTGGAGCGCTGCAATGAGAATGGAAAACGACATTTTAAAAACAAAAAACAATTTTTAATAACATTTTCAAAAAAGTTGCATGAAATTTCAAAGACTCGAGATAATATAAGCTGAAAAGGCTTTGGATTGGAACAATCAACATTTCTTGTCCCGATCCATGAGTGTCACATTTAAAGAATAGAGAGAAAATACATTTCAGCCAAAATATTATATTAGATACTTAAAATTAAAAAATTCCTTCAAGACACGACAAAGTTCCTGTAGAAATTAAAACATAGAGATACCAGTTTTTGATATACTATTATAAAGTTATAGTGTCTGGGAGTATTTTTAATGTGTATTACTCATTAATATATTATTTAATTCATTACTCATTTGCGGGTATGGAGTATTTTTAATGTGTATTACTAATTAATATATTATTTAATTCATTACTCGTTTGCGTATTGTTTAATGAAATCAAGAAAATTTTCGCAATGATTGCTTAAATTATAACTGTATTAAATTTCAAAACAATTGAATTTAAAACATTTCAAAAACCTTAATCCATTAAAAATAGTTTTTATGAAGGGGTCTCTCACTGAATATCAATCAAAACATCCAAAGTGTGAATGAGTGTATTTTTAATGCCTGTCTAAGTATAAACATGAACATTTGATAAAACAGATTTTGCCTTTTAATATACTACTATTAGAAACTGAACAGATCTTCAAAGAATTTCTTTATTGTGGGAAAAAAAAAATCAACTTTTTTTCTTTTTTATTGAATAACAATAATCATAACAAAAAATCTTACCCAGAGTTGTCAAGTCTCCGGCACACCACTATTATTTTAGAGAAAATGTTGTTCCTTTAAATCGCCCAATTGTTCTAATTAAATAAAACAACATTTTCTGTCTTAAAATACTTGTATCTAAAAGGCCGGAGACTTGGTAGCTCTGCTTACCATAGCAAATAATTAAAAGTAGGTCATTTTAAACGAGCCATCTATTTAAAATTTTATAGAAATCCATACATATGTTCTCAAAATATCATGCGCGCGCAATGACTTACAGAGTAATAAAAAGAGTTCTTTTAAATTCAATAATCCATCAATTCTGAAAAGGTCTGCTCAACAAGCGCAAAAACGTTTTGACACATTCATTTTTTTTAACGGAAAGTCATAAAAGTGGAAGGCGATTTGGAATCGAACTGTGTTTTTCATTATTTCTTTTTTGATAAAGCACCTATTGAGCTTATAAGCGCTTTTGATCGCGTGACATTCATTTTTTAACGGAAAGTCATAAAAGTGGAAGGCGATTTGGAATCGAACTGTGTTTTCCATTATTTTTGATAAATGACCTATTGAGCTTATAAGCGCTTTTGATCACGTGACATTCATTTTTTTAACGGAAAGTCATAAAAGTGGAAGCTGGAATCGAACTGTGTTTTCCATTATTTTTGATAAATTACCTATTGAGCTTATAAGCGCTTTTGATCACGTGACATTCAGTTTTTTAACGGAAAACCATAAAATTGGAAGGTGGAATCGAACTGTGTGTTCCATTAATTTTTTTCGATAAATTACCTATTGAGCTTATGAGCGCTTTTGATCACGTGACATTCAGTTTTTTAACGGAAAGTCATAAAATTGGAAGGTGGAATCGAACTGTGTGTTCCATTATTTCTTTTTTTTGATAAATTACCTATTGAGCTTATAAGCGCTTTTGATCACGTGACATTCAGTTTTTTAACGGAAAGTCATAAAATTGGAAGCTGGAATCGAACTGTGTGTTCCATTATTTCTTTTTTTTTGATAAATTACCTATTGAGCTTATAAGCGCTTTTGATCACGTGACATTCAGTTTTTTAACGGAAAGTCATAAAATTGGAAGGTGGAATCGAACTGTGTGTTCCATTATTTTTTTTTTTGATAAATTACCTATTGAGCTTATGAGCGCTTTTGATCACGTGACATTCAGTTTTTTAACGGAAAGTCATAAAATTGGAAGGTGGAATCGAACTGTGTTTTCCATTATTTCTTTTTTTTGATAAAACACCTATTGAGCTTATAAGCGCTTTTGATCACGTGACATTCAGTTTTTTAACGGAAAGTCATAAAATTGGAAGGTGGAATCGAACTGTGTTTTCCATTATTTCTTTTTTTTGATAAAGCACCTATTGAGCTTATAAGCGCTTTTGATCGCGTGACATTCAGTTTTTTAACGGAAAGTCATAAAATTGGAAGGTGGAATCGAACTGTGTTTTCCATTATTTCTTTTTTTTTGATAAAGCACCTATTGAGCTTATAAGCGCTTTTGATCGCGTGACATTCAGTTTTTTAACGGAAAGTCATAAAATTGGAAGGTGGAATCGAACTGTGTTTTCCATTATTTCTTTTTTTTGATAAAGCACCTATTGAGCTTATAAGCGCTTTTGATCGCGTGACATTCAGTTTTTTAACGGAAAGTCATAAAATTGGAAAGTGGAAGCGATTTGGAATCGAACTGTGTTTTCCATTATTTTTGATAAATTACCTATTGAGCTAAAGCGCTTTTGTTCACGTGACAAAGACGTTTTCCACCCTTTCTTGCGTGTGATTACTTTTCTTTCGCGCCGGAGTTTGGTTCAAAACACTCACTTTGATACTATTTTCTGACAGATCTGTTGCGTTTGCAAAACAAGCGGGTAAGTGGGATCACAGATTGCACAGAGGGTTCCGTTTAATATTTCTTTTAAAACACTTTAATCCTTTTGCGAAATCTGCTTTAAAGCTTAAAATACACACAAATTGGAGCCCAGAGGGTTAAATATAAGACTTTCTCAAAATTGTATGATTTGTCGTTTGATGTGAGGTTTTCAGCTATAAGTAACCAAAATTTCAAGTCTTCAACTTAATTAGGGGCTCAGTTAGAAAAAAAAGCTTAAAATACACAAGTTGGAGCCCGAAGGGTTAAATAGAAGACTTTCTCAAAATTGACTAATTTGTCGTTTGATGTGAGGTGTTCAGCTATGAGTATGCAAAGTTTCAAGCCTTCAACGTAATTAGGGGCTCAGTTAGAAAAATAAAGCTTAAAATACACACAAGTTGGGGCCCGAAGGGTTAAATAGAAGACTTTTTCAAAATTGACTAATTTGTCGTTTGATGTGAGGTGTTCAGCTATAAGTATGCAAAGTTTCAAGTCTTCAACGTAATTAGGGGCTCAGTTAGAAAAATAAAGCTTAAAATACACAAGTTGGAGCTCGAAGGGTTAAATATAAGACTTTTTCAAAATTGACTAATTTGTCGTTTAATGTGAGGTGTTCAGCTATAAGTATGCAAAGTTTCAAGTCTTCAACGTAATTAGGGGCTCAGTTAGAAAAATAAAGCTTAAAATACACAAGTTGGAGCTCGAAGGGTTAAATAGAAGACTTTTTCAAAATTGACTAATTTGTCGTTTGATGTGAGGTGTTCAGCTATGAGTATGCAAAGTTTCAAGCCTTCAACGTAATTAGGGGCTCAGTTAGAAAAATAAAGCTTAAAATACACACAAGTTGGGGCCCGAAGGGTTAAATAGAAGACTTTTTCAAAATTGACTAATTTGTCGTTTGATGTGAGGTGTTCAGCTATAAGTATGCAAAGTTTCAAGTCTTCAACGTAATTAGGGGCTCAGTTAGAAAAATAAAGCTTAAAATACACAAGTTGGAGCTCGAAGGGTTAAATATAAGACTTTTTCAAAATTGACTAATTTGTCGTTTAATGTGAGGTGTTCAGCTATAAGTATGCAAAGTTTCAAGTCTTCAACGTAATTAGGGGCTCAGTTAGAAAAAAAACAAGTTGGAACCGAGAGGGTTAAATATAAGATTTTTGTCAAAGTACATTATAATATTTATATTTATATGAATATATAATATATAACGATTTGTCGTTTGATGTGTGGTGTTCAGCTATAAGTATGCAAAAATTTCAAGTCTTCAACGTAATTAGGTCATCAGAAAAAAAAAGCTTAAAATAGTTGTTATATGCAATTTTTAATACATGAACGTCATATTTTGCCTTTCTCAGCTGCTCTGCTCAACAAGCGCAAAACGTTGGGAAGCTTGACTATGGAAGCGATCGATCTGCGTTTTTCCATTTTGTTTTTCAATAAAATAAATTACCTATTGAGTTATAAGCGATTTTGATCACGTGACAAAGACGTTTTTCACCCTTCCTTGTATGGTATTCTTCTTTCGTGTGGGTTCAAAACTCCCACTTTGACACTATCTATTGCGTTTGCAAAAAGCGGAAAACACAGTTCAATTACATAGTTTCTGAACAACAACACCTGCTAGTTTCATGCATCTCCGAACAAAACTAAATTAAAACTTATGCCATAAAGTTGCCCTTTTGGATTTGAGAACAGCTTTAAATAAATGTTTTCGTTTTACCTTTTTATTTTGTTAGGATATATTTAACTAAAATGATTTTTTAATTTAGTATTAATAGTTGTATATGCAATTCTTAATACATGAACGTCATATTTTGCCTTTTTATGTAGTGAATTTTTTTTTCCTTTTTATTGGAAAAGCAATATACCCAAAGTTCGAAAAAATCTGAAGTTCGGATTTAGTAAAGTGTTGAGGATTCCGGAAAAGTGAGATCCGGCAATCAAATCATATCGATTTTTTTTCAAAACATGTATATTTATACAATTCTTAATTATTTAAAAATATATAAACTTTGCGAACGATTTTCACTAAATTTAAACATTGTGGGTGGTGATCATACAAAAATAAATAATAACAATGTTTACCGGTTTCACTATTTTACAGAATCTTTTTCCTTCAATAATATATTTTACATTCATCACAGAATAGCTTTTACAGAAAACTTTCTGGTTAGAAATTACAAAGTATTTTGTTAAAAAAAAAGTTGAAAAGTGTTTATGCATTCGGTTTGTCTGGCCGTCTGCTCACGCTCTAACTCCCTTAAATATGTTTGGATTTTTCTGAAACTGATAGGGGTTATTTGGGATCACCAAAGCATGTTTGGTATTGTACATGCAGTAGGTAGGATTCACCGTTCATTTACAGGGGGCGCTCAAAAGTATTCCGTTACATTAGGGTATATGGGGGTGCCGTAAATATACTCGGATTTTTCTGAAACTGATAGGGGTTATTTAGGGTCACCAAAGCATGTTTGGTATTGTACATGCAGTAGGTAGGATTCACCGTTCCTTTACAGGAGGCGCTCAAAAGTATTCCGTTACATTAGGGTATATGGGGGTGCCGTCTCGGATTTTTCTGAAACTGATAGGGGTTATTTAGGGTCACCAAAACATGTTTGGTATTGTACATGCAGTAGGTAGGATTCACCGTTCATTTACAGGAGGCGCTCAAAAGTATTCCGTTACATTAGGGTATATGGGGGTGCCGTCTCGGATTTTTCTGAAACTGATAGGGGTTATTTGGGATCACCAAAGCATGTTTGGTATTGTACATGCAGTAGGTAGGATTCACCGTTCATTTACAGGGGGCGCTCAAAAGTATTTCATTAAATCACTGTATATAATAAATTAATAAAATTGATAAAATATAATAATTAATAAAATTAATAATATAAATCACTGTATTTCACTACAATCACATTAGAACAGGACATTCATAGCATTTTTTATTCATTTACAGGGACACGTATAAGAAATCGGTTACAGTACAGTACCGTCTTTAAGTAATAAATGTTGGAGCGCACGGTTTAAAATTCGGTGTGCGTTTTTAAATTTAATTAATTTTTTGCATCTTACCCGTTATATATAAATTCCGTACCTCAAATACAGGGCTGTATAAAAGTATCCATGTACCGTTCTCCTTATGAGAGGAAATTGCTGAGGGTACATTTTTAACTAAAGTATATGTAGCTCTTAAGTGAACTAAATTTTGGCTTGCATGTAGCTAATAGATTCAAATTTATAAATCCTATACAGGGCTGCAATTCGCATAATTTTCCGATTGAGGATGGGAACAGCTGAAATTGGGCTCTGAAATGTATTATGCGTTTCCATAGGGTTGAATTAGATGTAATATTTTAATTTTTTAAACGGTGTAGTTTTGTTACATTATTCTAAATCTGTTGGAAAGTGTTTCATAATCTATGCTTCACGCATGATTTTTTATTACTTGTTTATATATAATTTACTTCAGTTGACATATAAAAATAGTTAAATGTTATTCAAAACAATTTTAAAAACTATCGTCCACTTAATCAAAAATAGTTTAGAAAATGTTTAAAAAAAAAATAAGAATTACCTTTCATTGCAACATTCGTAGCACATCTGTTGTCGGGAATAGAACAGCACACACTTCCACAGGCACGGATTTTTTTTGCAAGGGGCAGGTGCCCCCACTTTGCCTTGCATGAGATCGAGAGAACAGCACACACTTCCACAGGCACGGATTTTTTTGCGCGGGGCAGGTGCCCCACTTTCCCTTGCATGAGATCGAGAGAACAGCACACACTTCCACAGGCACGGTTTTTCTTTGCGCGGGGCAGGCGCCCCACTTTCCCTTGCATGAGATCGAGAGAACAGCACACACTTCCACAGGCACGGTTTTTCTTTGCGCGGGGCAGGTGCCCCCACTTTCACTGCAGTAGTTATTTAGACTGTCGATGGAGAGACTAACTTGAACCATTCACAAGTACGAGTGACACGGAAGACGGAAAAAGTTCCATTTATATAGCTTGCGTCCGTGAATTGTCTGCATAGCTTAAAAAAAAAAAAAAAAAAAAAAAAAAAATTTTTTTTTTTTTTTTTTTTTTTTTTTTTTTTTTTTTTTAGCTATGCAGACAATTCACTGACAATTCACTGACAATTCACTAACAATTCACTGAAGAAAAAAAAAAAAAAAAATTATTAAAAAATTATTAAAAAATTATTATTATTTTTTTTTTTTTTTTTTTTTTTTTATTTTTTTTTTTTTTAAGGGTCCACTGGTCATGGATCATTTCTTTTCATTTCAGTATCAAACCATCAACAACTTAAAAAATTTTAACTCCCATATGTGCTTTGCATATGTTAATAATATGTAATTAATAGTCTTAAGGAATATAGTAAATATTGAAATATTATTTCAAGACTTTGAATGAAATATATGAATCTTTTTCTATCTAAAATTTAAAATATGTAATATTGAACTACGTAATATACAATGGCAAATTCAAGGGAGGCTCGGAGTTCATAAATCCCCTCTGAACATCAACAAAAATATTCTAAACGTCATTTTAAAAATGAAATATACAGTAACCCTCAGTTATCAGCTGTTATTATTATAAAAATAAATCCACAAAGTGATAACACAACATGGCGGTGGGGCTGAAAACATCATTTTTAAAATGAAGCACGACATGACTTTAAATTATTGTAAAGTCGAAATCTTTGATTGTTTCAGGTAGAGGAATGTTTAAAGTGGGGGAGGGGGAGTCTGGACCCCCGCCCCCTTTCGTTAGGGTACTTTAAAAAAATTTTCAAAGTGAGAGCAAAATCACAACATGCTTCGGGCCGAGAGCAACTACACTGTAATACGGATGCCCATAACTTAAGATATAAGATTAATCCAGATATAAGATTGGCCACAAAAGTTCAGAAACACTTTTTTTTTAGAATTCACAATCCATGCATTTATGCACAAGAAAATTATTATAAGATAAATAGGGGACGAGTGTGCCCCCCCCCCGGCATTTCCATTATTTCATTTTTTTCTCTCTCTCTCTAATGGACTGGTGGCTTCTATTATTATAAAACAGCCATTATAAATGAGGTGTTAGGTGAAGATGAAAGAGCAGCCGTAAAAAGTTAGAACTTTGATTTTCTAGTCGGCCCCACCTGTGGCCGAGAGGTTCTGCTCTCGAATCTGGTAGACGGGAGGTGCTGGGTTCGAACCCAATCGCGCCCGTCGGCCTAATCGTTCGGAGTTTTCTTCGAGCCATGGATTTCCATGCGTCAATACGGATTAGGTTCCCCTAGAAAGCCCCCTCCCCTCCTTCACGAAGAGCACGACCCCCCTCGTGCCTATAACCCTAGAGTAGATAATCGGCCGTCAAAAATCGACCCGATTTTCTAGTCCAAAAAAAGGGGGGAGGGCTATTTTTCTTTTGCGGCTGCTCTTTCATCTTCACCGAACACTTGATTTATAATGGCTGTTTCATAATCACAACATGCTTCGGGCCGAGAGCAACTACACTGTAATACGGATGCCCATAACTTAAGATATAAGATTAATCCAGATATAAGATTGGCCACAAAAGTTCAGAAACACTTTTTTTTAGAATTCACAATCCATGCATTTATGCACAAGAAAATTATTATAAGATAAATAGGGGACGAGTGTGCCCCCCCCGGCATTTCCATTATTTCATTTTTTTCTCTCTCTCTCTAATGGACTGGTGGCTTCTATTATTATAAAACAGCCATTATAAATGAGGTGTTAGGTGAAGATGAAAGAGCAGCCGTAAAAAGTTAGAACTTTGATTTTCTAGTCGGCCCCACCTGTGGCCGAGAAGTTCTGCTCTCGAATCTGGTAGACGGGAGGTGCTGGGTTCGAACCCAATCGCGCCCGTCGGCCTAATCGTTCGGAGTTTTCTTCGAGCCATGGATTTCCATGCGTCAATACGGATTAGGTTCCCCTAGAAAGCCCCCTCCCCTCCTTCACGAAGAGCACGACCCCCCTCGTGCCTATAACCCTAGAGTAGATAATCGGCCGTCAAAAATCGACCCGATTTTCTAGTCCAAAAAAAGGGGGGAGGGCTATTTTTCTTTTGCGGCTGCTCTTTCATCTTCACCGAACACTTGATTTATAATGGCTGTTTCATAATCACAACATGCTTCGGGCCGAGAGCAACTACACTGTAATACGGATGCCCATAACTTAAGATATAAGATTAATCCAGATATAAGATTGGCCACAAAAGTTCAGAAACACTTTTTTTTAGAATTCACAATCCATGCATTTATGCACAAGAAAATTATTATAAGATAAATAGGGGACGAGTGTGCCCCCCCCCGGCATTTCCATTATTTCATTTTTTTCTCTCTCTCTCTAATGGACTGGTGGCTTCTATTATTATAAAACAGCCATTATAAATGAGGTGTTAGGTGAAGATGAAAGAGCAGCCGTAAAAAGTTAGAACTTTGATTTTCTAGTCGGCCCCACCTGTGGCCGAGAGGTTCTGCTCTCGAATCTGGTAGACGGGAGGTGCTGGGTTCGAACCCAATCGCGCCCGTCGGCCTAATCGTTCGGAGTTTTCTTCGAGCCATGGATTTCCATGCGTCAATACGGATTAGGTTCCCCTAGAAAGCCCCCTCCCCTCCTTCACGAAGAGCACGACCCCCCTCGTGCCTATAACCCTAGAGTAGATAATCGGCCGTCAAAAATCGACCCGATTTTCTAGTCCAAAAAAAGGGGGGAGGGCTATTTTTCTTTTGCGGCTGCTCTTTCATCTTCACCGAACACTTGATTTATAATGGCTGTTTCATAATAATAGAAACCACCAGTCCATCAGAAAAAAAATAACTCGGTTAAAGCGGGACTCTACTGCAGTACAAAACATATTTCAATTTTAAGACTTAAAGCACACGTTTTATTTTATCTAAAATGATGTCATTCCCATCCGCTTAAGAATTCCATATTTACGATTATCGTATACAATATGGCTTCAAAAACTACAAAGAAATTAATATTTCAAAAATAAATGGAGATACAGTTTTCAAGCAAAATGTATTTAAAAGAACTTTTTTTTTTTTCCAATACGACGGTATAAAAGTTGACTTAAATTACTGACTTAAAAATTGACTGAGTATAAAACTTATATTTAACCCTGAAATACAAGTGCATTAGGAAACTGAAAAACCTACATTTTTTTCAGTGGCTCTGATAAATTTCATCTCATACTGTGTGAAATACTCTTGTATATAATATTTATATATATAAATTTAACTATGTTGAAGGGAAAAAAAAAAAAAAAAAAAAAAAAAAAAAAAATTATTTTGTGCATTCCATTCTTTAAATTGTACTAGAGAGAGAGAAACCTGTGTCCTTCAAAACTGTGAAAAGGGAATGTGGTTTTTCACGCTTCGATGAAAATTTGTGCAATGATCTGAATCCGTGAAAGGCTTGCATTTCTTACTATTTCCGCAATAGCTCTATCTCAAGGACTAATCCTTGGATTTTGAAACAAACCCGAGATTCCAGTATACTTTGATATGAATTAGTGTTATTTGTATTTTGGTGTAAATCGTGTCAGTCAGTTTTTCACAAGGTCAAAACTGACTGACGAGTTGTTACAATAAGTAAAAAGAGAATTAAATAAAGTGTTCCGTTTTTTCTTAATATACAATGAAAATTATTTTTCCAGAATACTTTCTAAATATTTATTGAAAAATGTAATCAATACCTATCGTGGGGATAGCATATTATATAGTGAATTAGTATAACTTAGTATGAATATTTTAATACATTTTATAATAATAATAATAATAATAATAATAATAATAATTTAACAAAGTACACCGACCATTTGGAAAATTATTTTTTCAAAGACTAAAATTTAAGACATAAAAAATCGCACGGAGTTGATCCTGCATTACGTACGCCATGGATTAAACGATAACATTCTTGAATCCATCATGATCAAATTTTAAAAGAAATTTCAGTTTTACAATTTTTGGTACTGTAAATTTTTAAACTTCTACGGAGCTGGTCATACATTAAGTACTCCATGAATTAAAGATTAATAGTGTTATTACACGTAAAAATTGCAAGTGGGAAAAATCGCCTGCGACTTGTCAGATTTCCTATGAAACTAGTAGTATTAGTAGAGTCCCGCTTTAACCGAGTTATTTTTTTTCTGATGGACTGGTGGTTTCTACTATTATGAAACAGCCATTATAAATCAAGTGTTCGGTGAAGATGAAAGAGCAGCCGCAAAAGAAAAATAGCCCTCCCCCCTTTTTTTGGACTAGAAAATCGGGTCGATTTTTGACGGCCGATTATCTACTCTAGGGTTATAGGCACGAGGGGGGTCGTGCTCTTCGTGAAGGAGGGGAGGGGGCTTTCTAGGGGAACCTAATCCGTATTGACGCATGGAAATCCATGGCTCGAAGAAAACTCCGAACGATTAGGCCGACGGGCGCGATTGGGTTCGAACCCAGCACCTCCCGTCTACCAGATTCGAGAGCAGAACCTCTCGGCCACAGGTGGGGCCGACTAGAAAATCAAAGTTCTAACTTTTTACGGCTGCTCTTTCATCTTCACCTAACACCTCATTTATAATGGCTGTTTTATAATAATAGAAGCCACCAGTCCATTAGAGAGAGAGAGAAAAAAATGAAATAATGGAAATGCCGGGGGGGGGCACACTCGTCCCCGATTTATCTCATAATAATTTTCTTGTGCATAAATGCATGGATTGTGAATTCTAAAAAAAAGTGTTTCTGAACTTTTGTGGCCAATCTTATATCTGGATTAATCTTATATCTTAAGTTATGGGCATCCGTATTACAGTGTAGTTGCTCTCGGCCCGAAGCATGTTGTGATTATGAAACAGCCATTATAAATCAAGTGTTCGGTGAAGATGAAAGAGCAGCCGCAAAAGAAAAATAGCCCTCCCCCCTTTTTTTGGACTAGAAAATCGGGTCGATTTTTGACGGCCGATTATCTACTCTAGGGTTATAGGCACGAGGGGGGTCGTGCTCTTCGTGAAGGAGGGGAGGGGGCTTTCTAGGGGAACCTAATCCGTATTGACGCATGGAAATCCATGGCTCGAAGAAAACTCCGAACGATTAGGCCGACGGGCGCGATTGGGTTCGAACCCAGCACCTCCCGTCTACCAGATTCGAGAGCAGAACCTCTCGGCCACAGGTGGGGCCGACTAGAAAATCAAAGTTCTAACTTTTTACGGCTGCTCTTTCATCTTCACCTAACACCTCATTTATAATGGCTGTTTTATAATAATAGAAGCCACCAGTCCATTAGGGAGAGAGAGAAAAAAATGAAATAATGGAAATGCCGGGGGGGGCACACTCGTCCCCTATTTATCTTATAATAATTTTCTTGTGCATAAATGCATGGATTGTGAATTCTAAAAAAAAGTGTTTCTGAACTTTTGTGGCCAATCTTATATCTGGATTAATCTTATATCTTAAGTTATGGGCATCCGTATTACAGTGTAGTTGCTCTCGGCCCGAAGCATGTTGTGATTTTGCTCTCACTTTGAAAATTTTTTTAAAGTACCCTAACGAAAGGGGGCGGGGGTCCAGACTCCCCCTCCCCCACTTTAAACATTCCTCTACCTGAAACAATCAAAGATTTCGACTTTACAATAATTTAAAGTCATGTCGTGCTTCATTTTAAAAATGATGTTTTCAGCCCCACCGCCATGTTGTGTTATCACTTTGTGGATTTATTTTTATAATAATAACAGCTGATAACTGAGGGTTACTGTATATTTCATTTTTAAAATGACGTTTAGAATATTTTTGTTGATGTTCAGAGGGGATTTATGAACTCCGAGCCTCCCTTGAATTTGCCATTGTATATTACGTAGTTCAATATTACATATTTTAAATTTTAGATAGAAAAAGATTCATATATTTCATTCAAAGTCTTGAAATAATATTTCAATATTTACTATATTCCTTAAGACTATTAATTACATATTATTAACATATGCAAAGCACATATGGGAGTTAAAATTTTTTAAGTTGTTGATGGTTTGATACTGAAATGAAAAGAAATGATCCATGACCAGTGGACCCTTAAAAAAAAAAAAAATAAAAAAAAAAAAAAAAAAAAAAAAATAATAATAATTTTTTAATAATTTTTTAATAATTTTTTTTTTTTTTTCTTCAGTGAATTGTTAGTGAATTGTCAGTGAATTGTCAGTGAATTGTCTGCATAGCTAAAAAAAAAAAAAAAAAAAAAAAAAAAAAAAA
Source organism: Maratus speciosus (assembly GCA_963932465.1). NCBI lineage: Eukaryota > Metazoa > Arthropoda > Arachnida > Araneae > Salticidae > Maratus > Maratus speciosus. The sequence continues at coordinate 56,601,421 of OZ010789.1, forward strand.
AAAAATTTTTTTTTTTTTTTTTTTTTTTTTTTTTAAGCTATGCAGACAATTCACGGACGCAAGCTATATAAATGGAACTTTTTCCGTCTTCCGTGTCACTCGTACTTGTGAATGGTTCAAGTTAGTCTCTCCATCGACAGTCTAAATAACTACTGCAGTGAAAGTGGGGGCACCTGCCCCGCGCAAAGAAAAACCGTGCCTGTGGAAGTGTGTGCTGTTCTCTCGATCTCATGCAAGGGAAAGTGGGGCGCCTGCCCCGCGCAAAGAAAAACCGTGCCTGTGGAAGTGTGTGCTGTTCTCTCGATCTCATGCAAGGGAAAGTGGGGCACCTGCCCCGCGCAAAAAAATCCGTGCCTGTGGAAGTGTGTGCTGTTCTCTCGATCTCATGCAAGGCAAAGTGGGGGCACCTGCCCCTTGCAAAAAAAATCCGTGCCTGTGGAAGTGTGTGCTGTTCTATTCCCGACAACAGATGTGCTACGAATGTTGCAATGAAAGGTAATTCTTATTTTTTTTTTAAACATTTTCTAAACTATTTTTGATTAAGTGGACGATAGTTTTTAAAATTGTTTTGAATAACATTTAACTATTTTTATATGTCAACTGAAGTAAATTATATATAAACAAGTAATAAAAAATCATGCGTGAAGCATAGATTATGAAACACTTTCCAACAGATTTAGAATAATGTAACAAAACTACACCGTTTAAAAAATTAAAATATTACATCTAATTCAACCCTATGGAAACGCATAATACATTTCAGAGCCCAATTTCAGCTGTTCCCATCCTCAATCGGAAAATTATGCGAATTGCAGCCCTGTATAGGATTTATAAATTTGAATCTATTAGCTACATGCAAGCCAAAATTTAGTTCACTTAAGAGCTACATATACTTTAGTTAAAAATGTACCCTCAGCAATTTCCTCTCATAAGGAGAACGGTACATGGATACTTTTATACAGCCCTGTATTTGAGGTACGGAATTTATATATAACGGGTAAGATGCAAAAAATTAATTAAATTTAAAAACGCACACCGAATTTTAAACCGTGCGCTCCAACATTTATTACTTAAAGACGGTACTGTACTGTAACCGATTTCTTATACGTGTCCCTGTAAATGAATAAAAAATGCTATGAATGTCCTGTTCTAATGTGATTGTAGTGAAATACAGTGATTTATATTATTAATTTTATTAATTATTATATTTTATCAATTTTATTAATTTATTATATACAGTGATTTAATGAAATACTTTTGAGCGCCCCCTGTAAATGAACGGTGAATCCTACCTACTGCATGTACAATACCAAACATGCTTTGGTGATCCCAAATAACCCCTATCAGTTTCAGAAAAATCCGAGACGGCACCCCCATATACCCTAATGTAACGGAATACTTTTGAGCGCCTCCTGTAAATGAACGGTGAATCCTACCTACTGCATGTACAATACCAAACATGTTTTGGTGACCCTAAATAACCCCTATCAGTTTCAGAAAAATCCGAGACGGCACCCCCATATACCCTAATGTAACGGAATACTTTTGAGCGCCTCCTGTAAAGGAACGGTGAATCCTACCTACTGCATGTACAATACCAAACATGCTTTGGTGACCCTAAATAACCCCTATCAGTTTCAGAAAAATCCGAGTATATTTACGGCACCCCCATATACCCTAATGTAACGGAATACTTTTGAGCGCCCCCTGTAAATGAACGGTGAATCCTACCTACTGCATGTACAATACCAAACATGCTTTGGTGATCCCAAATAACCCCTATCAGTTTCAGAAAAATCCAAACATATTTAAGGGAGTTAGAGCGTGAGCAGACGGCCAGACAAACCGAATGCATAAACACTTTTCAACTTTTTTTTTAACAAAATACTTTGTAATTTCTAACCAGAAAGTTTTCTGTAAAAGCTATTCTGTGATGAATGTAAAATATATTATTGAAGGAAAAAGATTCTGTAAAATAGTGAAACCGGTAAACATTGTTATTATTTATTTTTGTATGATCACCACCCACAATGTTTAAATTTAGTGAAAATCGTTCGCAAAGTTTATATATTTTTAAATAATTAAGAATTGTATAAATATACATGTTTTGAAAAAAAATCGATATGATTTGATTGCCGGATCTCACTTTTCCGGAATCCTCAACACTTTACTAAATCCGAACTTCAGATTTTTTCGAACTTTGGGTATATTGCTTTTCCAATAAAAAGGAAAAAAAAATTCACTACATAAAAAGGCAAAATATGACGTTCATGTATTAAGAATTGCATATACAACTATTAATACTAAATTAAAAAATCATTTTAGTTAAATATATCCTAACAAAATAAAAAGGTAAAACGAAAACATTTATTTAAAGCTGTTCTCAAATCCAAAAGGGCAACTTTATGGCATAAGTTTTAATTTAGTTTTGTTCGGAGATGCATGAAACTAGCAGGTGTTGTTGTTCAGAAACTATGTAATTGAACTGTGTTTTCCGCTTTTTGCAAACGCAATAGATAGTGTCAAAGTGGGAGTTTTGAACCCACACGAAAGAAGAATACCATACAAGGAAGGGTGAAAAACGTCTTTGTCACGTGATCAAAATCGCTTATAACTCAATAGGTAATTTATTTTATTGAAAAACAAAATGGAAAAACGCAGATCGATCGCTTCCATAGTCAAGCTTCCCAACGTTTTGCGCTTGTTGAGCAGAGCAGCTGAGAAAGGCAAAATATGACGTTCATGTATTAAAAATTGCATATAACAACTATTTTAAGCTTTTTTTTTCTGATGACCTAATTACGTTGAAGACTTGAAATTTTTGCATACTTATAGCTGAACACCACACATCAAACGACAAATCGTTATATATTATATATTCATATAAATATAAATATTATAATGTACTTTGACAAAAATCTTATATTTAACCCTCTCGGTTCCAACTTGTTTTTTTTCTAACTGAGCCCCTAATTACGTTGAAGACTTGAAACTTTGCATACTTATAGCTGAACACCTCACATTAAACGACAAATTAGTCAATTTTGAAAAAGTCTTATATTTAACCCTTCGAGCTCCAACTTGTGTATTTTAAGCTTTATTTTTCTAACTGAGCCCCTAATTACGTTGAAGACTTGAAACTTTGCATACTTATAGCTGAACACCTCACATCAAACGACAAATTAGTCAATTTTGAAAAAGTCTTCTATTTAACCCTTCGGGCTCCAACTTGTGTATTTTAAGCTTTTTTTTTTTCTAACTGAGCCCCTAATTACGTTGAAGACTTGAAATTTTGCATACTTATAGCTGAACACCTCACATCAAACGACAAATTAGTCAATTTTGAAAAAGTCTTCTATTTAACCCTTCGGGCCCCAACTTGTGTGTATTTTAAGCTTTATTTTTCTAACTGAGCCCCTAATTACGTTGAAGGCTTGAAACTTTGCATACTCATAGCTGAACACCTCACATAAAACGACAAATTAGTCAATTTTGAAAAAGTCTTCTATTTAACCCTTCGAGCTCCAACTTGTGTATTTTAAGCTTTATTTTTCTAACTGAGCCCCTAATTACGTTGAAGACTTGAAATTTTGGTTACTTATAGCTGAACACCTCACATCAAACGACAAATTAGTCAATTTTGAAAAAGTCTTATATTTAACCCTTTGGGCTCCAACTTGTGTGTATTTTAAGCTTTTAACTGAGCCCCTAATTACGTTGAAGACTTGAAATTTTGCATACTTATAGCTGAATACCTCACATCAAACGACAAATTAGTCAATTTTGAGAAAGTCTTCTATTTAACCCTTCGGGCTCCAACTTGTGTATTTTAAGCTTTTTTTTCTAACTGAGCCCCTAATTAAGTTGAAGACTTGAAATTTTGGTTACTTATAGCTGAAAACCTCACATCAAACGACAAATCATACAATTTTGAGAAAGTCTTATATTTAACCCTCTGGGCTCCAATTTGTGTGTATTTTAAGCTTTAAAGCAGATTTCGCAAAAGGATTAAAGTGTTTTAAAAGAAATATTAAACGGAACCCTCTGTGCAATCTGTGATCCCACTTACCCGCTTGTTTTGCAAACGCAACAGATCTGTCAGAAAATAGTATCAAAGTGAGTGTTTTGAACCAAACTCCGGCGCGAAAGAAAAATAATCACACGCAAGAAAGGGTGGAAAACGTCTTTGTCACGTGAACAAAAGCGCTTTAGCTCAATAGGTAATTTATCAAAAATAATGGAAAACACAGTTCGATTCCAAATCGCTTCCACTTTCCAATTTTATGACTTTCCGTTAAAAAACTGAATGTCACGCGATCAAAAGCGCTTATAAGCTCAATAGGTGCTTTATCAAAAAAAAGAAATAATGGAAAACACAGTTCGATTCCACCTTCCAATTTTATGACTTTCCGTTAAAAAACTGAATGTCACGCGATCAAAAGCGCTTATAAGCTCAATAGGTGCTTTATCAAAAAAAAGAAATAATGGAAAACACAGTTCGATTCCACCTTCCAATTTTATGACTTTCCGTTAAAAAACTGAATGTCACGCGATCAAAAGCGCTTATAAGCTCAATAGGTGCTTTATCAAAAAAAAGAAATAATGGAAAACACAGTTCGATTCCACCTTCCAATTTTATGACTTTCCGTTAAAAAACTGAATGTCACGCGATCAAAAGCGCTTATAAGCTCAATAGGTGCTTTATCAAAAAAAAGAAATAATGGAAAACACAGTTCGATTCCACCTTCCAATTTTATGACTTTCCGTTAAAAAACTGAATGTCACGTGATCAAAAGCGCTTATAAGCTCAATAGGTGTTTTATCAAAAAAAAGAAATAATGGAAAACACAGTTCGATTCCACCTTCCAATTTTATGACTTTCCGTTAAAAAACTGAATGTCACGTGATCAAAAGCGCTCATAAGCTCAATAGGTAATTTATCAAAAAAAAAATAATGGAACACACAGTTCGATTCCACCTTCCAATTTTATGACTTTCCGTTAAAAAACTGAATGTCACGTGATCAAAAGCGCTTATAAGCTCAATAGGTAATTTATCAAAAAAAAAGAAATAATGGAACACACAGTTCGATTCCAGCTTCCAATTTTATGACTTTCCGTTAAAAAACTGAATGTCACGTGATCAAAAGCGCTTATAAGCTCAATAGGTAATTTATCAAAAAAAAGAAATAATGGAACACACAGTTCGATTCCACCTTCCAATTTTATGACTTTCCGTTAAAAAACTGAATGTCACGTGATCAAAAGCGCTCATAAGCTCAATAGGTAATTTATCGAAAAAAATTAATGGAACACACAGTTCGATTCCACCTTCCAATTTTATGGTTTTCCGTTAAAAAACTGAATGTCACGTGATCAAAAGCGCTTATAAGCTCAATAGGTAATTTATCAAAAATAATGGAAAACACAGTTCGATTCCAGCTTCCACTTTTATGACTTTCCGTTAAAAAAATGAATGTCACGTGATCAAAAGCGCTTATAAGCTCAATAGGTCATTTATCAAAAATAATGGAAAACACAGTTCGATTCCAAATCGCCTTCCACTTTTATGACTTTCCGTTAAAAAATGAATGTCACGCGATCAAAAGCGCTTATAAGCTCAATAGGTGCTTTATCAAAAAAGAAATAATGAAAAACACAGTTCGATTCCAAATCGCCTTCCACTTTTATGACTTTCCGTTAAAAAAAATGAATGTGTCAAAACGTTTTTGCGCTTGTTGAGCAGACCTTTTCAGAATTGATGGATTATTGAATTTAAAAGAACTCTTTTTATTACTCTGTAAGTCATTGCGCGCGCATGATATTTTGAGAACATATGTATGGATTTCTATAAAATTTTAAATAGATGGCTCGTTTAAAATGACCTACTTTTAATTATTTGCTATGGTAAGCAGAGCTGCCAAGTCTCCGGCCTTTTAGATACAAGTATTTTAAGACAGAAAATGTTGTTTTATTTAATTAGAACAATTGGGCGATTTAAAGGAACAACATTTTCTCTAAAATAATAGTGGTGTGCCGGAGACTTGACAACTCTGGGTAAGATTTTTTGTTATGATTATTGTTATTCAATAAAAAAGAAAAAAAGTTGATTTTTTTTTTCCCACAATAAAGAAATTCTTTGAAGATCTGTTCAGTTTCTAATAGTAGTATATTAAAAGGCAAAATCTGTTTTATCAAATGTTCATGTTTATACTTAGACAGGCATTAAAAATACACTCATTCACACTTTGGATGTTTTGATTGATATTCAGTGAGAGACCCCTTCATAAAAACTATTTTTAATGGATTAAGGTTTTTGAAATGTTTTAAATTCAATTGTTTTGAAATTTAATACAGTTATAATTTAAGCAATCATTGCGAAAATTTTCTTGATTTCATTAAACAATACGCAAACGAGTAATGAATTAAATAATATATTAATTAGTAATACACATTAAAAATACTCCATACCCGCAAATGAGTAATGAATTAAATAATATATTAATGAGTAATACACATTAAAAATACTCCCAGACACTATAACTTTATAATAGTATATCAAAAACTGGTATCTCTATGTTTTAATTTCTACAGGAACTTTGTCGTGTCTTGAAGGAATTTTTTAATTTTAAGTATCTAATATAATATTTTGGCTGAAATGTATTTTCTCTCTATTCTTTAAATGTGACACTCATGGATCGGGACAAGAAATGTTGATTGTTCCAATCCAAAGCCTTTTCAGCTTATATTATCTCGAGTCTTTGAAATTTCATGCAACTTTTTTGAAAATGTTATTAAAAATAGTTTTTTGTTTTTAAAATGTCGTTTTCCATTCTCATTGCAGCGCTCCAGATTCCTTCGTATGAAAACAAAGATTTGAGAAGAGTTCCTTTGTGTGTTCCACCTCCAGTCGATGTGTGCCATTGCCGTGTGCCTTTTAGGTGTTCCACCTCCAGTGCTCCCAGACCACAAGAGTCCGAGACTCGGGAGGGCCGCTTGAATCCGGGCTAGAGTCGCTTCGAGTGCCGAGGGCTACCCCCCCCTCCCCGTGTATGGCAACATCCCCCACCTCATGCATATATAGTGAAGCTATCTATATATCGCATTTTTTTATAAATGCCCTCCCTTTATTTCCAGTTGCCGGGGTCATAAACTGCGGGGGAGCCGCTCGAATCCGGGCTGGATTCGTCCGAGTGCCGAGGGCCACTCCCCCCCTCCTCTTGGGGCGGCTCGATTCTGTTTTTCTCGTGTACCCTCTCTCGCCCCCCTCCCCGGTGACTGTTGGGCCCGTTCTCGACTGCGGACTTCCCTGAGGCTACCGAACGAGTTTTGTTCTCTCGACGGGGTCTTTAGAGGTCTCTGGCAAGGAACCCCTTATCCGGGTTACCCGGGACACTGGAGCGGAAAAGGATTCAACCCTTCTTCTAGTTCCAGACTAGGCATAGCGCCTAAACGGTACCCGATGATACGGAGACTTTGATAGATGCTCGGTGCCTTGCATGGACATTGCTTGTGTGTGTGGTGTCTGGGGCCCTGTCAGAGAGCAACGACTCCCCCCCTTCTATGGGGGGTGACAGGCGTGGAGACGCGCCTTTTCGGTGGAAGAGGCTTCCCGCTCATGCATGCTTTTGTTGCACTGCGGTCCAGGAGCGTGAATGGGCGGGAGGTGCCACGGCTGGGGAAGGGTGAGGTTTAACAAATCTGCGGCAAGTGGTCCAAAGGTGCTCACCCCCCCCCTAGTGGGGCCCTGGGCCTTGTATGGAGTGGGAGAACCTCCGTGGTGTAAAGAGTCGCTTGACCCCTTTCGGCGGTTCGCAGGAGGAAAGGACGGGCCACGGTCGCTGGATAGAGAGAGAGGGGAAAAAGAAGATGGAAGGGAGCCCCGGGGGGCATTGGAGGGATCGAGAGTTTAATTAGAGACAGGGGGCCGCTCGAATCCGAGCTGGAGTCGCTCGGAGGGCCCACCCCCCTCCCCGACACCTGCATATATAGTAAAGAGATCTATATATTGCATTTTCATTTGTACCGGTTGTCCGGGGTGGGGAAGGTCTTCCGGGCTTGATTCGCTCCGAGTGCCGAGGGCCACCCGCCCTCCTCTCGCCCAAAAAAAAACCCATCTCGCTCTCCTCCCACCACGAGCGGGGTCCGAGCGGGGTCGCTTGATTCCGAGCTCGAGTCGCTTCGAGTGACGAGGGCCACCGAATTCCCCCCTCAGGGGCGGGGCTGCTCGAATCCGGGGCTAGATTCGCTCGAGTGCCGAGGACCACCGGACATACTCCCCCTCTCCGTGTGTGGCATCTGAAAAAAGGTAGGTGACGGAAAGTCTTGGATCCAAGGGGGAGGGTCCCGAGCTCGAGTCGCTTCGAGTGCCGAGGGCCACCGAATCCCCCCCCCCCGCTCCCTGGCGCCGGGGAGGGGGGGGGGTCAGAAAAACTTGGGGCCGCTCGAATCCGGGCTGGATTCGCTCGAGACCACCCCCCCCCCCTTCTGAAAGGTAGGTGGTGAAATAAAAAAAATGTTTTTTTTTCTCTGGTGTGTGTGTTTTCTTTGACTCTGTTTTTTGTTTCAGGGCGAGAGAAAAGAATACAGTGAGTTCTTTTTCAGGGCGATGGAGAGAGAAAAAAATAAAAGTTCAGGGCGATGTTTCAGAGAGAGAAAAGTATAAAATGGGTTTCAAGGAGAGAGAGAGAAAGAATAAAGAGAAAGTTTTTCTTTTTCAGGGCGATGTTTTCTTTTTCAGGGAGAGAAAAGTATAAAATGGGTTTCAGGGAGAGAGAGAAAAAGAAAAAAGAGAAAGTTTTTCTTTTTCAGGGCGATGTTTTCTTTTTCAGGGAGAGAAAAGTATAAAATGGGTTTCAGGGAGAGAGAGAAAAAGAATAAAGAGAAAGTTTTTCTTTTTCAGGGCGATGTTTTCTTTTTCAGGGTGAGAAAAGTATAAAATGGGTTTCAGGGAGAGAGAGAAAGAATAAAGAGAAAGTTTTTCTTTTTCAGGGCGATGTTTTCTTTTTCAGGGTGAGAAAAGTATAAAGTCTTCTTTTTCAGGGATCGGGTCCTAACTGTCGAAGGTTTTACTGTGGTTTTCCTTCGACCTCGAGCGTGAATACGGGTTAGGTCCACCCCCCGCAAAAGACCCTGCCACAGAGGGCACCCCACACACAAAAGTCCCTTTTTTTTATTTCGGCGGGGGTGGTGGCCGTCCGCCTAACCGTCGAAGGTTTTACTGTGGTTTTCCTTCGACCTCGAGCGTGAATACGAGTTGGGATGTTTCGAAAAAGACCCTACCACAGAGGGCACCTCCCCCAAAACAAAACTGTGAAACCCATTCTATGAAAGGACCCCTATAAAAACATCGGAAAACCATATGAAACCCACTCCACGATAAACACAATTTTGAAACCCTTACACGGACAACAACCCACTCCACGATAAACACGACTCTGAAACCCTCACACGGACAACAACCCTCACACTGAAAACAACCCACTCCACGATAAACACGACTTTGAAACCCTCACACGGACAACAACCCTCACACTGAAAACAACCCACTCCACGATAAACACGACTCTGAAACCCTCACACGGACAACAACCCTCACACGGACAACAACCCACTCCACGATAAACACGACTTTGAAACCCTCACACGGACAACAACCCTCACACTGAAAACAACCCACTCCACGATAAACACGACTCTGAAACCCTCACACTCAAAACATATGAAACCTACTCCACACAACCCACTCCACGATAGTCACAACTCTGAAACCCACTCCATGATATTTACAACTCTGAAACCCACTCCACGATAGTCACAACTCTGAAACCCACTCCACGATATTTACAACTCTGAAACCCACTCCACGATATTTACAACTCTGAAACCCACTCCATGATATTTACAACTCTGAAACCCACTCCATGATAGTCACAACTCTGAAACCCACTCCATGATAGTCACAACTCTGAAACCCACTCCACGATAGTCACAACTCTGAAACCCACTCCATGATATTTACAACTCTGAAACCCACTCCACGATAGTCACAACTCTGAAACCCACTCCACACAACCCACTCCACGGCACCAGAAACCCATGACACGATCCAAAATCAGTCCAAAACAGGAGTTTCCCCCCCTCGCCGACTCTTTTTAATTCTCCAACCCCCCCTAACCACTTTTAACCCAATATTTTTTCTTGTGTTTTTTCCCTATTGTGTCAGGAATCGTCATGGGTCCGGTGCTCAACATATAAATCAGTCGACTGTCCCCACGCCCAGGGTCCACTGGAAAAGGACGAAGGGCCCTGGTTTTGCCAGTACTTGACGGGGGGTAAAAATAGGAATACATAAT